>CM021109.1:149294428-149732805 GCA_007115665.2 Sequoiadendron giganteum | reverse complement strand
AGTGAGAGAGAGAGAGTATGTGGGAGAGAGATAGAGGGAGTGAGTGAGAGAGACAAAGAGAGGCCTGAAAGAGGGAAAGGGGGTAGAAGGGAGAGACTTGAGAGACAAAGAGGGAGGGAGAGTGGGTGGGAGGGAGAGACTTGAGAGAGAGAGAGAGAGTGGGAGAGAGATAGAGGGCAGAGAGAGAGGGACTTGAGAGAGAGAGGGAAGGGTGGTGGGAGGGAGATACTTGAGAGAGATGGAGAGGTGGACAAATACATATAGAGGGAGTGAGATAGGGAGGGAGTGGAAGAGAGATAGAGGGAGTGACTGTGAGAGGGAGAGGGGGTAGGAGGGGGAAGGACTTGAAAAAGAGAGAGAGGGAGAGGGGTAGGATGGATACTTGAGAGAGAGAGGGAGAGGGGTGGGAGGGAGAGACCTGAGAGAGGGAGAGAGACAGAGTGGGAGAGAGTGGAGAGAGAGGGGGGGGATGGAGATACCCGAGAGAGAGTGAGAGAGAGAGGAGAGAGATAGAGTGAGTGAGAGAGAGGGAATGGGAGAGAGATAGAGGGAGTGAGTGAGTGACAGACCTAAGAGAGGGAGAGGGGGTAGGAGGGAGAGACTTGAGAGAGAGAGACAAAGAGAGAAAGATAACAACCTAAGAGAGGGAGAGGGAGTGAGAGATAAAAAGGCCAAAGAGGGAGAGAGAGAGAGAGGGAGAGTGAGAAAGGGGGTTGGATTGAGATAGATTTATTTAGGTACCTATGTGGGAGGGAAAGAGACCTAACAAAGGGGATTGGATTGAGAGAGTAGTATAGGTCATGTGGGAGGGAGTGAGACCTGAGAGATAGAGACTTTAGAGGGATAAAAAGTTATCCAGTTATGATAACAAGTTAGAGAAGGTATGAAAGGTAAAATGTCGACTATCCATCTACGATCATAAACTGTGGACTCTAAGCATTATCAAAGTTGCTCACCAAAGAGGAGAAATTCTAGTTCTATGCAAAGTAGACCATTTGGCGCTCGCCAAATGGCCTGCTTTGGACATGTTATTTAACAGGATTTGCCAAATTTTCTCATATTTTCCTGCATGCTCCCCATCTCATTTGTACGTCTTTCAATTCAAATTTATAAAAAAACCGTGATAGCGTTAACCTCTCTCTTAGCTATCTAAATATATAAATTTTTTTTCATTTTTATTTAGTTAAGGTTTTGATCTAGGGCTTCTATTGTAAATGCCTCTATTTTTGGTCAAAAACCGAAATGTACTAGTTTTAGGATAATTTTTTACCCGTTCATCGAAACGTGAAACAAATTATATTTTTTGAAACTAGACTCCATTCTACACATGATGAAAAAAAAAATCAATTTTTGATTAGTTTGCAAAACATTTAGGGGGGAGCATGCTCAAATTTCATCCTAATTCAAAATGTCTCCACTTTGAAAATTCATAAAATATTTTATATTCATTAACAAAATTATCTGAGAGAATGAGGATAAAATACATGGTGTTAGCTAATTTCTCACTTTTGGGAGTTTTGAAATTCTAAAAAAAAGTCAATCAAAAAGGGGGGAGCCCTCAGGCACTATGCTATTTTTTTTGATAAAAACTGGACCTATTCCCTTTTTGAGACCCTTAATCTTATTAATTTAAAAAAAAATAGTATCTTAGAAACTAGACTCGAAGCACTTCAACTTTTGTTCTTGCTGCATCTTGAAATTTTGAGCATAACTATCTTCATTTTCTCGTGCAAATCAGATTTTTCTAATTTCAGAAAAATTGTGGCATTTTAAGAGCCAAAATTGTGTTACAGATTGGTGCACTTACCCATAAACAGTCATATAAAATCTTGAGAAAATATCATGAGAATACTTGGGTTATGCAAGAAAGATACTTGAAGATGATTGAGTGATCTTAACCCCTAATAAATAGTGCAAAAGGCCCAACTCTAGCATTATAAATCAATCATATAAAGAAATTTTCACTTCGTTGATGTTGGATGATTGACTTCTTGTGATCAACAAGTCATCAAAATGGAGAAAAAAAAATGTGAGAGATTCATCCTACTACAAAATCTATATGTTTATAGTATAATAACATTGAGTGAATCCAATTATTACAAGGAAGGAGTTCATCTTCACATACCAAGATCGATGAGCTTGTTTGAGGCTGTAGAGATACTTTTGAAGATGGAAAACAACTGAAGGATCTTGTATGGACCTCTATGGATGATCCATGTAGATTCCACCCTGAAGGTCACCATGAAGATATGAATTTTCACATTTGTTTGATAAAATTCCAAATGATGGGATACAGCTATAGCAAGAACAAGTCAGATGAAATCCATTTTAGTAATTAACAAAAAATTCTTAGAGTAATCAATTCCAAGAACTTGGGAAAATCCTTTTACAACCAAGTGAGACTTATGCTTGTAACTCACACATTTGCTAAATTTTCTCCAAAATATCCACTTCAATTGAGTAAGTATCCTTCCATATGAAGAGGGAATAGATCCTAAGTATGGTTCATCTCCAAGGAACTGAACTATTCTTGCATAGAAGCATTCCACTTGGGGATACCAGAAGCTTCTCAAAAGGACTATAAATTGAAAGTTGAAGCAACAAAGAGATGTGGATCTTGTTGAAACTATGACCTTATTATTTTAGGATTTGAAGAATCACCAACCTAATCAACCACTAATTTCAGTGTCTAATGAGTCCAAAGAGGTCTTGAGTTTGGAGGAGAATCATCAACCTTTGAATGATGACTATGAGAGGAATGTGAATCCCCATCATCACTGTTGCCATTTGAAGTGGATGAAGAAAACTCTATTAGGAATTACAGGAATAATTACTAATTAAATGTTGATAACAAAGATAAATAAAGGAATTATAACACACAAAAACAACAAAAAAAACACAATCTTGTGGCAACAAAAATTATACTCCCTTCTTGGAGATAGTACAATCCCTTTCTATATTTGGACCCATTTTGGTACCCTTGCATTAAATACCCTTTAATTCATCATTAATAGGCCCCTAAGACCCTTTATTTCAGATCTCAAGGCTTATTTCAACTAAAAACCTAACAAAATCCACAAAAACATAAAAAATATAACAACCCACCCCAAAAATTTAGGGTGGGACTCATATGCCACCTTGGGTCTATGTGTCCCCCTAGGTGGGACACATATGCCAGGAGTGGAGTATGTCCCATTTGGGGCCTTTTTAGGGTTTGAGCGGGAAATACCAATTTTTAATTCAAATTTTTGGTTGATGTTGGATTTTGAGATCTAAATAATAGTAAGTTAGGTTTAATTCCTATATAAACAAGCTTCTAAAGTCATTTTTCAATATAAGCAATAATTTTAGAAGAGCAATTTCAAGATCCAAGTATTCAAGAGCACTCAAGTATTCTTCACAAGAGCATTCAAAAGTAAGTAATCAACAAAGTTGAAGCCTTGAGGAAACATTATATTGTTTTTGCAGGTCTTCAAGCTCACTTTCATCCAAGATCTAGAATTTCCAAGAGTGTATTATGGTTGTCTATGGTGAATCATGATGGATTCTAGGTTGGGGAGATGCAAATAGCCATCAAGCCAAGCCTAATTATTTGTTTCCTAAGTGATTCCATCCTCCATTCTCACTCTACATTCAGTCTATATTTCGAACATCATAATTCTAGTTTTTCATTTTGGTGAACCTACATTTAGAATATCATAATTTTGATTTGGAGTGCATTATCACCCTAGATCTTGCTTTCATTAACTTTGTATTAGGATTTGCATTAGTTAATTGGTATTCTATGGTTTCTAAATTTTGCATTAGTGAAAGTGTATATAGGTTGCATTTTTGCATCTCAAATCAGTGAAAATCATAAAAAATCTACATTTGCATTTAGCTTATAGATCATTCAAACTAAAAATCATAAAAGTCACTTAAAAATTTATGAAAATTATGGAAAAAACCCTCACTAGGACTCATATGCCCCTTTGGGTGATTTAGTCCCAGTGGAGATTTTAAACTACAATTTACAGAATTAAATTCCCTATTTCTAAGCTTTTGTTTGTTGCTGATAACTTTTTGTTTCAGTTTGCATAGCTTCTATTACATTCAAATCATTAGAATTAGCATAGTTTACATTCATTGCATTTGTGGATAGAATTAAATTCCTTCACTTTTCACTTTTAACAAAACCAAAAACACCTATAAATAGATGAACTTCTTGGAGAAAGTATAGTTATCTGACTATTCCAAATCTCTTTTTCCAAGTTAACCTCACCCTCAAGCCTTTTAGTAGTAATTAATTTGACATGTTAGATGAAGCCCTTAAGGAGTTCATCTCACAAAGTTCATTCACTAAGGCTTCTTATGAAAAACCAAAACCAAGAGATGTTAATGTGGTTCAACCTCAACTTATCCTTTACCCACCTTCATAGTAACCTTGATAGCTCGAAAAAAACCTGTGTACACCCTTGAACCACCTAAGATTTTTTTTTGTAGCAATCAAGTCATAATACCATTTATCATACATATAACACTAGAAACAATCTTGAACCAAAAAAACCAACTACAACACCTTTTCTTTGCCTAATCCCATCATGCCTAGTGATCCTCGTTTTCCTTTGCATAGTGGAAAGGAGTATGATCTTGTTGAAAAACTTAAGAATACCCATGCAAATATATCCCTATGGGACCTAATTCAGAACTCACCTAATTATCACACTATGCTTCAAACAGCCTTACAATAAGTTTTGATCTTGTCTAATACAAATTCATTTGGCAACTCTAATTCAAGGAATGAATACAACTAATGTAGACATTAATTTTCACCAACATGAGCTACCTCCATTAGAAATGAGAAAGAAACATGATTTATTCATGATAATAGCCACATTCAATAGAACGAGAATAAAAAGAACCCCTTTTTTATAATGGCTCCACCCTTAATGTGTGCAGTGTGAATATTTTAGATAGAATTGGTGTGGATAAATCAAAAATTGAACGTAATTCCTTATTGATTTGATGATTTGACAATGTACGAAAGCAACCACTTGGTGTAATTAATTTACCTATTACAGTTGGATAGGCTACCTTATAAACTCATATTCATGTTATGCTCCATGATCTCTCATAGAATCTTCTTTTAGGAAGACCTTGGATTCATGAGATGCATTTAGTGCCTTTGAATCTTGACCGTATTATGAAGTATGTCTATAACAATAAAGTATACCAAGTTAAAATAGACCTCAAGCCTGAAAGTTGCTTACAAGTTGAAAAAGTGACAAAAATTCCTCTAAACACATTAATCCCAACATCGAACATAGAACCTATGAAATAAGAAAGACAAGAGATGCAAACAGTGTTGAAATTATTGGATGATGATTGGGGTTCCTTCGAGTTCACACCCTTGTTTATGGAAAATACATAATCACAAGTAAAGAAGATGAAAATAAAAAACAACCAATGGTAATTTCAACATAAAATTTGGAAGAAAAATCACAAGCATCTACCTCATCTACTTTAGAAGAAGACACAAGCTATATGACAAAATTTGATGAGATAGATTATCAACAACCACCAAACCCAAAACAAATGGAAATAATTTATGGGAAAGGTTATGAGTTCATGAAACAAATTGGTTATAGTGGAAAAGGATGCAAAAAGAAAGAACAAGGTATTCATGTCCCTGTAGATCTTAATACATAAGAAACAAAAAGTGTTTTGGGATATTTCCCTTCTAAGATCACACAAGCAACAAAAAGACCCTTGCTAAAAATCAACACTGTCATGCATAATCCTAAAATAACTCTCACTGAAGCATCTAGAATTGATTGATACAGCTTGTGAAGAATTATTGGAGTTTTTCAAGGATGATGAAGCCTTGAAATAAATGCTAGGAATTTATTACAAAACATTTACTAGACTCCTAAAAATAAAAAAGGATACATGTTCTATGATTAGTAAAAAGTTGGAGAAGAAGAAATTAATGAGATTGACATGAACAAAGAAGAATACAACCCTAAATTTCTGAAACAAAATGAGCTTCCATTAGAAGATACCATGGATATACCAATGGATATTAACAATGGAGAAAAAGTGATTAAGATAGGAGAGTCCCTTGATGATGAAGAACAAGAGGACCATGCAACTTTACTTCATGACTTTCCCAAACCTTTTGCTTGGACATATTCAGATATACCAGGAATTGACCCCAAGATTGTGACACACAACATAGTCCTCGCTGAAAATTCTAAAATTGTTAGACAAAAGATTCAAAAATAAACCCTAAGATAGCCTTGTTGGTTAAGGCCAAGATTGAGAATCTCCTTGAAGTTTGTTTTATATGACCTATAGATTATTCTCCTTGGATCTCGAACATTGTCACAATCATGAAACCTAAAAATTGTAATAGGATGTGTATGGAATTTTTTGATTTGAATAAACCATCTTTAAAAGATGTCTTTCCACTTCCTAATATCAACTTGACAGTAGACTCGACTGCGAGACATGATTTGTTGTCATTCATGGATGGATTTTTTGCATATAATCAAATCTTTATTAACCCTTAAGATCAATACAAAACATCATTTGCAATAGCTTGGGGAACATTTTGGTTGGCCATGATTCCTTTTGGATTGAAGAATGTGGGTGCAACATAGCAATGAGCTATGAAATTGATATTTCATGATTACATACATAAGATTTTGGAAGATTATGTTGATGATATTTTATCCAAATATTTGACTCATCAAGACAATGTGAATGTCCTTTGGAGGATCTTTGAGCGAATGCAAAAATATAACATGTGATTGAATCCGAAGAAGTGTGTCTTTGGTGTAGATAGTGGAAAAATTCTGAGTTTTATTATATCTCATAGAGGCATTGAGGTGGACATGAATAAAATTTATGCTATAGTCAACATGCCACCTCCTAGAAATATATCTCAATTATTCACTTTACAAGGAAGAATTCATGCTATTTGACATTTTGTAGCATCCTTAGCAAATCGAATGTTACCATTCACACATCTCCTTAAGAAAGATGTTCAATTTAATTAGAATGAGGATTGTAAACAAGATTTTGAGAGTTTGAAAGATTATCTTGTCACTCCACCTATTTTACAACATGTTATGTAAAACAAACCATTTATCCTTTATATCACAACATCAGCCTAGGTTCTCATAGCGTTGTTGGCTCAAAAAGATGAAAATAGTAAATAACATCCTATTTATTACATTAGACAAACTACGATTGATTATCAAAAATGATACAAAATGATAGAGAAACAATGTTTGACTCTCATATTCAAAACAAGTAAACTAATACATTGCTTACTAAATTCTGAAATACATTTTATGATGAAATTCGATCCTTTAAGTAATTTTTTCACTAAAATAGATTTATCAAGATGCTTAGCTAAGTGGGTGATGTTGTTAACCGAGTTTGATCTTAATTTTTTTTTGCAAAAAGTAATTAAAGGTCAAGCCTTGACCAACCAACTAGTTGATTCTCCTTCTCCTTTGGTGTTACCCCATAATGATTCATTCACTGACGAAAATATGTTGACAACTGAAACTAATATATGGGAGTTGTATTTTGATGGATCTATGTGTAGAATAGGCTCCGGTGCGGGGGTTATAATTATACTGCCCATGGGTGAGTCTATTCCCATGTCTTATCACTTAAACTTCCTATGTACAAACAACATTGTCAAGTATGAAGCATTTCTCACTGGGCTACACACTGCTTTAATTATGGGAGCTCGAAAAATTAAGATATTCAGTGATTTACAATTGGTTATGAAATAAATAAATGTGGCATATCAAAGAAAGCATGAAAAATTATCAAAATACAAGGATCTTACAATGAATTTGTTAGAGAAGATTGAATTATTTACCATTGATAAAATCTCACAAAAGGATAATTGGCATACAGATGCAATGGAGAGTGTGTCTTCTTTGCTATCTCCTCAAGATCCTTTGAAATATTTCCAATTTACTATGCATATAGTTATGAAACCATCAATGAAAGATAAAATAGAAGAAGTTTTATCAACAAACGTGGATAACTCTAGTGAATGGTATGATCCAATATTTAATTATTTAAAATATGGTACCTTTCCTGAGTTGACAACTAAGAACACTCGAGCTCACCTTTTAAAACTTGTGTCTAAATATATAACTCTCACTATTTTGTTGTGTCAAAGGTCATTTGATCGTCTCTTAATTATATGCCTTAAACAAACTAAAATCCCCATAGTGCTTGAACAAGCTCATGTAGGTGCTTGTGGCGGTCACTTCGGAGGAAGAACATTAGTCCAAAAACTAACCTGCATAGGATACTATTGGATACATATGGAACAAGATTGATTTGCATATGTTAAAAGATACCATAAATTTCAAGAACATAGAAATTTGATTCATGCTCCCACCTCTAAACTTCATGCTCAAGTTCCTATTTGGCCCTTTATAGTTTGGGGTTTGGATCTCATTAGAAAAATATCACCACCTTCCTCCAATAGACATACATTCATAATCACTGCGAAAAAATACTTCACAAAGTGGGTAGAATCCATTCCCCTTCTTTCAAGAAGAACTAATGTGATATTTTATTTCATATTGGAACACATTATTGCTCACTTCGAACTTCCTTTCATGTTAGAATCTAACAATGGGACATCATTTAAGAGTAATGACATGAAGAAGTTCTTAGAAACATTTAACATACATCGCTTTTCAACACCCTACTATCTACAATATAATGGTCAAGCCGAATCAACTAATAGAGCCCTTGAAATTTTTTTAAAGAAAACCATTAGGAAACATAATAAGGATTGGCACACATAGTTAACATATGCATTATGGGCCTATCACATGAATGTTAGATTATCCATTGGGACTACACCTTATAACCTCGTCTATGGCACCAAGACAATAATACCCTTGGAGTTAGAGATTACTACGTTAAGAATTACTTTTTAGGGAATTGTTGATGATAATACTTATAAATAACAACAATTACATTAGCTTGAAATGATTGACGAACAACAAATTAATTCTCTTCAGCACCTTCAAGCTTACTCTAGGAGAAAGCAACATAGTTATAATGAAAAATTTATCCCTCAATCATTCAGTAAAGGTGATTGGGTGTTATGTGAGAATCAACATAACATTAATGTTGACCCAACCAAAAAAGGAAAGTTCAGCCCAAATTGGTTAGGTCCTTATATAATCAATAAAAAATATGGATCTAGAGTGTATACATTAACAAAAATAGATGACACACCTCTCAAAGAACCTATTAATGCCATGCATTTACACTAGTGTTATGTCTAATCTCCTTGAATAGTGTGAATGATAAATCAGTGGTGTTAGAGTTAGTAGATGACCATCTGTGTGCTCTCACATTGCTTCATTCTTGACAAATAGTCATGTTTATGTCTTGAATACTAAAGTAATTATTTAAATTAGCTTTTAGGTGACTACTTTAGGTTTCATACTATTCAAGTTCATCTTGTGTGTTATGTTAGATTAGATCCTTATATGCATTTAATGTTCTTTAATTAGATCATAGGTGAATTTAATTTAGCATAACATACTTATTCATAATGTTGTATCTAAGAGAAACTAGAATGGTTTTAACTAGATCACATAAAGTATGTTAAATCATGGAGATATTTATTAAATAATCTTACCAAGATTACTTGATAAATCACATTTTCATTTAACATTAAAAAACATAAACATAAATATCCAAACAACAAATGATCATATATGTATATATATCACAAATTCTTAGGTACATGTCATCAATATATACAATTCTACTATGGTCTCTGACTATTGGATCCCTTGGGATTTGGTTCTCGCATCTGTCTAGAGACAATCCATCAAGAGATGGTGGTATGTGATCATGATCAAGAATTGATAAGACCATCCAATGTATATTGTAGAACATTTTCTCGTCCAATGGCTTTCTGGTGCTCCTCCATTAGGTGGTCTCTCTCTGCTTGTAGTTTGGCTACCTTTGCATGGAGTCTCTCGACCTCCACTGGACCTTGAGATGATTGCATCTCCTCATAGGCATCCTTGGATTGGTCTACATGCCTAATGGAACCCTCATATATTTCCCCCAGTTTGACATACAACCCAAATAGCTTTGGGTCCCACTCCATGGTGGGTTGGGGCATGTAGTCTATGGCGTCATCTTTGAGAATAGGAGCACTATCTCTATAGAGACCTATTGATAGAGGTCTCATAGATCTCTCACAACACATACAAGATAGAAATTATAAAAATAATCAGTACAAATCATGATATATATATGGAAATTAAAAGCATAATCATTAAATAATAATCATAATCATAAATAAAATGTCATCACCTAGGTCTCTAGTTGGTTGTGTCAAGAAAAACTCATTCTATGCATGAGGCATGGAAGATGTGCTAGCCTTTTCGTGCTCATAGGTATTGGAACATGCAGTGTTTGTCAACTGTGCTCTGGTAACACGAATGGGAGATGGATCTCCCCACTCTTGGGTAATTCGACCTGCATATGTTGTATCACTTCCCTCAATCATCGACTCCTCCTCATCAAACTCATAATCAGGGTCTACTACTGAGTAATAGTGCTCATCTTTCTCATCTATGAATACATCGGCAGCCCTAAGTCCTATATCCCTAGGTATATTCTCCTCCTCATCTCTCTAATATGGGAGTGGTCCTGCATAGCCCATCATCTCATCCATGGGGAAGAATAGAGTTGGCCATGCTATTGTACACCACTCCTCATATGTTTATGTAGTACTGACATCATCAATGTTGGAGATTGAAGGCATGTCATGGTAACTATCATCTGAATCACTGGTGATGACATCATTAGAGGTGAATTGTCTAGTGTCTCTTGGTCTCTAGGCACTTCACAATGATCGACTATAGAAGGGTCCTACTACTGGTGGTACATCTGACCAAACTATTGCATGACATGATCATAGTAGAATGGTCGTATTACATATCCATGTCTACCCAGTAGAAATCTATCTCTTTGCATCCTCCCTAGCTATTGAGTCTCATTAGGCCACTATGGTATTAGTTGGTAAGGTCTCCACATGATCTCCTCCTAATCAAGGTAGTCGAATCTAACTCTCCAATATAAAAGATCTTCAGCCTACCATGCCCGTCTTAGTGGATAACTGAAGGCACAAGGGTACTCAATGGGAGATACTAAAGATAATCCTATCACTTTGGTGCATGTGATACGATCCAAACACCATAAATATAATATAATACAATGCACCATACTATCCATCAAGTCATGATATGAAAACCTCCTGAGATCATAATATAAATGTGCCAAGATGTTGCAACCTCAGGCATATATTGTATCATGGTCCTCCAACAATATAATCATGTGGACTAGGCCTCCATCTAGGTGTGCTCCCCAACCATTAGGGATGAGTATGAGTTCTATTGTAAAAATCATAATATGCCTCAAGAGTGAAGATCACACATAGAGTAGCCACGATAGCTCAATGCATGGCCCCATGATATCCTCTCAAATCGGTCCATCCAAATAGTATCCCATATCAGCTTGCATCTATAAATATGATCGATCCCTTGCAAAGCGTATGATCTCACCATAGATAGGAACCCAAAGGATGTGATGAACGTTCTCTAGGGTGATGGTCATCTCACCTGTAGGAAGGTGAAAGGTACAAGTGTAAGCATTCCATCTCTCAGCTAACACCATCAAAATGGATTCATGGTACCACATGGGAGGCATGAAGTACCCCCAGTATAATCTAGTAATCTGTAATGTCTCAACATTTACCTTTGACAGTGTCAAGGCCAGGTCTCACATGCAATAGAATTGTCTGTCGTTGAGACATTGTTGCTATTGGGGGTGTCTACGAACAAGAAAAGAGAAAAATATGTACTATAAGCATTTTAAAATCTAAAATATTTACATCAATAATATAAATGTGTGATAAATTCATTCTAGTGTATTTTTCTAAAGTTCCTAGACACTTTATTTCTCTTTTGGGACACTTCTTGAAGAAATCGGACACATTGCGGAAAAGTGGGACACTTTGCGACAAAAGGGGACACTTTGTGAAAAAAGGGATGCTTTAGAAACTTTTCTCCCAGGGTCCTAAATCAACCTAGAAATGCGTAAAATATAAATTTAATGCATAAAAACAAAGCTAAGGTAAAGAAAATCAACTTACCTAGTGCTAAAGGTCACCTTGTGCTACCTCATCTCACAACGTATCGAGTCTCGGGGGCCTATACTCTCGTGGACTCAACATTTTCACCTACTCTTCCACAAATTCAAACTAGAAGAAGATAAAATAAAATAAAATTATAAATTACTTCACTTTTTACTCTTATATATGTTAAAATTAGGGTTTTACTATATTAAGGTTAAAAGTTCTTTTCATTCAAACTAGCATACCCGGGGCTAGAGAACTCCATTTTTGGCATTGTTTGTTGTGGTGGAATCATTATTTTTCTCCCATTATCATCACATGTGTATAATTATGTGGTATGGTACTTGGAAATACCCTATGATACAACTTATCCAGTTCGATGTGGTTAGATTGCTACCTTGATTCCACCTCCATAAAGCAAGCAGAATCAAGGGGGGCATACATCGACCCCCAAATTTGATTTCTAAGAAGAAGTTAGATAGGAGGATTTTTGAATGATTAATGAATTTGTGTTGCAGGATGTGGTTCCTAACATCATGGTTTTGGAAATAGCTATAGTGGGGGCTTCATTCTCCCATTCTCGCAAACAAATCCATATGAGTATCCTTTTATTGTTTGGAGTGCTTTAGCTTGCATATGCACGTAGAGTCCTATGGGTGCTAAAGTGGGGGGAAAATTTAGTAATGAAAATTATACTCCCTTCTTGGAGATAGTAAAATCCCTTTCTTAATTTAGATCCATTTTGGTATCCTTGCATTAAATACCCTTTAATTCATCATTAATAGGCCCCTAAGACCCTTTATTTCAAATCTTGAGGCTTATTTCAACTAAAACCCTGACAAAATCTACAAAAAACATCAAAAATTATAACCCACCTCAAAAATATAAGGTGGGACTCATATGCCACCTTGGGCGTACGAGTCCTCCTAGGTGGGATCCATACACCAGGAGTGTCGTATGAGTCCCATTTGGGGCCTTTTTAGGGTTTGATGAGGAAATTTAACTTTTTAATTCAAATTTTTGGCTGATGTCAACTTTTGAGATCTAAATAATAGTAAAATAGGTGTAATGCCTATAAAAAAAACCTTCTAAAGTCATTTTTCAATCTAAGAAACAATTTTAGAAGAGAAATTTCAAGATCCAAGCATTCAAGAGAACTCAAGTATTCTTCACAAGAGCATTTGAAAGCAAGTAATCAACAAAGTTGAAGCCTTGGAGTAGTATTATAGTGTTTTTATAGGTCTTCAAGCTCACTTTCATCTAATATCTAGCATTTTCAAGGGTTGATTATGGTTGTCTATGGTGAATCATGATGGATTCTAGGTTGGGGAGATGCAACTAGCCATCAAGCCATGCCTAATGACTTGTTTCCTAAGTGATTCCATCATTCATTGTCACTCTATATTTAGCCTAAGGAAGGTAATTGCATTGTTAGGGCTCATTTGGGTGATTATAGATCTCTCAAAGTAAGTCATTCATCATATTTCATTCATGCATCTCATTCTAGCACATTAGAATATGGTTGTATTACATTTTAGATTTCCTAATATTAGAAACACTTAAGGTTAGGGTTTACATTCCTATTTACATTCATGATTCATTATTGCTATCAAGGTCTAATTACCAAACTAGGGGTTTGACCAAGGAAAACCTCCCATAAACAAATCAAGTTTATATTATGTTTTGTAGGTATTTTTACAAATTCAAATTTGAAAATCAATTTGGAAGGGAAAAGTAGAGATTGGAGCATATATTTGAACTTTAAATTCCCAAAATAGTGGAATGGGATTGATATGCTAGAAGTGGAATATGAGTTCCACCATAGGAAAAAATTTAGATTTTTGTAAATCCGAAACCTGCACTAGATCAAAAACCTATTCTAGACCAAAAACCTTGACCTAGGACTGATATGCCCAAACTGGCATATGAGTCCTAGTGGGCTAAAATTCTAGTGTTTACAGCATTTCAAAGCATCATGTGGTCTCCTTCAGGTTTCTAGGTGCACACCTTTCATCTTGTAGTTCTTTGTTCTAATTTACATGCTTTTTTAGGCCATTTAGTGAAATATTGTATTGCATTAGTTTTAAGCATTAGGTATTGCATTTCATTTGCCTTTCCAAGCCCTAGCTTGGTGGTAAATCCCTCTTTAGTCTACAATCAGGCCCTAGGACAACCCTATTGCAAGATCTCTCTCTCCTTTGCATACTCTAGATTGAGATCTCTAGGATTTTCGTTTAATGAAATGATTGGGAAGTGTTTTTTCTCTATGTACTAAACCATAAGTAGTAAATCCATTTTTTGTTGTTTCGGATCTTAACATGGTTCACCTGAAAAATTGCTATGTCCACAAACAATTGTCCCTTTTATTAATTAAATTCTAGAAAAATTACAATGTACAATTATCATGCATCAATAGTTGTAACTTACAATAAAAATAATAATTATTTCTATTTCCCTATTCACTCATACATTGTGCTACATGTACCCAACACACAGACCTCTAAATTACCATTACTTCCCATGCTATACCACATGATCTGCAACAACATTATGCCCATAGTAACACACGACTAGCAACATGAAAACTCAAAACCATGTAATTGTTCACCTTCCCATGAAGCACAACTACTAGTACTCCAACGTGCAACATAAACTCTTTGTTTCTAGGTAGTTATTCAAATTTTTAGAACTATATTTTGAATACAAATGGACCAAAAAAATACTTTAATAAAATAGGCCATTTTTTTCTTTGAGGGAACTACCCCCAGTAGCCCCCAAACCCCCACCATGGGCTCCACCCTAGGGCCCCATTAGAGGGGGTAGTCTCACTAGACCCCTAAAGAGGGGCTCCACTCCCCTTTTGATTCCCCCATTAATTGATTTAGGGAAAAAAACACCAAAAAAAGTGGGGAAAATTTAACTTTGGAGTTTGATCTGGCTCTACATAACAAAAAACTCCTCATCAAGATTAAGAGGATTAAGATCCTATAGATAAATATCATCATGATGTAATGTATACAATGAGATAGTGGAAGCATAGGTGATAGGAAAATAACTAGAAGGGATCTCCTCAAAACAAACACTCCTCTCAATGTGAAACTCATGAGTGGTGGGATGGAGAAGCTTGTAGCCTTTGACATCATGTGGGTGCCCAACAAATTTAGAAGGATTGTTCTATAGATACATAGCCTTGCATTTATCTACTACAATATGGTCCCATGCAAGAGAACCTATAGATAAAAAAATTGGCACTTGATATGATAATTGACTCACCCATGGAAAGTGGAAAATATTCTCCAAGATTTGTAGAGATTGTTTATGAAATTCAATATCCCTTTATTTTTGAGAGGGGCAACCCCTCTTATGATCTTATTTGGATTTTTAAGTGGAAATTAAAAGAAAGTTAAACAAGTTAATTACTAATATCATAGACTACACATACAAGCTTCATAATAATTTTATATTTTTAAAATGAAAACAAATTCAAATCAAGATACCAAGAAATGACCATGTTCCAAATATGATTCATGAAAGATTGACCATTCACATTCACAAATAAGATTTAGGATCAAAAAGGTTATCACCAACATAACATACAAAATGATTAATGATAACACAAAAAACACCATGAATGCACCTTCAATAATGCTTTCTATTACTTTTCATAATTGCACAATTCCAAAAATCCCCTTATGTGAACTTGTGAAAATATTAAAAATTTCCTTAACAATAACATAAGTCTTCAATATATAGGCTTTACCCAATAAAAAACTCATAACCAACTTATAACTACCCAAGTAACTAGCTTTTACAATATTTGAGAGAAATAAAAATAACTTAAATATTAAGTTAGAAATCACAATGCAAGATTTTAGATTCGACTGTGTATGATTAAAATACATACACAATTGAATACAAAAGCTTGCAATACAATTTTATGGACTGTGGAAAACTCATACCAACTAAGTTAGAAATCTCTCAACTTTCATATAAAGAAGGATTACTTTCTAACCTTTCATAATTATGGGATACAAAAGTCACTTTTACAAAAAGATAATATTAAAACATAATAATTGACTTTAACACTTATAAAATTACTAAACACATGTGCAATTAGATTTATTGATAAACTCATTTTCTTCCATCTACATCTTCTCTAATTCCTTCTCTAGAAGTCTTGTGGATTGCAAGTTAATTATGATGGGAAGAATTTATTTTTAATATTCTAAAAATCTTGACAACTTGGGTTAGGAGCTTGTTCCTAGGAATGATCACATTGTTCATTCTAAATTTTGAGTTCTTGTGACTTTTTTGAATCTTGTCCAAATTTTGGAAATAATTAGGTGGGTGACCATCATACATACTAAGAGTGGTAGAAATGCTATGTAATCTCTTCATTTCCCACACATTGAAAAGTTATTTGTTGAATAATTCAATATTGATCATATCTTTGAATTTGTGCTTGATAATCTAAATATCCAAATCCTAAATTCCATCTTCTTCCATTGTACCAATGTTGAGTGATAAGAGGTCATTCTGAGTTGTTATCTCTATTTGTTCATGACTAAAATATTCTCCTACTATATCAAAATATTATTGATTGTTACAAGTTTCCATTCCATCCTTTGAAATCACATGTCAGATCTATTCTCCTCAATGTTTGAGAAAATCCTTTCAATGATCAAAACATCAACACTCATCTAATTCATCTCCTAGAGATCTTTCAGAATTTCTTTTCATATTTCCTCTTCCTCTTTTATTTGTTTTAATTGTTTGGTAAACTTTCCCTTCGAACATTTAGCTTGTGAAAAGCTTAATATGTTTTATCGATGAATTCCAAAGCTTTTGCTTTCATCTAATCTACCCATCTCTCGGTCATTTTTTCATGTATGATTGATATTTGTACACACCTTATATAACTAATTTCTTAATTATTTCTTCACAAACAAGGATTTCAAAAGAAAGGGATGAATATATAGTTAAGGCAAATGTATCCATAATATACCTAATATAAGAGGTTAAAATTTTCACTTATTGCTTGAGATGATATATTGTCTACTTCTCTTTTCCTGCCCTTTGAATTAATTTGGCTAGGACACTTGAAAATTTTTAATATCACCTACATGTGTCAAAGGGCCAAGATCTACCAAGTAGTGATCTTAAAATCAATCTCAATTGCATCATCCATATTTTTTCTAGAATTGGTTGGGTCACTTCAACACACATATTCCCAGAAGAGAAATCGATTGCCAACCTTGAAGTGGTTTTGGTATTTCTTTCTTTGGTAACCTCTAAATTAGATTTGAAACCATATCAAACTCCAAAATTTCTAGCTAAGCAACACTCCTCTTCTTTGTTAAGATTTGTTGTAACCATGAAGCAACATGAGTCTATGAAAAACTTGGGATACTTGAGGTTGATGGATCAAAATATATAGGTGGGTTGGAGACAATTGGGAATGAAGTATCTTCTAGAATTTCATTGACATTTGGAAAAGATGAAGAATCTATAATGAGAGGAGAATGAGATTCATGATGATGAGAACAAAAAGAGAAACAACTGTGATTTGATCTTTGCCACTAGGATAAGCTTGAGGATCCAAAAGCTCTTTCTCTTTAGTTTCTTGCTATATAGCATTCAATGTCCTCTCCTTTGGCTTTGATATAATTTTCATCATAATTATCAAATCATCTCCACATATACTTTTTAGATTGATCTTTTTAGAAGGATCTTTTTCATCACCACATTCTTGCATGCTTTTCTCAAAACTAGATATCATAGTAGAAGATTGGGAAAGAGAAGAAGAAGAAGCTTCTTTTTTGTCACCTTTTCTCCTTGAAAAATCATCTTTCCCAAGGGTCTTGTGGGTGTGGCTTTGAATGATTTTCCTCCTAACCTTTTCTTCCAATCTCTCAAGAATATAAGCAATTTCATCTTATATTTATCTGATTTCTTCTTCCACCAAAATAATAGGTGGTAGAGGTTGAACTTGAATCTTTTCAAAGTATATGGGATCAAATAAATCTATTTTATCTCTTCAATCTCTTCTACATTCCAACCATTCCTAAAATCCTTGATCTACTTCAAATAAAAAATCATCCAATCTCTTTAGCAATTTCATAATCATTTTCACAATCATCCTAAAAATATTCATTTTTTGGGAAATGATAAAAACTTAGACTAAAATCCAAGTTATCCTTGACAATTTTTTACTATTGAATGAGATCCTCATGGTATGAAAGTACATTTTCAGCTTTTCCAATGATCGCTCAATATTTTGAGCATCAGAAGATGATTTACATCTATAATGACCTAGGCCAATAGGAAATGAAAATTTTGATTTCCTAATCTCTTTACACCCTTTTTTGACCATTATGATTATTCTACAAAGCTCAATCAAGATGAGTTTATCATCAACACACTTGGGCATCTTGTATGGACATCCATCAAATCCTCCTACCCAAATGTATGCGAATTGGATGTAATAGCTACCATACTTCTTGATGAGAACAATTATTTATAGTGAGATATTGAGTCCTATATTTCCTTGAAATGTCCTGGTTGTCAACATAGTGAATGCATCATTCACTCTCCTGAAATGGATATAGATTTTGTCTAGATAGAGCTACATGTAATAGTCATAATTTTGAGTGGTGTTATCATATATAAACTTAGTGTCAAGGCTTGACCATGTCTTCATACTTGTAATCACACATAGATGCTATATAAATATACTACTCCACTTCGAATAAATTCAATTGATTATGAAGATTATCACTGATTATGCATACCCAATAGATAAATTGGTTCCTTGCACATATAATGATTATACACAGGAACGTCCATTTTCAAAATATTTTGAATCTTCATTCCCCATCAACCTATGGAGAAAAAAATTGATGTTTGAAACTTTGTTGATGAAGATTGACCTTTGTAGAACCTTGGGTAATTGGTACTTTCCTCCCTTTGTAAATTGTAACCAATTTCTAGCTATAATGCTGATACATTCATTCTTCTTCTTGGAAAAGTGTGCTTCTATAGTACCTTTATTTATATTTACAAATTGATCTATGAGAGGTAACTTGAGAACAATATCAATCAAAAAAATATCTAGCTTAGCCACAAGATTATCATTAACATTCTTAATATTCATTGTTTTTGGATTGTAACTATTCATAAATTTTAAAACCAAGTTTTGGAATTGAGCTAATATAAGAAAGGCAACAACATGAGCTAATCCACTTTCAAAAACTCTCTAAGACATAGGCGATATTTTCCCCTCTTCCATGGTTTTCCAATTTTTTTTAGAGTTAATACCTAGCTTTGTATCTATGATCTCAAGAATCATGATTTCCAAGATTGAAATCAACTCATACCCTTGATATTTATACTTCATAATTACGAATTAGGTTGATGTCATGTGATCAATTCTCCCGCAAAGAACTTTTATCTCTATGAACAATTATGTCATTATTACATCCACACCTTGAATATTTACAAAGTACATCACCATAGATATATGAATAGAATATTTATATTTCAGGCATGTGGAAAACATGTATTGACAATATTCAAGAATATTTGACTTCATGCATTTCATTCATAACTCCTTGAAAGTTTCTAAATCCCAAAATAACTTAACATATGCAAAAATAATTTTTTTACATCCCATAAACTGATATTTTCTTTAGCATGTAGTTATAAATCTAGACAATTACACATGCATAGTATGTGCAGGATCATCATGGAAAAAACAAGCCCTTAAGTGGCGATGAGAATTCAGAAAATCGGAGTTAGGCAACTTGATGTAAAAAAATGAATAAGTTATCTATGTTATTTCAAAAATATTTAAGAATAGAATCTGTAGCAAATTGAATATAGTTTCTAAACTACTAGGTTTGTTTAAAAAAAAAATCTATTTGGTGAAAATTTGAAATTTCAATGCAGTAGTACTTAAATTTCATGGAGAAAAATAAGAAGTACGTGTCTGTTTGACCACCCTAACCACAATAAAATGATAATATTTTTTTATAATATTTTAGATATAAGTAGAGGACTCATGTCTTGATGCAATGTATATTTTTTGTAATTTTTTTCCAAGTAAATAATTAATTATGATTTTTTTATTACAACTTTTAAAAATATAAAAACTTGTATGTCTTACCACCTTAACTTGGTCAAAACTTCATGAAATTCATTTTTGTTTAATCCTATAGTATGTGAAGCATAAAATGTGATGCATATTTCAAATTCAAAACATGTGATACTCTTTGAAAGCTATAGATGTTTTTCAATCAGCCTATCAATCTGAACTTTAGTCATAATTCAAATAGAAAATGAATAATAATTATTTATTAAATTCAAAGTAAAGCATAATTTATATTGCTGGAAAGTTGAGAATCTCCTTTAAAAACCCTTTTCGTTTCATCAATTTTGGGTAAACAAAATTGTCAACCACATGGGCCATCATATCACTTACATATCACCACTTTTTGGCCCATCATGATCCTACACATACCCTGCATATTCATATTTTGTATGAAATAATGAATGCATACTCATACATTATTGGAATGCTTCCAAAATAGATCACATACCTAGATCACACCTCCACATTTGCGTGTATATCCATTGAAACCCTTGCAATTGCTTAAAATATCTTCATGTTTTGATAGATTCGAGCTCTTGAATTTAGAAACACTAAGTCCCAAGGCTTTCACATTCACATTCATACATGGCTACCAGGTATTTGTATTCTATCAATCTCTTTTATGTCTTTGAATTGAAAATTTCATAAAAACTCTTTACTTTTAATCATGTTTGTTTATTTTGGAATAATGGTATTCATAATATCATAGTTTACTAACTTAGTTTATGCTTCCATATCTTTCATTCATGTTTATGGGAGTGGTTGCAACTATAACATCTGACAAGAATCCCTTTTTCTTTGACAAATTCTAACACATAGTTTCAACGTTCTTCTGCTATACTATGTCACACCTTTCAATAGATCCCTTGATGCAATATATTCTACAATCATGGGGTTCCATGAAACCACATTTCTTTGTGTTATGTCAAGTTGTTCTAGCACCTTGGCTATTCATCACACTTTATATGGCATGGATAAGGGAAGATGGAGCCATGGGATCTTGTTAACATCCTTTAAACAAATCCATTTTGTACATCACTTGCAATCCATCAAATGCTAGGAGATCATATTTCTTGGGATTTAAACCTAAAGGAAACAAGAGGGAGAAGCAATCAAATACACACACCAAAATAAACATAGATATTTTATATTAATCAAGCCAAAAAATTACACATATTTTGAGCTTCTACTCTTACATACAAAACCATCATATTGCATACTCCTTACAAAATCCATTCTCTTACAACTCTTTTATAGATTGAGTTTGAGCTCTTTCATAGAAACTGACAAAATACTACTACTGGAGCTTCTGCTCCTAGACAAACACCATTGCATAACCTTGAGCTATTTCTCTAGACATCAACATTACATTCAATTGTTTCAACTTCATACAAGTCTACAGAGTTGGACTCCATTTGGGAGAGTAGATAACAAAATGAAGACTTAAATAATATACAGATAATCAAACACCTAGAAAGAAGAGAAAATACATAAAATAACATATTTTCATAGCACCCAAAAAAATTGTGAAAGATGTGATGAAATAATTTCAAATCCTTACAAATCTTTACCAAAATATTTCTTTAATCATGGTAAATATTTTTCCATAAGTACGAAGGCTGATATGGAGCATTTAAAAAGATAGGTCCAACTAGAAGAGTTAATGAAGTAGTTGGTATGATATTTTCCAACACTCCCCCTTAATCACAATTACGAATCTCTTTCATCATTTTTTTAATTATACAACTTTGCATGCCTCCTCCTTTTCTTAACTACTACTCCACAATATATTCTTTGGTTGTGGCTTTGGGTTCTCTTGGTTGTTTCTATAGGAAACTCACCTTCCTTGAGAAATAATGATTCCTTCTATGATTTACCATGATTATCATCAACTCTCTTTTAACAACTTTATTTTGAGCTACAATTGGGTCTCGAGAACTTCCAAATTGTGCTTCTCTTCCATTTTATGTCTTTAGTGGCTAGCTTTACACAAATTAGTTGTGCTTCTCTTTGTTGGTTTCTCTATCTCGATGAACCTCTTTTTATTTAGCTACTATTGGGTTACAACAAACTTGGCCTCCTTTTATCAGCTCTTGGTGACTCCCTTCTAGTGGATTCTTGTGATCACCTTCAACTATTTTCTAAGAACTAAAATGTGTTCACCTTGGTGGCTGAAAATCAAATCTGCAACACACCTTTATCTCCTACAAAACACTTGATTTTGGCAACAATCTCTTTCCATTTGTTGACTCCACCTCTGGAGATTGGCTTCAATCTTCCAATGAACTCTTAGATTCACTTGGTATCCAATCTTCTTCAAAAATTCCTATGGTGGTTTCCTTACTTGGAGATTTCAACCCTTTCAACTATGGGTATTGTCTTAGACTGGCCTCTTTTCAAAAACCAACCATGAACATTTTCTTCTATAAAATTTCAACCTAAATAAACTTATCGAACTTGGATCGAATACCATTTGAAGGATACAAGAGGGAGAAGCAATGAAATAAACACATAAAAATAAACATAGATATTTTGTATTGATCAAGCCAAAACATTACAAAAATATTATTAGTTCTTCTCTTACATACAACACCATCATACAACTTGCTCCTTTCAAACTTCATTCTCTTACAACCATTTTACAGATTGATCTTGAGCTCTTTCATAGGAACATACAAACTACTACTACTTGAGCTTCTGCTCCTAGACAAAGACCATTGCATAACCTTGAGTTACTGCTCTAGACATCAAAATTGCATTCAACTATTTCAACTTCATACAACTTTGCAGAGATGGAATCCATTTGGGAGAGTAGATAACAAAATGAAGACTTAAACAATATATAGATAATCAAACACCTACATAATAGAGAAACATACGTAAAATAACACATTTTGTGGCATCCAAAAAGTGTGTAAAAGTTTCAAAATTATTTCAAATATTTACAAATCTTTACCAAAATCTATCTTCAAAAGTTGTCTTTAATACTGAGATTTTGTTGCAGCTAAAAAGATAGGTCCAGCTGGCAGAGTTAATCAAGTAGTTGGGATTATATTTTCCAACAAAACCTACTAATTGCATCTTCTTGAATTTTCCAAAATCCATTTTGAACATTTGTTGCGAGCATGGAATCACATATAATGAAAATACTACATGAATTGAGGAGGAGGTGTGACCGAATCTATAAAATTCACTTTATTGAAAAATATTTGAATCTCTTTTCCAACCTTTGCACTCTATATGGCATGATTAAGGGTAGGTGGAGTCATGAATTGAAGATAGAGGGAGGTGCATTCTCAACTTGCATTTTCTTGAAGTTTCTTTAAAGCCTTTTCAACAAATTCATCATGTGTGGCATAATTCCTCCTTCTTTTATGCTTTATTTCTCTAATGCACACATAGATGGATTCTAATGCTTGGTACTTCAACTCCCTATTTTTTGTAGAAAAAAGGATATGGAATTTAGTTTCATAGCATATGAAAAAAACAATTACATTTTCAAGAAATTCTTTTTGCTTGCAGCTTGCACCCTCCTCAAACCTACATGTTAATTCAAGGATGGAGTTGTGATGATTTTATAGTGATCTTGTTATGCATCTTTGGATAGAAATGTAACTACATGTTGGTGTTAAAATATACACATGAAGCTTTATGTTGATGGGTGTAGTGTAGAGAAATGTATCCCTTTACATTTTCACACTTGTTAGGACCCTCTCTACTAGAATTGGGCTTCTTTATGCCTTATTTGGTCCTATTTTGCATCCACAAGCCCTATTTAATGCATCTTTTTGAGGATAATATTGACGCATATCTAATAACCAATCATAAATTAATGTTTTTAGATTGTATGGCCCAAATTTAGTGATTTGGGAATCATACGCCACCTTGAGCATATGGGTCCAGCATAAGTTTCGGGTCTGGTCTTGAATTTAGCATAAAACTTAACATTTATTGAAATTTTTTTCCCAAGCTTAGCCTACTAGGAATCATACACCCCAACAGGCATATGAGTCTCACTTAGCTTGGACCTATTTTAAATTCAAATTCTTGGGAGGATTTTATCCTTCTAGATCTAATTTTGGCTTGTAGTGTTGTAATTTTAGGAAATTTGGCATAAAGAAGTATAAATACAAGGTTTTTTCACATATTTTCTCCAAGAAATTTTTATGAGCAAGTGTGATCTAAGCATTCAAGCATTCTAACAATTCAAGAAATTTCAAGAGCTGATTATCAAGCATTTGGAGCTACATTCAAGATATACCAAATTTCAAGCATTTTCTCTAGATCCTGGTTTACTAGTTCCAGATTTTGGATTTAGCCTGAAACCCTAAACTAGGAATAAATCACCCCTACTAGCATATGAGTCCCAGTGTACATTGAAATTCATATTTTTAGGAGTGTAGACCTTGTTTCAAGCATCTTCAATTTTCTAGGTGCCCCTTTGTCCTTTCTTAGTTCATTATTCTAATTTTTAGTTTCATATCTTAGGTTGCATAATTAGATTTGCATATCATTTTAATTTCCTTCATTCCAAGCCTTTTCTTGGTGGTGAACCCCCTTCTATCTTTAATCACACCCAAGGAAACCATATTAACCATCCAAAGCTTCCCTTAATCAAGAAAATTGGTTGAGAGATCTTGGTTTAATTTAATGAAACATAAGGAAATTGGTGGAGGAAACCTAATCTCCCCTTAGTTGCATCTCTCAAAAGGTTGGAACACAATTTTATTTGTTTTATTTTGGTGAAACCAACCTTTAGAACACCTTATTTTCTGATTTGGAGTGTATCATAGTCCTAGATATATCTTACATTAACTTTGCATTAGGTCTTATATTTGTTAATTTGCATCTAGGGTTTCTAAATCTTGCATTCATAAAATTGCATATAGGTTGAATTTGTTTACTTTGCATTATTGAATTTCATTTTAAATCTATAATTGAACATTGTCTAGACATCATAAAAGCTAGAAAACTTATCATTCACTCTGAATTTTCTGAAATTAGTGTCAAAACCCTAATCCGGGACTCATACACCCCTCTGGGTGATTTATCCCTAGTACAAGTGGTATTACTTGATTTCTAGGTATTCTGTGTGGGCTATTTTTCAGCATCTGAAACCTTGAAAAAACCCTCAATAGGACTTATATACCCCTTTGTTTTATTTAGTCTTGTGTTAGATTTGAAACTATATTTTTGAACATTAAAAACCTTATTTTTGTGCTTCTTTATGTTGTTAGATTTTCTTTCAGTTTATAGAATTTGTGTTTCATTCATTTCATTACATCTATCTTAATTTCATTTGAATCAAATAATATCATTTATCTTGTTTTAATTTCATTTATCTTGCATTCATTGATTTTCCCTTGCATGAGCTTTACAACTTAGTGTCTTATTTTTAATACTATAGTGAGACATAGTTGGAGTATCATTTCATCCCACGATATCATAATCATCGTGGATCTTGGGTTATCTAGCTCTTTCACTCCTATTTTTAACACTAGTTCACTAGGTATGGACCATAACCTTAACAACTCTTTACCTTCAAGTAGTGTGATGAGTGTTGAAACAATGGTTACTAGCATTCCTCAAGAAAACATAATCCAAATCCATGAAGACTTAACAAACCTACAACAACAACTGAGTACTAAAAATATTTCAACCACTACTATCTCTACCATAGATAACATACATCACATTATTGAAAGTGAAGAAGGAATAGAACTTGTACGTAACCTACCTTAGAATTTTGGAAAACTTATTAGTTATGCTCAACCTTTGAACAATGTCCAAATTCAAGGAGGAACTCAAATTCCTCCTCCCACAACCATTTCCTCACCTATACCAACCTTCAAGTTACAACAATGATGCAACCTACTAGTAATCTTGGTACCTTTGTGGCACCACATATCATATCTCCTACCACTTTACCTCCCATAAGCCTTCCATTCACTTCCCCCTCGAACACATACACACATCCACCATATGCACCCCCATCTCAAAATACAACCAATGAAACCATCCTTAACCAACTCTTACAAAATGTGTCATCCCTTCAAAAGAAAATTTCCACCATAAACCAAAATCAAAATGGAAAACCTACTATGTTAAAATCAATCCCTTATCCTTGGAGATATTGAGAATTTTGATACCATAGGGTATAGAGATTTCTAGATTTGAGGTATATGGGAGAAAAAGAGATCCTTCTAACCATGTTTCCACTTATACTGCCTAAACTATAATGAATTTGTCCTTGAGGATAATCTCTTGGCTAAGCTTTTCCCTAGATCCTTGAAAGATACTTCTTTAGAATGGTTTTCCTCATTAATGAACAACTCAATTCATTCATTTAATAAACTTGTTGAAGCATTTATAAACCATTTCAAAGTGCACATGACTCCTAAAATGACCTTAGCCTATTTGATGAGATGTAAGAAAAATAATGATGAAAAGGTTACTAGATTTATTTTACACTACCAATTAATTTATCCCCAAATCAACATAAAGATTCCCGACCCTCACCTTTCTAAGGAAGCTAAGGTAGAGGAACAACTTCCTACACTAATCTTGAAAGAAGAAAAATGCAAACCTTTTATAGATCTTTAATAGTTACAAGAACATAGATGGAAATAAACATATATATCATGCATATCGGAACACAATGATTTATGTGGGGAAAACCCTTTCGGGAGAAAAACCCCACACTCCAAAAGCTTCCTAATATATTATTCAGCAATCAGAAAGTGTAGACATGCAAATAATCCTAACTAACATAGTGCATCCAATCCCAATCAATTATTATTAAATTCCTCTATTAATCAAATAAAGAAGTTTATTGGATTAATTCACCAATGTTCATCTAATTTAATTAAATGAATCAATTTATCACCAAAGGCCTCTTATTTGATTAAATAAATCTAATGATTTAAATAAAATTCACTAACCCACTAAAAGTTAGTTAAATTCTAAATTAATTAACTTTAATCACCTCGTAACTCTCACTACCCATCCTCTAGGTTTTGACTCAACCTTGGTCAAACCCAACCCTTGATGAACCAACCCACTTGCACATGAAAATAGTTTCTTTTAATTAACTAATTACCTCATTTATCTTCTCAAAAGAATATTCTAAAGAATATTCCCTCGTTAACTCCCTTTATTTGAATTTCTTATCCAAACAATTTCCCTCCAAAACATCTCAACCACATACATTTAATGCCTCTTAAAAATGCATTAAATCTCTCTTACACCCCTCTTACATGCATTAACCATGCACATTCTCCAAAATGTACTCCACCTTCCCCCACTAGCCATGTGAAAAGTGTCACAATATAATTGGCTCTTCTTTTAATCCCACATTCCTCCCATCCCTCCATTCTTCAATCCTTCAACCTATAAATAGAAGCCACTTCTACTTCAAATTCATCCACAATCTTAACATTTCTACTATAGTCACATTTCATCTTGCACTTGATAACTCATCTTTGCTTATTCATTATCATTGGAAGCTTATCAAGGTGGTGGGAAAGGGAATCCTTTTCACATCAAAGGAGCACCACTCCCACTATGCGATAGGGTTTGATCATGTTCTGGTGTGCTTTCATTTAGTTTTTTTGACTTCTTATTTCCTTGTTTGCATATGTAGCATGATGAAGTATCTCATAGGGATGCTTGATTTGTTATTTTTAATATGAATTCTATGCTAATGTTTGTCAAAGTTTAACTGTTTGTAGGTTTAGCATCTACAGGTTGTCAAACTGTACTAGCATACTTCTTTCCACTAGGGCATCCAAAAAATTAGAGAATTTTTCAACTTTAAACTCAACAAGGTTATTCTTTGAACCAACGTAGCAGGTACATTGCTTCAAAGAGGAAAAATATAGACATGCAAATAATCATAACTAACATAGTGCATCCAATCCCAATCAATTATCATTAAATTCCTCTATTAATCAAATAAAGCAGTTTATTGGATTAATTCACCAATGTTCATCTAATTTAATTAAATGAATTAATTTATCCCAGAAGGCCTCTTATTTGATTAAATAAATCATATGATTTAAATTAAATTGACTAACCCACTAAAAGTTAATTAAATTATGAATTAATTAACTTCAATCACATCCTAACCCTTATTACCCATTCTCTAGGTTTTGAATCAACCTTGGTCAAACCCAACCCCTAATTAACCAACCCACTTGCACATGAAAATAGATTCTTTTAATTAACTAATTACCTCATTTATCCTCTCAAAAGAATACTCTAAGGAATATTCCCTCGTTAACTCTCTTCATTTGACTTTCTTACCCAAACAATTTCCCTCCAAAACATCTCAATGAAATACATTTAATGCCTCTTACAAATGCATTAAATATCTTTTACACCCCTCTTACGTGCATTAACCATACACATCCTCGAAAATGTACTCCACCTTCCCACACTAGCCATGTGACAAGTGTCACAATATCATTGGCTGTTCTTTTAATCCCACATTCCTCCCATCTCTCCACTATTAAATCCTTCAACCTATAAATAGAAGCAATTTCTACTTCAAATTCATCCACAATCTTAACATTTCTAATATAATCACATTTCATCTTTCACTTGATCACTCATATTTGCTTGTTCATTATCATTGGAAGCTTATCAAGGGGATGGGAAAGGGAATCCTTTTCACATCAAAGGAGCACCACTCCCACTGTGGGATATGGTTTGATCATGTTTTCATGTGCTTTCATTTAGTTGTTTTGATTTCTTATTTCCTTGCTTGCATATGTACCATGATGAAGTATCTCATAGGGATGCTTGATTTGTTGTGTTTAATTGGACTTCTATGCTAATTTTCGTCAAAGTTTAATTGTTTGTAGGTTTAGCATCTATAGGTTGTCAAAGTGTACTATTGTACTTCTTTCCACTAGGTTGGATCCAAAAAATTATAGAATTTTCAAACTTTGAACTCAACAAGGTTATTCTTTGAACCAACGTAGCAGGTGCATTGCTTCAAAGAGGGGAAAAATATAGACATGCAAATAATCCTAACTAACATAATGCATCCAATCCCAATCAGTTATCATTAAATTCCTCTATTAATCAAATAAAGTTGTTTATTAGATTAATTCACCAATGTTCATCTAATTTAATTAAATGAATCAATTTATCCCCAAATGCCTCTTATTTGATTAAATAAATCAAATGATTCAAATCAAATTCACTAACCCACTCAAAGTTAATTAAATTCTGAATTAATAAACTTTAATCACCTCCTAATCCTCATTACCCATTCCCTAGGTTTTGACTCAACCTTGGTCAAACCCAACCCTTGATGAACCAACCCACTTGCAAATGAAAATAGTTTCTTTTAATTAACTAATTACCTCATTAGTTCTCTCAAAAGCACATTCTAAGGAATATTCCCTCATTAACACCCTTTATTTGATTTCTTAACCAAACAATTTCCCTCCAAAATATCTCAACCACATACATTTAATGCCTCTTACAAATGCATTAAATATCTCTTACACCCCTCTTCCATTCATTAACCATGCACATTCTCCAAAATATGCTCCACCTTCCTCCACTAGCCATGTGAAAAGTGTCACAATATGATTGGCTCTTCTTTTAATCCCATATTCCTCCCATCTCTCCATTCTTCAATCCTTCAACCTATGAATAGAACTCAGTTCTACTTCAAATTCATCCATAATCTTAACATTTATACTATAGTCACATTCCATCTTGCACTTGATCACTCATCTTTGCTTGTTCATTATCATTGAAAGCTTATCAAGGGGTTGGGAAAGGGAATCCTTTTCATATCAAAGGAGCACGACTCCCACTATGGGATAGGGTTAGATCATGTTTTATGTGCTTTCATTTAGTTGTTTTGATTTCTTATTTCCGTGTTTGCATATGTAGCATGGTGAAGTATCTAATAGGGATGCTTGATTTGTTGTGTTTAATTTGACTTCTATGCTAATTTTTGTCAAAGACTAACTGTTTACAAGCTTAGCATCTATATTTTGGCACCCACCTTGGGGCTCATTGATTTTTTTCATATCTATTTTGCATTGGCTTACTTCTAACTATTTATTAGCATAGCATTTGTGAAAGTTTCTAAAGCCTTTGAAATAGATATATTTTAGGCATATTCAACTTATATTTCTTTGAAGAATTATTTCAAATAGATTGCATGCCTTATGTATACTTTTATTTTTAGAGGCCTATACCTTAAGCAAAGTTATTTCAATCTTCCTAGCATCATTTATTGGTAGCATTCTGATATGAGACTATAAGTTATTTGAAAATAGAAAACATATATTTTGAAATTATATTTTGCATTGTATGTTCTAGTTTTCTATCTTCTCTGTATGTATGAGTATTTTTGACCATTCTCGAGGTGTAACTACATATCAATAATTTTCACTTGGAAAGTTTTACAAGAATTTTCTTTCGAGGTGTAACTACATCAAGAATTTTCACTTAAAAAGGTTTACACTTCCACTCATTCTTTTATAGGTTGTGGTTCAAGTTATTTCTTAAATTTCAAGGATGTCCTAGCCTTTAAATCAGGGTTCGAAGGTGAAAAAAGTGCTTGTGCAAAAGATCCTTATGGAGGTAATGGTGATTTGGTATCTTATCTTTTTTTCTCTCTATTGTTGATCTTGGGTGAATGATGTGTTGAAACTCTATGTTGATCACTGGTACTAGGAGATCTTCAGGTTAGATTTTTCTCTTTATGAGGGATTTAGAAAGATCTATAAGGGATTGTTACAGGACCATGTTCAGGAGGGTAGAAATTGTCAGTGCGACAGTCAAAACCTTGAGAGTTTCTAAAACTCTCTCGAAAGAAAGCATAGTACTATACGTTGTCTTTGCAAGATAATTTTTGTTTGAAATGGTGTTGTGCTTCATAGAATGAGTGTCTTACTTATTTTTATTGGTGGCCTTTAATTCTACCTTTTTTATTGCTTATATTTTGATGTATGTGCTTATTTCCTAGTCATTCATTTTTTACTGTAAACACTAAATTTTGACAAGGATTACCAATAAGAGTTTAAGTAGTACTACGAGTTTAGAGAGGAAGGGTAATGTGGAACCTTTGTCTGGACACTTGAGGACTCGTTTTAGGTGGAAGAAACTTGCAATACCGAAATGCAACCACCACATTGCATGCCCTTTAAATCATTACAAAACCCTTGTTTTCTTTTCAAATAAACTTAAAATCCCAATGCCATCCTCGAACAGTGATATATAGTTTTAATTTTCTCTTCCACGCATGTTATACCATCAATATATTATCTATGAATGAAGAGAGATGCAATTCCTTGTGTATTTATTGATGATCAACAGATCATCATTCGTTGTTCACAAGAGGAGTAAATAGTGGCATTGGGAGATTAGGTGTCTTTTTCCATTAATCATCAATTGAATGCATTAGGGACTAAAACTTGTTGTGCATTAAAATTAAAAACACATGTATGTTCTGACTATTTTAGCGCCATAACTATTGATGTTGATATTACTTTGTTTTTTTGTCCTTGTCACCTAGGAGCGCAATTATTGAATATATACAACTAGCATGCAGTATAGTTATAGAAAGGTACAAAAATGATGATGATAGTGGTTAGTTAGGTCGGTATGAAAAGCATTTCAAGTGGAAAATTGAAGCACTTGAATATCTCAAGTAAAACTATTTTGATTGATAAAAAGTTTGAATCTAGGTTTCCCAAAATTGGCATTGAACATGATATGAGAAGTAGATGAGCTTCTTTATTGTGATTTGGTACTTAAGAAAAAAATTACCTGTTGAGTCAAGAAACAACAAAAGTAGTGCCAAGATAGTGGTTAACGTAACCATTTCATAGAGAATTGGGTCCCTTTGTGTCCTACTCTACCAAGATGAAATGGTTGTGGAGGTGATAAAAGCAACACTTTCTATGTACGTGAAAGAATGCCATGAGTTTGTTTATGTTCGAACAATGCTAAGGTTCATTTGGTTTGATTAATTTATGCATTTAAGTTAAGTTCTTTTGTAATCTATTTCACAAATCTACTACTAATTATCATTGAACAAAAAACACAAAGTGTTAACCATGTTGCTTTCTTAAGAAGGGAATAAAAGTGGAATTGATTATAGTAGGAAGACTAATATGACATCTATAGAGGAATCCATAGAATTATCTTGTGTGGGGTGTTGAAACTAATTATGGCTTAGCAAGAGAGGCTTTGATCTTTGTTAACAAAGTGTCTATTTTTGGTTAATATTTTCTTTAAAGTCTATGGAAACCAAGATTCTTATTAATGCTTCATTCATTAGTTCAAAATCATTAGTATTTTCATGCGAAATCATTCTAGTTAATGCTTAAAATGACTTTAATTAAATAGCTTGATCCTCACATAATTGTATTTTTTTATCTTGCAGGAGGGGAAGGGGATTTCATTTGCACAAGCAACTTGCAACATTGAAGCGTAGGAAACAATTTTTGAAGAATTTTTGAATTGGAAGAAGGCATTGAGCTTGAAATTGAAAAAATAATTTTTTAATGCTTATTGTAATAGCCTAGGGCAGTGATGCTTTTTTTTTTTGTTTTATGATAAATCACTTTAGTTTTGGGTTTAAAATTTACCATTGATTTAATCTCTTCAAGTTGGTTAAAATTGAACATAGAAACTTATTAGACTTTGATTTTAGGTTAAAATTGAACAAACAACTTCACACTTGGTCTTTGGTGCTCTAAAAAGAGCTCATCATTGCTTTGAGGATTAAAACAAACTTGTGTTTTCTTTGTCTTGTAATATTCTTTGCAACTTTTGTCATTCAAATATGTATGCACTTCTCTCACAATTCACAACGATCTTGAGAATCAAAAGTATTTTACTGACATTGATTGTCTAAAATATTACCTACACATTTTGATTTTGGGCTTAAAATGAACAACCTTGTTAGTGTGGATTGAAATATTTATGTATGCAATCTCATCATGCCTCAATGCGATCTTGGATGACCACGAATAAAGTTTTAAATTCGCTTATGTTTACCTAGTAGAGGGCCTACCTTGGTGGTAAAAAGTAATCACCCCAAGGGAACAACCTAATCAGTAATGAGCTAAAGCCAAGCTACTCCCAAATGGTATATAAATTTGAATTTTTTAGGAAATATCAGCATTACAAGTGCTCCTATAGACAAGGAATTGATTCTTTCCTCTTGTATGGCCACCTGAATGGGTGTCATGATTAAGAACCAATTTGTGAAAATGCCAAAATCCTTACTATTTTTTGGTGCAAGAACGGTTGTTCTCAAGTCACTCCACATCCATACTATTCAAAGCAAAAAAAAAAAAAATCCTTTTGATCTCCGGATTTTAAGGATTTTGAGATTTGGCACTCTCAAGATGTGAGTGTCATGGAGGGGAGCCAATGTCACCAAATATCTAGTTGTTCACTTTGTCTGAGTGTTTAGAGAAATCCAAGTGGGGACTCAAAAAATATTGTCCTTTCTATTATAGGGTTGTGCAACTTGTGAGTTAGTTAAATACTTTGCTTGGATCTAAAAATTTGAAAAAAACATTCAACAAAGTCCTCAAAAATTAAAACTTTATGGAAAGAAAAAATATATCTAAAAGATTCCACATATTACTACTTGTCCGTAGGGATTCTATCCTTAGAGGTTTCTAACTATTTGGGCCCATATCTCAATTTGTTATCTCCAAATTCAACATAGGAAAACCGTGCCTTTGATTCCTTGATTTTCACAAAATGGACCTTGTGGAATAAAAAGGAATTGAGACATAGACATTCAGTTTGAAAATCTAAGCAATAAATTGTGGATGTGGTAAAAAAAATCCATTAAACAAAGATAAAAGACAATTGAATCCCACACATGTTTTTTTTCAAATGATTTCCCGCAAAATCAAAATTCCAAAACCAAAGTCTATCCATCGTCATAAGCATCTTAGTCGAAGAGCTCTCAAGAAACATCTTTCAACACTTTACCAAGTCAGAGATAGATTGCTCTATAACTTCTACAAACATGCTTCAAAGGACAATCAAAACTTGTACTCATTCTATTATTGTCAAAATCTAGCTCTCTTCCAATGTTTTGAGTATCTCACTTTGTAGGGTTGAAAGTTTCAGAGGTATAGCAATTAGCATGTTCTATAATACCTAGGTCTTGTAAATGAAAGTCTCTCTAGGTTCATCTAGGATCAAAATCAACAGCTTCACTTGTCATACCATCAATCAAATACCATATCACAAAAAAACTTTTAGAACCTTGGAAAAAACATTCATACTAGACTTTTGGTAAAATCCTTCAAATCAAAATCAAAATCACCTTGTTTGGCTAAGTGTGTGTGGATGAATCATTCCTCATACATCTAGTTAAATTATCATCCTTGTGGAAAATTTTATTCGAAGATAACATCCACTATCTTGGGGAAGTTCAAACATACACATCATTCATCCTTCATTTATCTCATTACTTTCATTTTATCCTTAACATCCTAGATTATTTTTTTGTACCTAAATTTTAGACCAACCTAAGAAGTTAGAGGTTTACCTCCCATATTCTTGAAAGTTGATTCTTATTTTATGGTTCAAACTAGATCTCAACACAAGAATATCATGGAACAAAATAAAGAAATATCCACTTCGAGTGATTTGATTCAAACTAAAACAAAATTCAACCCTAGGTATCCATCAACCTTTCACTTAGTCCTCCTCAAATACCTAAAAATACTCAAGAGGGAGGTTGCCAAGTGGAGTATGTCACCAAAAATTCCTAAGGAATGACCCAAGATGAAATCATGGAGCTAGTCCAAAATCCTAGAAACCACAAGATTGTCAACACAATGATGAGACTCAATCCTTCACAATACATGTTAGCATTAGAAAAGGGGCTAAACTCCCTTCTGATTATGTGAGAACTATTGTGGAAAAACCTCTTTGGAATATGCCACTAGTATCATTCACATCTTCCTTCCAAAACATCATCCAACCCATCCCACAACCAACATTATCTCATGCTCCAAGTCAACCCATGATTACCAAGGGGAGTTCATTTCTCCATGCTCTTCAAACACATCCCCTTGTAAATAACCAAAACTTGGATGCAAACACCATCTTGGGTCTACCAAATACCATACCTCAAGACCCAAAGCATCCATATGTCATACTCATTTTCCATGACACCGAGAATTCATCCACCTTCGCCACATCACCCATGTATTCTCTCGATACATAAGTCTCTCTCCCTATGGTATCACAAGGACAAATAGATTCAATTGGAAAAAATGGAACTTTCAATGCATCATGATCACTTTTTCAAGGAAACACACCACCAATCTTCCCACCATTTCCCCCTCCAACATCAACATCAACCCAAGGTTTAGGGAAACCCCCTTTACCCAACATACCAATTCAAAATCAATCAATTCAAAAAAATCCTCCAATCATGAATCAAGTCAACATACCAAATACTCTGAGCATACCACCGATATCACAACACCAGGTAGCATCAATCCAAGCAATCCAATCAATCACTACACCATCTATAACACCCCAAAACATGGTCTCCCAAGGACTTGGCATATCAACTACACCATCTACCACACAACCCCTTATCATCAGTCCACAACCACCTCAACAAAATCTCATCACACGATCCCACACCATTCCAAATCCTCCACATCCACCACCAAATTTAAACATAGAAAATCAATATAACATCACACTAAAAGCTACCCAACAAGCCTATCAAAAGGCACTTCAACAATTCCAAGATCAAAAAATTTCACAACAAGCATAACAATCAATACAAAAATCTCAAGCATAGTAGGTTTCCCAAGCACAAGCGCAGACATTGCTACAAAAACATGTTGCACAAGCAACACAATCCGCACAAGCTACACAAGTTGCTCAACAAGCTCAAACTCAAGCACAACCTCAATGCCAAGCACAACTAGCACAAGCACAAGCTTTGGCCTATCAGCAAGCCTTGCAGAAATACATACAACTACAAGTGTTGATAGTGCAACAGTAACAAACCGTAAAACAAAAAGAACAATAGAATGCATTATTGGCCCAACAACAACAACAAAAATATGACCAACAACAAGAATTTTTGGCACAATAGAAACAACAGGCATATCACCAAGCATTGATTGCACAATAGATATTTCAACAACCTCTCACAAACACACCACAAATTCTTAACACACAAACCATCCCACTCATCACCCAAACAAGCATACCACCATCTCAAAACACATTCATCCCACCACTTGATCCACAAACTTATTTGTCCACACAAATTAAATTTCTCTCACATCCAATACTGGACATACAATCAAGAAAGACAAAGAAATCCCAAGCGAAGTTTTTCCCCTATCCATTCGACATGAGCATTGCAATGGTTCCATTTCCACTAGGCTTTGAAATACCAAAGTTCGATAAATACCAAGGAATTGGAAATCCTAAAGATCACATTAGGGAATTCCATGTACACTATATGGAGGTCAGATATGATGATTCTTATTTAATGTGACTCTTCCCTTAGAGACTAGTTGTTCCAACAATGGAATGATTCTCTCGCCTTCCCCCAGGAATTATTTTTTTAAAATATTGTGCACAAATTCATTGAAAATTATTCATTTAACTTGGGTATGAATGTGATCTTGGAAGAATTATCTATTCTATAACAAGCCAAAGGAGAAAAATTCACAACCTTCTTGCAATGATGGTGATCCAAGGCCAACAAGAGTAAATGGCCCATGCCACAAGAATAAAAAATTGAGACAATCATCTCAAACCTTGAAGGAACCTTTTCCTTTCATTTGAAAATGCAATGCAAAACAATGTATGACCAATTGATTTCCAAAGTGCTCAACATCGAAAGAGCCCTTATAGTGCAAGGGGGCACTCCCATGTGTCAAGCCAATCGACCATCAAAAAGATATAATGACAAACCTCACCTTTGGAACAAGAACAAGAATGTCACTAATGATAGGATTGTTGATACAAAAATGGTCATAAGTGCTCCACCACAAACAAACATTCAAAAAAGGAACACATGACAAAACACACAACAAATAAACATACAATTGAAACACAATCAATCAATGATCAATGCTATCAATACCCAAAGGGCACCACAAAGAACACATAATAATGCACCTAGACGACAATTCACTCCCTTAGGGGAATCTATGGATGTGGTTTTGAGGAAGTTTATACAAGCTAACCTTATCACACTCCTAGATTTCTCCAGCTATCAAGAACCACAAATCAAACCTCCTAGCTATAGAGAAGATCATTTTTATGAATTTCACCGATACAAAGGCCATAATACACAGTTTTTTTTTACTCAAAATCCTTATTAAAGACCTTATTGAAAAAAAAAACCTTGAGGTTGATCAACAATATGGGAATAAGGACTTGCAAATCTGTTAAACCCCTATGCCTGATCATGAGAAAGAAAAAGATAAAAGAAATTCATCAAGTTCTAATAACATAAACCATATCCACAATACCACGATAGCATACATTTATGTTGCTCATCGATCACATTAAGAGGAATTATACATGCATCAAGAAACATTCTTAAAATAGATTCAAGATCAAGCAACAATGCCTAGCAATATTTCATATCAAAATGATATCATGTATCTTTTAGATAGCCATATTACCCCTTCATATGACTCCATAATTGGGCTCGTTGAGGAAGACCCAATACAAAAAAAAAAAATTCATGCTCCATACATAGACTTTACATCTTGTGAAGATTCTCCTAGCAATGTTACATCATCCACCCAAGGGTCATGTTAAGAAGATAGTCTAGAGGATAACAAAAGTTTCTTCGAACTAAGTCAAGATAAAGATACTATTCCCCCACAACATAATCATGAGAGTGATCTGTTATCAACCACAAGTCATGATGAAGAGATCAAATCCCTGAAGAATTATCATGAATTATTGAGCATTCTCCAAACCTTCCAAAAATTACAGGATACACCAGATCCCACCAATGGGATACTTTCTTTGGATGAACATATAGACATTCTTCATACAAAACAAGGGTCTCCCACTCTTTATATTCCCACACAAGAGAAAACGACAGTTGAGATCCTTGATTATTACAGTCATGGTGCATTGTTGACATCTAATGAATTATCACTAACATCTTTTGAAGCAAAATCAATAAACAAAGACATCACAAGATCAGTTCAAATAGTTGATATTCCTAACTCAGTGGCTATGGATCAAAAACTATGTTATCAAGAAAAAGAGCGAGGTATTGTTAATCCCTTCACAACACTAGGGGAAATATTGTCTAATGAAAACGTCAACATAAGGGGCACAAATGATCCTTATGAGGAAATTATTGTCAATACTACAACTAGTTGTATCATGAATCATCACACAACCATCATCTCATATGAAAATTGGGACAAAACTAAAAAGAAAAATTCCTATCAAAGCAAGATGAAGATCATCAAAAAAAATGAAGCAGACAAGCAAAAAGTATGAAGCAAATACAAATGGATACCGGAACAAAATAAAGAAAATCATCCCTCCAAAACTCCATTAGTCAAAGAAACTATGGGAAAAAATAAAAAAGGGAAGTATCTCCATCAAAAGAGTCCTCAAATATAAAAGCAAGATTCTCAAGTGATGAACAAATTATATCTAGTGTTTGGTCCTAATTCTATGAAAACCTCCATCCCCACCCATCATTGTTCATCTTCCCAAGTTTGGAGAGTCAAAGGTTCCAAACCATCAACCAATCCATCTCATCCTCTTTAATTTACAATACCATACAGTCCATCCATGATATTAAATTCCCACATAGACCATGTGTTGGCATCTACTCTTCATCATAAGGATTTTTTAAGGCACTTTATCGTGATGCACACACATAGACAGGGTTAATTCCAACATCGATAAGGTAGATCAGAGTTCTTAAAAGTTACATTCAAGTGTGTGTATCTTAGCAAAGCAACTTATTCAAGAAATATTCCATTGGAATATTATTATAGTGTCCTCTACATTAGTACCACTAGGAGGTTCAACATGAGGGTAAAATTTTGAAAAGAAAAAATCAAAAAATCAAGAAATCAAGAAAATAGTAAAATTAAAAAAATCATCCTCCAATGAAAACCTGAGGGGCAATGCTTTGCAAAAATACTATGATGAAACCTAGAAAGCAAGAATCATTAGTAGAATCGAGCATCATATGGGCCTTTTCAAGGAAATCATCTCATCCCCTTTGTAACAAATCCAACATTTCCTCCATCTATCCAATCCATCTTTATCCAAATCTTACAACATATTTTGATCTTGACAAAGGTCCGATGTACACTTTACCTTTCCTCATGGCTAGAATAATTTTGACATGGTATTTAGCATACATCCCATGTTGTCCTATTGCACATCAAAACTCTTCACATAGTTTTCCAACTGATATCTTGATTTGTTCATTATGTTATGAAACATTGCTAGATACTAGGGGCAAGTTCTTGAGCTCTTGTTATTCAAATAACTCTTGATCTATATATTATATCTCACAAAGTGATATCGACATCATGAACTAGGTATCGTTAAAATTAGAAAATCCAAAAAACATTCACAAAACCAAAAAATATAAAAACATCCAAATCACATGAAAATCCCCAAACATTCAAAATATCACATTAAAACATCAAAAACATGGTTATCCAAACTATGTCATCTCTGAGATTAAATGTAGGCAAGGCTAATCATTGATCAGCCCCTAAGACACATTAGGTCAATCCCTTAGTAGTCTGTCATAATAAACTGGTAATCCACATGTTTATATTTTCTAATCAATAAACGAGACTGTGTCAGTCGAACTACATGGTCTCGGCATGTATAACATAGGAAAGGATAATATTTGATCATCCCTCAAGGCCCCTGGGATAGGTCCTTAGGTTAGGTTCTTGGTCAAAATCTCATAAAACATCAAAACATTGGAAAATTTGAAAATCAAAACATTTGTAAAACATCTCAAAAATGCCAAAATAGCCTCAAAAAATTTCAAAAATACCAAAAAAATTTAAAAAACCCAAAATAATCCATCTCATTTCAACATTCACTTGTAATAAGCATCCACTCATAATAAATTTATCGTCCTCTTTATCCTTTAGTAAAATAATCAGAAGTAAGTTTAGCAGTTAACAAGTGTAAACTCAAACATCGGGGTTTGAAGTCTAGGTCAATAGGTAAGAAAGTTGGTCAACTCTTGGTATCACTAGCCCATCATCTAGTTAATTCCAAAATAATCTGATAAATTATTTCCTAGGATGCATCCTTCCTACAATGGACATCAACATCAGGCATCACCGTAGTTTACACTTGGCTAGAGGTATGAAGAACATTGGCTTGTTTGTTTACTTGATCTTTTTTTATTTATCTTCTTGCACTCATTCCAATGACCCCTTCATGATGTCTAATCAAAAGGATTTAGAGAGAAAGGAATGGGGAATTGATCATTATCTTCTATTTTCGGTGTTTGTTGGATATTCTTATAATATAACCTTGGTCATGCTAATTTTGTTCAGTTTGTAGGGTGGATGTTTCAGATGCCTTGTTGACTATTACATTAGGAGGTTTAACTTTCTTTGTTCTGGTCTGAGATGTTCGAAATGTCTGAAGTACATCCTAATAAGGCTTTTTATGTTAGGTGTGAACAAAAATGCTCCTATCTTTTTGTCGATTCAAATTCCATCTCACTAGATACAACGTCATCCTAGTTGTTTGTACCTTGATTCATCGTATATATGTGTGTTATCAAACACAAGGAAATTTATGCTCTTTGGATTCCCAATCCTTGGATAAGAAATACATCATCATCATTCATCATCATATCTAATAAATCCCCGACCACTCATAGACTTGTTGGAATTCTGCATCATCTCAAATTCAAGGTTTGATCCCCCTCATTCTTCTATCCTCTTTCACACTAAAATTCTATCATCTTCCATTCATAAAACTCAATGCATCCATATTGTATTCATAAAACATCAACACACTCATCTTGCATACTCATACATATCATCATAATAGGAAACATCATCCATCTCATGTGCATTGCATCATCATTTAAGTTGTTTAGGATAATATAGATTTGTTATTCTAAGCATCTTAAAACATCTCATTTTCATCATAATTATCATATAGATCTATTAGTCTAACCATCCATACATCCATCTTGAACCTCTTTGTCACAAGCTCAACCTCAAATGAAAATTTTTGCTTGATTCTCAAGCAGTTAGTGTACTAGCATACTTCTTTCCATTGGGGCATCCAAAAAATCAGAGAATTTTTTAACTTTGAACTCAACAAGGTTATTCATTGAACCAATGCAGCAAGTACATTGCTTCAAACAAGGGAAAAATGTAGACATGCAAATCAATTATCATTAAATTCCTCTATTAATCAAATAAAGCAATTTATTGGATTAATTCACCAATGTTCATATAATTTAATTAAATGAATCAATTTATCCCCAAAGGCCTCTTATTTGATTAAATAAATCAAATGATTTAAATAAAATTCACTAACCGACTCAAAGTTAACTAAATTCTAAATTAATTATCTTTGATCACCTCCTAACCCTCATTACCCATTCTCTAGGTTTTGACTCAACCTTGGTCAAACCTAACCCCTGATTAACCAACCCGCTTGCACATGAAAATAGTTTCTTTTAATTAACTAATTACCTCATTTATCCTTTCAAAAGAATATTCTAAGGAATATTCCCTTATTTACGCCCTTTATTTGACTTTCTTACCCAAACAATTTCCCTCGAAAACATCTCAACCACATACATTTAATGCCTCTTATAAATGCATTAAATATCTCTTACACCCCTCTTACATGCATTAACCATGCCCATTATCCAAAATGTGCTCCACCTTCCTCCACTAGCCATGTGACACATTTCACAATATCATTGGCTATTCTTTTAATCCCACATTCCTCCCATCTCTCCATTCTTCAATCCTTCAACCTATAAATAGAAGCCACTTCTACTTCAAATTCATCCACAATCTTAACATTTTTACTATAGTCACATTTCATCTTTCACTTGATCACTCATCTTTGCTTTTTCATTATCATTGGAATCTTATCAAGGGGGTGGGAAATGGAATCCTTTTCACATCAAAGGAGCACCACTCCCACTATGGGATAGGGTTTGATCATGTTTTCATGTGATTTCATTTAGTTGTTTTGATTTCTTATTTCCTTATTTTCATGTATAGCATGATGAAGTATCTCATAGGGATGCTTGATTTGTTGTGTTTAATTTGACTTCTATGCCATTGTTTTTCAAATTTTAACTGTTTGCAGGTTTAGCATCTACATAAAGATTACAATATACTTGTAGAGAAAGCTTCTCATAGGAGTATCACCACTTAGATATCCAAAGGAAATACACCCGCTATTAGGCTCACATAATACATCACAATACACAACTGTAATACATTTCCCTCATAAAATATGGTTTCCTTCTAAGGCAAGTCAAGCTAATGGAATATCAACTATCAGATATGAGACATAATGATGAATGATCCAGATTTACAAGAATAAAATATAAATAAATTTTCCTTTAAGGGGCATTGCCCTCGGGCCCCTGCCAGGGCATGCTGCCGCTAGACCCCAACCGAGGGGATGATCCCCCTAGAACCCTCATCGGGGGGATTCCCCATGCCCCCCTGCCCCTATTATCCATGGTTAAATAGTACCTTATGTATCAATAGTACCTTATATAATTGCAAGGTTAAGACACATTTTTTGAACAAATCTCCCACTTGTCAAACACCTTGCAATGACAAAGGAAGGGAATCATCATCATCTCTTAATTTATAGGTGTCAAAAGGCCCATAGTCTCTTAAAACCATCTAAACTTCTCTATGCTCACAATCTTAGTTAAAGAATCAACAAAATTCGTCAAAGTCTTTACCTTAACTAGATTCACCCTACCATATTTGACCACATCTCTAAAAAAATGATATTGTACATCAATGTGCTTGGTCCTGACATTAAATGTTGGGTTCTTAGCTAGACATATTACACTCTGAGTGTCACAATAAATTATCACTACACCTTGTTTAATTCCAATATCTAAATGCAGTCACTTAAGCCAAATGGATTCTTTACAAGCATGAGTAGCTTCCATATACTCTTCTTCAGTAGTGGACAATGAAACCACAACCTGCCGCTTACTCATCCAACTAATTGAACCACCAAATAAAGTAAACACATAAGCACTAGTGGATCTTCTACTATCAAAATCACCTGCCCAGTCTGAATCCACATAACCATGAATATCTTTTATAAACCTTTTAAAGTCTTATAGCCCTTTTAAAATATTTATGCATTTTATTTTAAAGGGTTTGGCTCATACATTTTAGACTTAATTTCTAATTTAAATAAGATTAATTCCCTCAACTACTTATGTCATGTCATCATCTGCCATGTCACCTTGCCTTTCCATGTCAGTAACAATGTTGACTGTACCTGTTGACTATATCCACTAATTGTACAGGTCAACCTACCCTTTTGGAAAATTTGACCAGCTCTATCTTTCTCATACATACTTCATTTGATGTTATTCAAACGGTGTCAGAACCGTATTGATGAGCCCTTCAATTTGAGACTACTTTTTTTTTAATTTGGAGATGATCTATTTTTAGCCTTGCATCGACACTTGATTTGCCTATTTGATCGAACCCTTGATTGAGCATAACTTCTATGAATAGACTCCTTTTGAACCCATTCAAGTTGCATCAAGATCATGTCAGTGAGTTCTTTCCGATGATGTTGATTTGGTTGAATTTTGAGACTATGAAATTTTTAGGTTTTCTGGATCCACTTGTATCATTCCTCCTCATTGAGAAGCTTTTGGACCACCAAAAGTTTATTTTTACATTTAATCTGTGCTAGGGAATTTTCGCCCCACTTTCTAAGTACCATCTATCCACCCTACTAGAATCTTGAACATATGACCCATCACAAACATGAAGAAAAATGAGATAGCATTGCTGATACAATTAACTGCATATTCATCAATATTCACTGCCACATCCATCATCCACATATAACTAGCTAGTAGAATAACAAGCAACAGTATTGAGTAAAATGATGTGAAGGAGAAAGTATCAACGTGTTGGATCTCCTAAACATGAACATCGTTAGAAAATAAATCATTCAAACCCTCTTTCACCACCTTTGGATGAAGGCTTAACTATGCTTGCAAATAATCCTCACACTGTGTTGTCTGTGACACCCTATCATCTTCATGCTTAGTATCACTATTTGTTATAGACATGAGATTTAAATCATTTCTTGCATATACAATCATCTTCATATGCCCTATGTTTACAATAGATCTATCATTCTTCATGTGATGAGATTTTAGAATATATTCAATTCCATCCTTAAACAAATGATACTTGTTATGTCCCTTGTAGAAAATGTATTTTCTATCATACAAGTAAGGACTACCTAGAACCATCCCATAGATGTCAAGTAGAATTACATCTAACTCTACCTCATCTACAAACTTGGATGTGATTGCAAATCAGAGTTTACATTGCTTTGACACATGTATCCAAGCATTGTCATGCACCCAACCCAATGGATATGGCTTAGGATGAGGATTTTTTTTAATCCCAATTTCTTAACAACTTGTTTAGAGATTAGATGCACTTGTGATTCACTATCTATGAGTGTATAAATCTTATTTTGTTTTACAATAGCCCTTATATGAAACAATTCATTTCTCTTATTTTCAAAAGGTACTTCATTACACTTTATAGAAGAAGCATGGGAACTAGTACTGACAACATGAATGTTACCTTTTATACCCACAACTATGATCTTGGTTTCATCATTAGAATTTGATCCAAGATCATGCATGATAGCTGCGGTCTTTTTCCTACCCTTTCAATCCTTGAACCATTTTAGTTTCTGATCAGGATGGAATTTCCAACACTTTGCATCTTTGTGCCCTATCTTCTTGTAGTGTGAGCAATAAGGCTTATCCTCCTCTTTGTTTATAGTAGTTGTATTCTGCATTTTATCTTTCCCTTTCTTACTCCCTTTGTGTTTATTGGAGTCCATTAAGAGACCATCATGGCTATTCCTCGAGCTTGTTTCTAGATGAATGGTTTGGACACTAACTTCATCAAGGTTAGTTGGATTAAACATAAGTATTGTATGCCTCAAATTTTCATGTAATCTACCTATATAATTTAACAAAGTTTCTTGTGTATATAATGGAATGCCCAAAATTAAAGCTCTTTTCCTAAACTCCTATGTATATTCCTATACACTTTTTCCTTTCTCTTTCCTTAATGATTTCCAATTCATTACTACTTTTTGCATATGACCTAATAGATAGAACTATTTCTTTAATGAATCTATAAACTCAAACCAAGAAGAAATAATTTTACCATATCGGCTTAGATCTTCCTGAGTTCTTCTCTCCCACCAGATTAAGGTTGTGCCTCCCAGGCAAAGAGTGGCTAATTGTATTTTTTGAGAATCCTCAGTAAAATTTTGAATTCTACAATAAACTTCAATTTGTTTTAACCAGTTATCAAGTTTCTCTACATCTAGTTCTCCATTATAATTTGGCAATTCAAATTTAACATCAAGCTTTAACAAATATATATTAGCTTCAGACTGTAAAGGTTGTTTCTTCTTTGAAGAAGAATTAGATGAATAATATGAAGAGGATGAAAAAGAAGATGGGGATGGAGGTTTAGGAGGGTCACTACCACCTCCTATTCCTTTACCTTTATCATCTTTTGAAGTGGATTCACCTGCATTCTTCTTTCTATTCTTTAGTTCATTTTTATTTTGTTGCTCTTGTCTCTCTTGGAAAATAACTTCCACCATAGCCTTCATTTTGAGAAATTATTTCTAGAAAGCTTTCTCATCAAGCTCCATAGGACTTTGTTTAGATACTATTTCTGATCATGGAAAAGACCTTCATTTTTTGATCTCAGGATTGAACTCTATAAGTGCACCATCTCCTTGCTTCAATTTCAACCTGGTTAACATTCACTTTTTCAATTTCCTATTAAGAAGCTCTAATAGCACTTTGATCTATAATTAGTGGTTTACAATTAACTTGCAAATTAACTTAAATTACAAATAATCCCAATCCAACAGAATTGTGTGACTATGTTGTTTAACCATCGAAATTACAACTAGGTTCACATTTATATAACTTAATGAAATCAACAAATTAATAAAGTGTTGTAATTAGAAAACAAATAAAGAATGAAAGACATGAGAGAGAAGAAGAATAAGACAAAAGAGAGAGAGGAACATGAGCTTGATAACTAAGTTCATCCAATTAGGACTACATCTCTAGGTCCGCTTCTCAATGATGGACTGCTTCCATTAATGATTCCAAACTTGAATTTTCTTTGTTACATAAAAAATGCATCCAAAAATTTGAATAAAAACCTCTCACAATCTCTCTCAACACCTGAAGACATTATAAATGTCTTCGTGTATACAATAATCTCCTCCTTTGCCTAATTCCAATAAGCTTATTATTCTCTCCAAAATAATTCTCCACATTTAACAATAATTTCCAATGTCCCTGAAAGGGAAAACTCTTCCCCTTTTTATATATATTTAATTTTTCCTAATATGGTTTAAAACCATATGATTTTCAAATTATCACAATCTCCCATTTACAACAGTAAATGCCCTAAAAATAATACACCCATTAAAATAAACAACCCTTATAATTTTGGGCTTTACAATATTCTTGTACAATATCATTTCACTTTGATAAAAACCATTAAAATTATCCTAAAAACCCATTAGGACATCCTCACAAATCTTAACATGTAAATAGTGATATGGATTATCTTTTAATAATCCATGTAAATAGGGATATGGATTTCAAGCCTTAAAAATAGGGATATGGATTATCTTTTAATAATCCCCTTAAAATTATGTTTGAATCCTTTAAGATATGGGCTTTTATATTTTATTATATTTGTCTCTTTTAAAGTCTTTATAGATTCGAGCTTCACATTTCAAATATCTTTTATAAACCTTTTTTAAAGTCCTAAAGCTTTTTTAAAATATTTATGAATTTTATTTTAAAGGGTATGGCTCATATATTTCAGACTTAATTTCTAATTTAAATAAGATTAATTCCCTCAACTACTTATGCCACATCATCATCTACCACATCACCTTGTCTTGTCACTTTAGCAACAATGCTGATTGTACCTACACTAACTATATCCGCTGACTATATAGGTCAACCTACCCTTTTGGAAAATTTGACCGGATCTATCTTTCTCATACAGACTCCCTTTGAAGTGATTCAAAAGGTGTCACAATCATATTGACGAGCCCTTCAATCTAATACTACTTTTTGTCTGATTTGGAGATGATCTATTTTCAACCTTGCATTGGCACCTAATTTTCCTATTTGACCAAACCTTTGACTAAGAATAACTTTTATGTACATAATCATTTTAAGCCCATTCAAGTTGTGCTAGGATAGTGTCAGTTAGTTATTTTTGATGATGTTGATTCAATTGAATTTGAGACTGTTAAATTTTTAGGTTTTCTAAATCCACCTAGATCAATAATCAACACCCTCAACTTGAGATTAACCTTTTTCAAACCAACCTTGCTTTGTACTTCTCAATACTTCCATATGAAATAATATTTGTCTTGAACACCTATTTGCAACCAAAATTTTTTCTTCCTTCAGGAAATGGTACAAGATTCCTGTATCATTCTTTTTTAAAGCTTTCATTTCTTCATCCATAACAACCTTTCAATATTCTACATCATTCACACCTAATGCCTCTTCTATTGATCTAGGTTCATCCATGTTAGTATTCAAATAAAAAATACATATCCAATCATCAGGTGAATACCTTTTAGGTGGTTGTCTATGCCTTGTAGACCTATGAACAAGCTGAGTTGGAGGTTCTTCCTCCTCTTCTGACAATTTAGAGCTAGATGAGCTATCCTTGACTTCTTATCTATCCATGAGCCTCGATTCAACTTTGTTGGGTGTAGAAGGAAATTGAATCATATCTTCTTGTTTACTTTGTTTTGGCTCCAACGTAATAGAAGAAGGCTTAGTTTCTCTAAAAATAACACTTCTACTATGTATTACCTTCTTTTTAATAGGATCCTAGAGCTTGTATCCTTTCAAACCATAACTATATCCTATGAAGATAAATTTCATAGCCTTATTATCCAACTTTGTTTGATTCTCCTTTGACACATGTACATATGCCTCACAATGAAAAACTCTACAATTTCTTGATGAAGGCTTGTGGCCTGACCATGCATCTATAGGTGTCTTATCAACAAGTGCTAGTGTAGGCAACCTATTAATTAGGTAACAAGTAGTTGAAATAGCTTTAGCCCAAAACCTTTGTTCTAGACCAACATCACTCAACATACTCCTAGCCTTCTCCATTAGTTTCATTTTCATTCCTTCTACAACTCCATTCCATTGTGGAGAATACGAAGTTGTCTTCTATCTATGAATACCATCATATTTATAGAATCTATCAAAATCATTTGAGAAAAATTCACCACCATTATCAGTCCTCAAAATTTTTATTTTATTTCTAGTATGTAACTCGACCATTCCTTTAAATTCTTTAAATTGACTGAAAACTTCAGATTTGTTGTTTAAAAAGTATACCCATGTCCTACTATAATCATCAATAAATAAAAAATAATATGTGGATTTACCAATTGAAGGAACATCTACAAGACCAAACACATCAAAATAAATAAGATCCAATACATCAAAAGATTTATGAGAACTCGAGTAAAATTGAACATGGTTTTTTTTCCATAAATGCAATACTCACATAAATCATAAAGATTACAATAAGAAAAACCTTCAATGATGTTTTCATTTTTCAACTTCTTTAGACCTTTTTCTCCAATGTGGCCAGGTATATGGTGCCATATCATACTTTTCTCTACAGGTAACTTTTTTTTAGAAGAAAGATAACCCTTGGGTACCCAAAAGCTATGACCATCTATTGAAGGTGAAACCCTCACTTTTTCCATAGACTTTCATTTCACAAATGTAGTATTACACTCAACAGTGCATGCATCAAGCTTATACAATGTGCCATATCTAACACCTCTAGCAATGACCGTAGCACCTCTCACCATCTTGCATCTTGCATTGGAGAAAATACTACCCACACACTAGTTTCTATTAGTTTTCTCATAGATAAAAAATTCATGCTAAACCAAGGATATGCAACACACCATTAATCCTTCTTATTCTACCATTAGGAAACCTAATTTTAAATTTACCATGACCAAAATTTTCTAAATGAAAATCATTACCCAAGTACACCTTACCTCCATAAAATTATTCATATTTAGAAAACCAATCTCTATTAAAGGTCATATGGAAAGATGCACCTAAGTCAATTAACCATGCATCATTACCTGCATGAGTTTCCAAAGCTATAATGAATTTTTCACCATCTTCCTTCTCAAACTCACAATTAGAATCAAATTTATTCTTTTTATTCTTCTTTTCTTCTTTGCAGTCCTTATGAACATGTCGCAGCTTATCATAATTCCAGCAAATAACTTTGGACTTTCCAGGAGACTTAGATCTCCCTCTGGACTTGGATTTCTCAAACTTCTCATTCTCCTTGCCTTTTTCCTTAGGTCTTCCACAAAAATTTAGGGCCTACTTGGAACTAATGGATACCTTCCTCCTCATCCCTTTAGAAAGAAAAGAACCCACCGCATCTTTAATCTTCAATATAAAAGAAGTACGCCTATGAGCATCGTTGGTTCTTTACAATCCTACATCAACCAAAAATACTTTCATTTTAGTTTTGTTCTTGTTCAATTCTTGTCTAGTTCAAGTTGGAAAACTCGATATTTCATCATATTTTCTCAGTAGATCCCATGGATCTATGTTTTCATCATGGACATGTTCATTTTCCTTATTCCAATATTTCAACATGATTGGATCTTTTTTCAGAAAGTTATCACTTTCAGATTAAGTGGCAGTTTCTAGAACATAGAACTGAAGCAATTTCAAGCCTAACGACTAATTTGATCTCTTGTGGATCCTTCCCATAACTTGTGGATCCTCAAGTTGTGTTTCAAATCATTCTATGGAGTGCCCTCAACCTTATTTTAGGTCCACACTTCATCATATGCACCTACCAAGGAGAATTTCAAATTGAAGGTCCACCTATCTCATGCATGTTATGTTTCCTTCATCGATGATTGTAATGATCTTTGGCCGATGTGGATGATTCTAGATCTCGGATGTGATATAAATTATTGTAATAAATCATTAGGATAGCGAGTTAGAATGAATATGGGATTCAATCTATAAGACTTCGGCTCGCATTAAGGAGCATGTAGGTATATTATATTTTTAGCATGTTGTATTAGGCCTATGAGCTCAATTTGTAAACCCAAATGTTGTCAATTGTATGTAATTAAAATTTCTAATGATAAGAATGTTTGAATCTACATTGGCCTCCATATTTTGAGTGGATTTTGTTGTGTAACTCTTGTTGCACACTCTAGACTATTCTCTTTGAGGACCCTCCTATCGTGATTGCACCAAATCAGTATCAGAGCAAGGTTCATTCCATGAGATATCGTCAGAGTTTGTGAAGTCATGTTGTAGATTTTTTGTGGGGTGGCGGACTGAGGATCGGACCTGTAGCTGCAAAGGACTTGTGTAAAGATGGAAAGAAGAATAAATGGTAGAGGAAATGGAGTGCACGAAAATGCAAAACCAACTATAATGGAGATGTTGAGAGGAATTGCTGCTAGATTGGAAGTAGTCGAAATGGCCTGAAGGATAGGTTGACCAATTGATGACGTGAGAGATGAAGAGGTAGAAGAACAAGAAGAAAGGGAAAGAGAATATCAACCTGTCCTCGATCAGGGAGAAGAGAGGTTCATAAGAGCCCTAACCAGAGTAAATACTAAACCACATTTCAATCCACTAGATTATAGTGGTAAGTTGGATTTAGATGAATTTCTTGATTGGATAATGGAGATGGAGAAGTATTTTGATTTTGAAGGTACTGCCGAAGACAAGAAGGTGAAATTTTCTTGTACAAAGCTTAAAGGACATGCATCCCTTTGGTGGGAAAATTTGTAGATAGATAGGAAAAGAAGAGGAAAGGAGAAGATAAAATCATGGGATTGGATAGTGAATAAGTTAAAAACAAATTTTATGTCTGCAGACTATCAGATTAGTTTGTTCTAAAAGTTGAAAAATTTAAAGTAGAAGGAGTCAAGTGTGACAGAGTATACTGAGGAGTTCTACAAGTTGAATATCAGATCCAAACATTCAGATGATGAGACCGAGCAAGTAGCCATATATGTGAATGGTTTGAGGTCATCTATATAGGATGAGATTAGTTTGATCAAGTTGTTTTGTGTGGAAGAGGCATATCAATGTACCCTAAAAGTAGAAGAGAAGCTTAATAAAAGACATGAGCAGAGACAAAGAGGAAGAGGTGGAAGATTTCAGAGAGGAAGAATTTTTATTGGAGGAGGAATAGGATATTTTGTAGATCAAAATAAAGATAAGGAATTTAGTAAGAATGATAATTTGTACCATAGAGATTATAGAAATTCTTACCAAAGAGGAGGATATGGTGGTTACCTAAATGAGGGTTATAGAAAAGGTGATAGATGAAAGGAGAAAAGAGTATTTAGGGGAACTTGTTTTAAGTGTGGTGGAGAAGGACATAGAGCATTTGAATGTAATTAGGGAGAGACAAGCAAAAAGATAGAGAATAGTAGAAGAATATCCTTTTTTGAGGAAGATCATGTCGGATCATCTAATAAACCAGAAGAGGGAGAAGTGTTGGTGAACAAAAAAGTATTGTGTCAAAGTGAGATGGAGCAAGAACCATTGTAGAGAAAGAATTTATTCCGAACTAGATGCAAGGTAGCTGGAAAATGTTGTAGAGTGATTATTGATAGTGGAAGCTCTAAGAACCTGGTTTCTGAAGAAATGGTGAACAAATTTAAGTTGGAAAGAATGAAACACCCGAAGCCTTATCAGATAGCATGGATTCAAGATGAGCATAAGATACTGGTAAGTGAACAATGTTTGGTGAAATTGAAGATAGGAAATTATCATGATGAATATTTGTGTGATATCATGCCTATGGATGTATGCCATGTTTTTTTGGGAAGGCCTTGACAGTATGATAGAAAAGCTATTCATCATGGAAAGAAGAACACATATACCATTGTTTCCCTTGGAGGATGTTCCTAAATTTGAGGTTTGCACGAGTTCTAGATTTTTTTTGGTTGATGGAAGAATATTTTTGGATGGACTGAGACATGAGAACTTGTGCTATGCCTTGGTTCCTAAGAAGGTTGAATACTTGCATCATATAGAAGAACAACCGAAGGAGGTAAAGGAGATGCTCGTAGAATATGAAGATATAATTTCAGAAAATGTACCTGATGCATTGCCACCTATGAGGAGTATTAGTCATTGCATGGATCTGATTCATGGAGCTAGTTTTCCTAATAAAGAATCACACAGAATGAAATCGATAGAGAATGAAGAGTTGAATAGACAAGTGCAAGAGTTCTTGAGGAAGGGTTTGATCATAGAAAGCTTAAGACCTTGTGCAGTACCTGTTGTGCTAGCACCTAAGAAGGATGGAGAATGGAGGATGTGTATAGACTCTAGAGACATAAAAAAAATCACAATGAAGTATTGATTTCCTTTACCCTGGATGGATGACATTATGGATTGTTTGAGTGGATCTAAAAAATTTACAAAGATAGATTTGAAGAGTGGATATCATCATATCAGAATCAGAGAAGGGGATGAGTGGAAGAAAACATTCAAGATAAATGAAGGACTGTATGAGTGGTTGGTGATGCCTTTTGGACTAAAAAATTCACCGAGTACTTTCATGAGGCTAATGAATGAGGTATTGAAGAAATTCTTGGGTAATTTTGTGATTGTCTATTTGGATGACATCTTGATTTTTAGTAAGACTAGAGTAGAACATTTGTTGCATATAAGAAAATTTTTGCAGAGTTTGAGAGAAGAGCAATTGTTGATAAACATCAAGAAGTGTAGTTTCATGAAGGAAGAATTGATATATCTAGGATTTTTGATATCTACTGATGGATTGGAGATGGATCCTGAGAAGATAAGAGAAATTGTTGAATGGCCTACACCGGAAATAATTATTGATGTAAGATCATTTCATCGATTGGCTAGTTTCTAACGAAATTTCATTAGGAATTTCAATTATATTTGCAGCCCTATCATAGAAACAATGAGAGGAGATAAGAAAGATTTTAGGTGGACATCTGGAGAAAACTAGAGTTTTGAGTTGTTGAAACAAAAGGTTATTGAGTAGCCTATGTTGGATTTACTAGACTTTAATAAGGTATTTCAGGTAGACTATGATGCAAGTGTAAATGCAATTTGAGTAGTATTGAGTCAAGAAGGGAGACCCATAACTTATTTCAATGATAAATAGAATGATGCTAGGGAAAGGTATTCAGTGTATGACCAATATTTTTATGCCACAATTCAAGCTTTGAAGAAGTGGAGACATTACTTCTTTCCTAAGGAGTTTGTGTTCTATATAGATCATTAGGAATTGCAGTATTTGAACAATTAAGGTAATTTGAATCAGACACATGAGATGGGTGGAATTCTTCCAGAGTTATACTTTTGTTTTGAAACATAGGATTGGAAAGCCAAATAGATTTTTTGATGCTTTGAGTAGGAGAAGGAATGTACTAGAACAATTGAGAGTGGAGGTATTAGTCTTTTAGGAATTGAATAAATTGTATGAGGAAGACTCGAATTTTGCTGAACCTTGGAGAGCTTGTAAAGAACCAGTCTTGAAGGATAGGAGTTAGTGGTTGGATTATTTCATTCAGGAGGATATGTTGCTCAGAGGGAATCAATTGTGTATACCTAGGAGTTCAACGAGGGATAACTTGGTGAAAGAAAAAGATAGTGGAGGATTGGCATGACACTTTGGAATTGATAAGATAATAGCATTTGTAAGTGAGAATTACTTTTGGCCATAGATTCATAAGGATGTTAGGAAATTTTTGTAGAGTTTTTGAAGCTGCAAAAGGGAGTAGTCAAAATGTTGGATTAAATAAACCTTTGACATTTCTAGAGAGACTTTGGGAGGATATCAGATTGGATTTCCTACTTGGTTTTTCGAAGACACAAAGAGGTAATGATTCTATATTTGTGGTGGTGGATAGATTTTATAAAATGGCACATTTCATACCTTGTAAGAAGACAAAAAATGCAATACATGTAGCATACATTTTTTTCAATGAAGTAGTCAAATTTCATGGATTACCTAGGAGTATTGTTTCAGACAAAGATACAAAGTTTGTTGGTTAATTTTGGAGGACACTTTGGAATAAGTTAAAGATAGATTTGAAGTTCAATTCTACATTTCACCCACAGACTGATAGACATATAGAGGCAGTAAATAGGATTTTTGGGGAATTTTCTGAGATGTTTGGTTGGGGAAAATACCAGAAGTTGGGATTTAGTCCTTGTACAAGCAGAGTTTGCTTAAAATAATTCAGTGAACAAGAGTATCGGAAAGACACCTTTTGATATTGTTACTAGAGTTCATCCTAGAGGTATATCAGAGTTCCAAGTCATAAACAAGGAAGATAAAAGGAGTGAAAAAGTAGAGTAATTTGTAGAACATGTGAAGAAAGTGCAAACTCAATTAAAACAATAATTAGAAGATATGAACCGAAAGTATAAGGAGCCAGCAGATGAGAAAAGGAGACATAAGGAGTTTGAAGTTGGAGATAAGCTGATGGTGTATTTGAGGAAGGAAAATTTTCCAGTTGGAACATACAATAAGCTCAAGATGAGGAATTTTGGAACCTATAAGATTTTGAAGAAATTTGATTCAGGAAATGCATATGAAGTAGAGTTACTAGATGGAATGGGTATATCATCTATATTCAACATTACAGATCTACATCAGTACCATGAATCATAATTTAGTGAAGACAATAAAGAAAAATTGGAAAAATAGTTTCCTAAACAACAATCAGATGAGATAGAAGAGATTTTGGATATCCGAGATGGGAGGAAAATGCATGGAAGACAGTAAAAACAATATCTTGTGAAGAGGAAAGACAAACTAGTGGAAGATTCTTCTTGGACTTCTCAGGATGAGGTAGACCATAATGGTTTTCCTCTAGCCCCAACAAAGTAAGGGACTCACTTTTCAAATAGCCCCAAATGTATGATATAGGAGCATCCTTGGTTATTTTTAATCCTGCATCAACCAAAAATACTTTCATTTCAGTTTTGTTCTTGTTCAATTCTTCTCCAGTTCAAGTTGGTAGATTTGGTATTTCATCATATTTTCTCACCAGATCCCGTGGATCTATGTTTTCATCATGGACATGTTCATTTTCCTTATTCCAAGATTTCAGCGTGATTGGATCTTTTTCTAGAAATTTATCACTTTCAGATTGACACTTTCTAGAACTAAGCACCGAATTAGTTTTGAGCCTAACGACTAATTTGATCACTTTTGGATCCTTCTCATAACTTGCAGATCCTTGAGTTGTGTTTCAAATTATTTTTTGGATTGTCCTTGACCTTAATTTAGGTCCACACTTCATCATATACACCTACCGAGGAAAAATTCAAATTGAAGGCCGACCTATTTCATGCACGTTATGTTTCCTTCATCGATGATTGTAATGATCTTTGGCCGACGTGGATGATTCTAGATCTCAGATGTGATATAAATCATTGTAATAAATCATTAGGATAGTGAGTTAGAATAAATATGGGATTTGATCTGTAATATTTCAGCTCACATTAAGGAGCATGTAGGAATACTGTATTTTGAGCATGTTGTATTAGGCTTGTGAGCCCAATCTGTAAACCCAAATGTTGTTGGTTGTATGTAATTAAAATTTATGATGATAAGAATGTTTGAATTTGCATTTTCCTCCATATTCTGAGTTGCTTCTATTGTGTAACTCTTACTGCATGGCTCATAATGTTCTCTTTGAGGACCCTCCTACCATGACTACACCATCTTCAGTCTTCAATATAAAAAAGGTACTCCCAAGAGCCATAAAAAGATAATCCCATAAATCAAGAAAAGAACAAAGCAAGATCTCACATTTCTCTTCCTCATCCATTTTGAAACTAACTAATGCCAATTGATCCACCAACATATTGAAAGATTCTAGGTGTTATGTAATTCATCCACCTTCTTCCCTTCTCAATGAATACGATTTCTTCCTCAATAAAATCTTGTTCACTAAATTTTTTTCTTGATACAACTCATCAAGCTTCTTCCATAGTTTCTATGTAGAGGTCTCTTCATGGACATTGATTAAAACAGATTCTACCAAGCATAATCTAATTAGACCCTTGGCTTTATGGTCCATAACATCATATTGAGCAACCTAAGGAGGATATATAGGCCTTGAAACATTCTCACAATAGCATCCCATAGATCTTGATATATCAATAGATCCTCCATATTCAGCTTCCACATTTAAAAATTATTTCTAAAAAATTTATCCACCTTTATTCTCCCTGATGAAATTTCCATCTGAAAATTCCTGCAACACAATCACAAAGCTTCTTTTGCATAAGCTCCAAATCAAATCTGGATTAGTTCAAAAAACCCAAAAATCCACAACTGAAACCAAAGGTGACCAGGCTCTGGCACCACTTGTAAGGAAGCTAAGGTAGTGGGATAACTTCCTACACTAATCTTGAGAGAAGAATAATGAAAAAATTTTACATATCTTTAACAGTTATAGAAACTTAGCCAAAAGTAAACTCAAATATCATACATACCACAACACAATGATTTACATGGGGAAAACCCATTTAGGAGAAAAAACCCATAGTCCAAAAGTCACCCAATATATTATTCAACAATAAAAAAGGTTACAATATACTTACAAAGCAAGCTTCTCACAAGACTATCAATACTCAAAGATTGAATAGTACCTTATGCAATTGCAAGGTTGAGACAAATTTTCTCAACAACCTTCAATGAATGTTAATTGAAAACTTACAAACTAAGATACAAGATAAGCTTGGCATGATGAAGTTTCCTTCCTTCGTACACTTGTGTACTGCCCTTCGTGATTATCAAAATTTGGTTAGTAGTCGTGAAACAAAACCCACCTCTAGCCGACCTAAAAAGTTTGAATCCACAAATCAAAATAATTATCAGCCTTTTAGGAAACAAAATAAAGTCTTCCTTCAACTAAATTCCCCTCAACCAACTCAACATGTCGATACCAAAGTGGCTGCTATAAAGAAGACAACTCCTTTTAAATTTGGGGATCCGACTAGAAAATTTACTAACTTGCTCGATACCCTCCATAGCACAATCTCATAGCTTTTAGAACAAAAACTTATCACCTTACCTCCCATTAAAATAATTGATCCTAATAAGCCTTTAAATCTAAACTTTAGATCGAATTCTTATTTCCATTTTCACCAAAAAAATGGACACAACATGAAACATTATAAGCATCTTAAACATCTTGTGCAAGAGCTCACTAATTATGGTTGAATTCAAATTGGATGTGTTAATGATCAAGGAAATAATTTTGTTGCCCTTCCTAACCAAAATATGCAAATCTTTACCAACCCTTTACCATTTAAAAATAGGCGCCTAATCAAAATTTCACACAAAAGTTGAATAGGAACCACGAGAGGGATATCTCTCAGCATATTATACATATATTATTAAATATATATATGCTAGTAGCAGTCGCGATGCAACATGTAATATCTTAAATAAATTATTTTTTAGATTTTTTATATTTTATATTTTTTAGAGTACATGAGTTGGGTAGCATGACCCCCTATAAACTACAATGCGCTTGGTAAACTTTTTAACGTGACTAGCGACGCTGGTGCGACACGCCCTCCGGTACCATGGGGGTGGAGGAGACTAGAGCTCATGACAAACCTCTTGCAACAGGAAAGGTTTAGCCAACTGAGCTAGGGCCCCAACCCCTTATTTTTATATTTTATATTAAACTATTATATTAATTAATATTTTATAATATGATAGTATAATATTTGTAATTCACTTTAAGAAAATAATATATATAATTTAATATTTAAATGTTAAGTTAAAATATATAAATATATTTTTAGTACATTTATAATATTATAATAAAAAGATATTATATCATCAATATTTAGTAAGGATTATTAAAAGAATATTTAGTTAGGATTAGGGTTAGGGTTAAGGTTAAGAGATATAGTTAAAGTTAGGGTTAGGTCTCTAGATATAGTTAGGGTTAGGGTTAGAGTTAATATATAGTTAGGATTTGGGTGAGGGTTAATACTAAGATGAGAGACATGGTTTGCATCAAAATTAGGGTTAGGGTCATCATCAAGATTAGCTTAGGATTAGGGTTACAATTAGGTTTAGGGTCAACTTTAGGATTAATAGATATAGTTAGGGTTAGGGTAATAATTTGGGTTAAGGTTATTAGGATTAGGGTTATATTTATGTTTTGGATCAAGTTTAGGGTTAGAATTATGGTTAGGTTGGGGTTAAGAGATATAGTTAGGCTCAAGTTTCAGGTTAGGACTAGGGCTAGAGATATAGTAAGGGTTAAGGTTAGGGTTAAGAGACATAGTAGGTTAGAAATATGGTTCACATTATGATGAGGGTTAGGGTTCACATCAAAATTAGGGTTAGGGTTAGCATTAGGATTAGGGTTACATTTAGGTTTGTAGTCAAGTTTAAGTTTAATAGATATAGTTAGGGTTGGGGTAATAATTGGGGTTAAGGCTATCAAGATTAGGGTTATAGTTATGTTCTCGATCAAGTTTAGGGTTAGGATTATGGTTAGGTTGGGGTTAAGAGATATAGTTAGGTTTAGGGTTTAGGTTAGGATTAGGGATAGAGATATACTTAAGCTTATGATTAGGGTTAAGAGATATAGTTAGGGTTAGAAATATGGTTAACACTACGATGAGGGTTAGTGTGTACATCAAAATAGGGTTAGGGATAGCATGAAGAATAGTTTAGGATTAGGGTTACATTTAGGTTTAGGGTCAAGTTTATGATTAAGAGATATAGTTAGGGTTAGGGTAATAGTTGGGGTTAAGGTTATCAGGATTAGGGTTAGGGTTAGGGTGAAGAGATATGTTTAGGGTTAGGGTTAAGGTTAAGGTTAAGTATAATGCTAGATATATAGTTAGGATTAGGGTTAGGGTTGAGATTTAGTTAAGATTAGGGTTACGATTAGCATTAGGATGAGGGTTAGAGTTAGCATCAAAATTAGGGTTAGGTATAACATCGATATTTTCTCAAGATTAGGGTTACAGTTAGGTTTAAGGTGAAGGTTAGGGTTACAAATAAGTTTAGGGTTAGGGGTTGGATAATTGCTATGGTCATGGTTAGGGTTAGGTTTTTGGTTAGAAATATCATTAGGTTTAGGGTCATTATATAGTTAGGTTTAGGATTAAAGATTTAGTTAAGAATAGGGTTAGGGTTAGGGTTAAGAGACATAGTTAGGATTAGGGTTAGGGTTAGCATCAAGATTAGGGTTAGGGTTAGCATAAAAATTAGGATTAGGGTTAGCATGAAGATTAGCTTAAAATTAGGGTTAGAGTTAGGATCAGGATTAGGGTTACAATTACATTTAAGATTAATTTTAGGGTTAAGATTATGGTTAGGGTTACAATTTAAATCATGGTTATGTTTGTGCTTAGGGTTAGGTTTTGGGTTAGAGATATAGTTAGGTTTAATGTCACTATGTGGTTAGGTTTAGGGTTAGACAATGACTTAGGATTAGGGTTAGGGTTAATATTAAGAGATATAGCTAGGGTTAGGGTTAAGATTAGGGTTATGGATAGAGATATAGTTAGGGTAAGGGTAAGGAGATATAGTTAGGATTAAGGTTAGGTTAATATTGATTTGCAAACATTTATTAAATATTTTCTTAAAAAATATAAATATAAATATTAAATTTTATTTTATATAAAGCGTGTGGAGATTTATCAAGGCATTCAATTTTTTCAATTATATCGATCAAAATAAAATTTCATATACATATTTAATTGCTATTAACATTTGTACAACATCAATTTTTAAATCATTTAAAATTTGAAATTAACATTGGATAAAATGTGTAAATTTTTTTAAAACATTTTCTTAAAAATATTTAACTTATATTTGAGGCACATTTAATATTTCACATAGATTTGGCACACATCCACTTAAAAGATATATTTAATACCACACATTTCAAAAAACCACATACATTACAAATAATGAGTAGCAAAAAATATGTTGTCAAAAGAAAAAATATTAGAAATGGAAGTCTTACATGTTGCCACACATCCTCTTCAATTTTTTTTAAAGTATTATTTTTTTATATTATAATATAAGTTAAACAAAATTAATAAACCTTTCCTACAATGTGTACAAAGTTTCTAAATATAAGAAGTATTGAGGGTCATTTATACAAAGTGGTTATCCTAATAACATCTCATTATAATGGTGTAAATACATTACAAATTCTTCAGCAATGAGAATGGTATTACGACCTTTACTTTCATAGTGATCACGATATACTTCTTTGAGCATATTTGGAAATATAGCTAATATACTATATGCCTCATGAAATTTTTTTTCAACATCTTCCATTGTCATTATTTCTAGTTCTTTGGCATCATCGATCATTAAGCTTGTATTTTAAATTTCTTTGATGATCTTATTGCAGTACTCTAAAACTATTCTTGCACATTTGTCGACGGGGGTTTCAACAAAATCATTTGACCTTATAGAGGCAATTGGGCTTTCAACTATGATATTTGATTTGTTCTATGAATCTCCCATTTTAAATTAGACTATTCGCTAAAAATAAAAGAACAATAAAATTAAGGTTAGCATTTAGGAATGATAAGAACAAAATTATCCATATTTTTTCATAAAATAAAATTCAAAAATAATAATTTTTAGTAATACAAATTGTGCATAAAATAAATAATGAAAATTATATATATATTATATATATATATATATATATATATATATATTTATATATTTTCCTTTATATTTTAGATTTGATTTGATCAGATGTTTGTTATGCATTATTTAGTATATTAATTTCCATGTATTATGTGTTCAAGTTGATAAATAATTTTATCTAAATTTTTACAAGATTTCATGCAATTAGTTGATTATTTGATTTCATTTAAATAGATTTTTGAATAAAAAATTTAACCATTTGAATAAAATATTAATTGGCTTAGTATGTTTGGATGTCACCAAAATCATTTGAAATACCACCAAAAAATATAATTTCATAAGAGAAAATTAAACTTTATATTTGATTGAATTTAGACATAAATACTATGTTTAAAGACTGATTTTGCAAACATTTTTCGAATAAATATTTAAAAATATTTTCAGTTAACTAAACATTTATGCATGAGTAATAAATCTAACAGACAATTTTTTAAGTATTATCAAAATTGAATATACTCATAGATACAATGATCATATAGTTTGAGAGCATTTGTCACATAATTTTTGTACAATCATTTCATCTAATTAACCATGGATGCATTGGTAATAACTCTCCATCTTCAGTATCATCAAGATTAGTCTGAACTTTAATTTTCAAGTTGGACTTCATAGCAGACAAGGTAGGTATGCCATAGTTTTCATGTAACCTAAATGATGGAATTACCTGATGCACAATGAATCTAATGGAGTACCTGAATTTAAGAGTTGCAAGAATCCATTCCTCAAGTGGGCCCATGAGATTACTAATTTTGGATGGTCTCTTAATAAATCTCATGAACTTCATACTCAGTTCATCAAATAGAGTTTGTTTTTTTTTAATTTATCGTTGGTCTAATTGTGATCTTCCATATGCATTTAGCGAGGTAAAGATCTCGAATCTCATGGTAAAGAGCAATTGGCCAATCACAAAAATCTATAATCTCAATTTGTAGATGATGAAATTTGACATCTAATCTAATTTTGATCTTTGATTCATTTAGGGAGTTAAAGTATACAACATAATTGGGAAATTTTATTTGAGAAGCCCATGGTCCATTGTTATTTATTCTCTTCACCATCCTATCTCTCATCCAATATTGAACACTCATTATAGGTGATACTTTGACAACCAATTGTACGCCCATGTTGTACGGATTTGATCTAACATTTTGTTGTTGTGCATGAAAATTATTATTAACTCTTACATTACTACTAAATAGGAAAATAAATATAATTTCTAAACTAATTTGAATAATTCATAGAGGATAGTAAACATAAATAAAATGCATTCCATCAAACTAACTCAGGGTGATCCCATAATAATGGGTTACACTTTCTGGCCAAACTTCACATTGAAATCAACATTTTTCATGAGATCTTCACTTTTGTACGCCTATAGAAGCTAAACCATTAATAATTTGAAGATGAAGAAAACTAGTGATTTGTGATATTTTTTGTTGAGAATCTAAGTATATTTTTGAAAAAAATTAAAAAATAAATTGTGAATTATTTTATGTAGTTTTTATTAACTTATTTTTTTTACTAAACATCATTTTCAAAAACTAATGCTTACTTTCAGTTACATAACTTTTTTTTTTTAGCAAGAATACAATTATAAATTTTTAAATACAGTGTTTTCACACCATTATCTAGTGGATGGATATTTTTTAATTAATTTTCTAATTCAAAGTAATTATAATTTGGATATATTATACATTCAGCTGCATAAATTTTTTTGTATTCATTTGAATTAACTTATTCTTTTTTTGTTGGCATAAGGACATCAATAGCTAGTGTACATGCATTTTTAAGAAAAAAATTTCTCTCTAATCCTATTTTTTCATATGTGTGAAATAAAGACCTCCATGTTCATTGGAAAACCTACATTCACAAGAAATAAAAAATAAATATAATAATAAAATTAAATATATTTAAAATTATACTTTTTGGGAAGCTTATAATAAGGACTACATGTTTACAAAAAAAAATTTAAAATAAATTAATTTGATCCCCTAATAGGTAAATCAAAAGTGGTTTTTTATCAGCATTTTGATAGGTGTAGAGGAGACTCCATTATAGGTATGGTTTAAAACTAGCGACTTTCTATCCAAGGGGGTTTGATATAAGTGGGTTTGATCAAACCCTCTTCAATTAAAACCCTTAAAATGGAACCTTTTTAAAGCTTAAATCATTATATTTTCTAAAAATATGTGATTTCAGCAAAAATCAAGATGTCCCAAAAAGTGTAACCCATTATTGTGGTAGCACCCCTCACTTTAGATTTAATGAAATTGATATATATAGACACAATTTCTTGAAGGTTGGTATATTAAGTAAATTATTAGAGACTTTTTGGAAATAAATATGAAAGTATAAAGTGAAACACCAAAATGACCATTAGAACACATATCTAGGAATTTATTTTACATTAACCATATAAGAATGATGCAAAGTTACATGATCTTTATTTAGAAAACATGCATGTTGAAAAGAGATTAAAAACATTTCAAATGTAGGTTATATTGGAAATTGAATTCAATAAATAACTTAACATTCTTAAATTTATATAAGATTTTTTTATCATTTATTTTTAATCAATAGAAATTATAAAAGCATACAATGGAGTATTTAAAAGAATTTTATTATGGTAGTTGAAAAACACACAATTATGTATAATATGTTAAAAATTATTGTGGTGCCCAATAAGAACACCTATATTAAAGCCATTGAAGAAAATTTATTAAATAGACATTTTGAAAGAATGTATAATAGTATATATAATATTTGTAACTATTATGGTGGAAAAAGGGAATAAATGTATGAAATCCATTGAAGAAAACTTCCACAAAAATTATATTACATCAATTGTCTTCTAAAAATTTAAGCCTATCTTCTTTAGCCTTGCGCTTGGAAAGTTGTCTACCCTTTTTCATTTTCTCATAACAATCATATGTGAATGGTGGAATTATTCTGAGACCCTTTAGATATTTTACATGAGATATTGCTACAAATGTCAATCATGTTCTTTCTCTTGGTCCTGTATCAATCATTGCCTTTGAAAGTGTCAATCCTTGATAGTTATGTATAGTTAATTCCCATGCTAATATCATTGGTAATTGAAGTGTTCTACCCTTCTTTATTGCTATTATTGGAATTGTATTTGGATGTTGATCTTCAAATTGTATTCCTGAATAATTATCAAATTCAACCATCACATATGTTGATAGTTCAAGTGGAGCACTTCCTAGTTTGTAGAAAATATTTTGAATTATCTCAAAGCTCCATTTACAAGACTTACTTGTATCCAAAGATTCAAAGTCAAAATGAACCTTGAATTCTTAATGTATACACCTAAAAATGGTCTGGAGAATCTGATTAATTAAATACAAATTATTTGATTAATTATCCTAAATTCCTCTACTATTTGAATAAATAGAAATATTTATTTATATAGTTCACGTTCACATTCACATTTAAATTCTTCCAATATCATCTTAATTAAATAAAATTAAATACTTTGTTTGAGTTAATTATCATTTCCCTATTTTATTCTATCACATCAATCTTAAATTAATTAAATAAAGATCAAACACTTTATTGATTAATTTCCATATTCTTTTGTTTAATTTAATAAACAAATTCTATAGTTTGTTCTATTAAATTATTTATCCCTCTTTTGCTAATTTAAATAAATCAAAAATATTTAAATTAAGGCATAAGGGATATTCCTCTATATTTCCTCAAAATCAAATTAGATATCCTATGTCTAATTTATGTCTAAATTAATGCTTTGAAACTTCACAAGAAGTTTTGGAGACAAATTGGAGACAAATTGCAAATTTATCTCTCAATCCTTCCTCTTCTCTTGCCTGGTTTTTTCATGGGTAGAGACAATCCCCAAAATCTTGTCAATCTCCTCCATCTCTCACCATTCAATCCTCCAGATTGAATCCAAGCCTCTCTTTGCCATCCCTGTGTATTTCTACAGCCAGGAAATCTATAAATAAAGCTTCATTCAACCAAGAAAAGGATCTAGATTATCTAACTTATGCACTCTTACTCTGCAGGAATTCAAGCATCAAGCATCCAACATTCATTGCATCAAGCATCCAACATCCAACATCCAAACATCCAACATTCTAGCTTTCATATCATGGTTGCCTCTTGTAGCTTCATCCATCAGTTTTCATGTCAATTCATGCTATATTAGTTTCTTTTATCATTTAGTATTATCACTTAGCTTCATATCCTTGCCTCAACATCATTTCATTCTTTAGATTTCCATTTTAACAGTTATAGTGTTATTTCAATCTGAGAGCACAATAGCTTAATAAATCTTTGAAGATAGGAGACAATGAGATGCTTTCAGTAGATTATTAGCTTGATATTTGATACAATGTTTCATTAAGAAGTGTTTTATTTCTTTATACTTATTCAAACTTACACTTACTAATCAATAACTCTAGATCAAGCTCATCACTTGAACAATCTTCTATTGTATTAACAGTTCCTGCTTTTGTTGCAACACTACGTGCAACAAGATTCTTCAATGAATATAACAATTATGACTATGAACATTGTCATTCGTGGAGAAAAAATGGACACTATTTTCAAACTCAACATTGCTTGCAGCATTATATTAGTAGGGGTTCTCATCAATATTAGCAACTTCCAGTCACCAATTTGTGGGTTTGTATCTCTTAGATTTTTCAAAAGTTCACAAAATCTTTGTTGCTGGATTTTCTCTCCATTTTGTCTGAATTATTTATCTAAGGTAACTATAGTTTTAAATTCCTCCCATAGTAAATTTTCTCATCTATTACTGTCATATGTTGGTCTATCATTGACTGGAGGCAACTGGGACAAATCTCCTACCAAAATTATAGATATACTTGAAAGATAATCAACAATATTTATTTTCAAAAACATTATAATATTTTTATTAAAATTTAGTACATGAACATGTATTAGTAGAGTATAGAATAGTTGAATTCATTAGTCAAAATTGAATTTTATACCTACAAAGCTTACATGTGAACTTTGTGGGAATGCTTGTCAGAGTCTAGAATCTATGTTTTCCAATATTTTCTGACCAATGAAGCTCATTTCATTAATCAAAATTTACTTGATATGTGCCATTTCTTCTTGAAAATTGGTAAGTCTTGTTCCTTCTAGCTAAGTAAAATCTCGTATTGGGAATCTCAATTTTGAATGAGCTATAGAGGCTGCTATATTAAATGTTGCAATCCTGTTGGTGCAAGTAATAGAAGGGAAGAACGAGATGGAATTATGGTATTTTCAAGAGATTGAATAATGGAAACAATTAGATATGACTTTCCTATTCCTATTGTTGTTGTTCCTTGAATTATCATGAACAATGGCACTCCATTTTTATTCCTCTGGTAGTCTGTCATAATTATGTCAACTACCTTTTTTTGTTTATCATTGAGGGATGTGTAGATGACACATTGTAGTATATCATCATATATAAGACATTCATGCTCCTTAATGTTATTTATGCAATTTATTGTTGTAGTTGTGTACTCTTCACCTTGATATTCAAAAGACCAATCTGTATGTCTATCAATGTCTCTTCTCCCCAACATATCTATTTCTAAAAATTATATATTTTTACCATGATGCAGCCTAGATATAATTTCCCATTCATGCTTAGTGGTATTTCCCTAAATAGTTTCATTCTCTTCAATTTTTGAATCACTAGTAGCCTCAACATTTTTTGTAGTTGTTTTTCATGTGACATGCCAAGGATTTTAATTAAATGAATCCCACTTGGTTATTATAGATGTGTCATCATGACCAATATCCCTTTCTATGTCACAAAATAGTTTGTAGAGTAATAACCCTGATAAAAATAATTCAATCCATTTATCTGACTCACATGGAGGAAGAGATAGAAACCTAGGAAAAACTATGACAAGTGTTGCTCTTTCCCTTGGCTCCCATTTTTTGTCTCTTCTTCTTTTAGGATTATATATCCATGATCTAGCTATATCTATTAATGTGACACCTTCCATATAAGAAGGGCTTGTTTTGTATCCATAAATGAAATATTTTGTTTGGTCTTCATTGTTGTCTTCATTATTTATAGTTACAGGTTTGAACACCTCATCTGATACATTGAGATTAACAAACCTTATACTACTCTCCATTGGTGGAAGTTCTAACAACATGTGACATGTTTCATGAGCTCCAATGTCCCTTTCTAGAACTGTCTTGGTCAAAATCCTTCTATATGCTTGTGTAGCTAAATCATCAGGTTTTTCCAAGTTTGAAAGACACAAGAACATCTGGTGATACATTTCTAAGATTTTATTTTCTTTTTCTACATACTTTGCAATGCCCTTTATGACTACATGCTTGGAAATAATAGGTTTCTAATCTATATTTTCTCTCCATAATTTCCATATGAGGCAATTGTGTGAATTGACTCTATCATCATTTCTTTCTTGTTCAATTTTTTTATCTTGTTTCAATGTCTTCATATAATTTGGATCCCCCTAGATTCAAAGGCCAAGGAGAATTATACCTCAAATTAATATCAACAAATCTCATATTTGTTACTTTTTTTGTACATAATATTTAATTTTGATATGAAAAAATTCTTTCACAAAATAATTACCTACAAACCATCCTTCCTCTTTTTTTCGTAGGCATGCACCCTCCCTACACACTGTATGTCATTCTACATAGTTTAGGATCTCTTCATAGTCATGGGCAATATCCATCTCTACAAGTTGTCTTGTATTTTTTAGACATGGATGTTGAGGAAAATTTTGGAATGAGTACAATTGAAAATACAAATGAATATATTAGTTACATCATAAGCTATAAACTAGTTTATATCATATAATATTAGATATACGTTAAAGTGTTTATAAACATGCTTGTATATTTCATTGATGTGGATCTTCTCTAGGATTCCATGCATGAACAATCTAGAATGAAAATATTTTTCAACACTTTTTCGTTGCTCCTCATTTGACCAATCAATGTTGTCCATATTGGATGCTCCATTAATCCATATGAATCCATGGACATGCAGTGAACCCTTCTGTTGCCACTCATATCTTGACCAAAAATCTTTAACATTCATTCCTTTTTCTTGAATTTCTTTTCTAAATATTGAATGTCTAAAGTGCATGTAATGTGTGACTCTATGAGGATAGTTGATAACATTTTGTTTTCGCCAAATTTGAGCTTCCTGTAGAGTTTTTGGCATTGTTCCTAGAATTAGTGCATGGAAATCAGGCCAATACATATGTGTTGCACTTAATGTGAAGAATATTTTAGGAGAGCCTATTTGATGAAGCATGTCTATCAATTATGTATAACATTTATCTCAATATGACTTTGTACCCCTCAATGTTGTTCCAAACTACATTAATCTATTAGCCAAATGAGACTGTGACATGTTTTCAATGTGTTGATGTAGCTCATTGATGGTGATCGACATGTCTTGAAATCTTCTTTTTGCAAAGAATGTGGATGAATTTTGTGCATGATGTCTCATTATCATGTTCATCATAAAATATTTGAATCGCAAATGTTGACCAAAATGATGATCTCTATACCACAATAGATGTTTCACAAATTCATGTAGATGCACTCACCTCATTCGTGGTTCTAACCAATCAGATATACCATCAGGAAACAATGTTGGAAATACCATATCGAGTAATCCTGACATGACATATTCATTAATAGGAGATGCATTGATTCATGTCCAATTGATCAATGTTGTTGGATTTATGTCAGGGTTATTAACCCATGCATGAATTAGTTCCATTTCCCTTTGGGCATTAGGTGGTCTAGAGGCCATTGATTTTGTGTGATCAATTATGTTACCTTCATCTATCTCCATGAGTGGACCCACAAATACAATTTCATTTGTATCAAAATCAAATTCTGTATATTCTATCTTCAAACTTGTGAAAATATTTTCATATAAATATCTTGGCAGATCATTGAGAAAATTTTCATCAATTCTAACATCAGAGTAAAAATGTTCATGCTCAACTTTGTATTTAAGTGCTTTGTACACACAATCCCTATTCACTGTAAAGTTATAATTTGTGACACATCGATCCCCTCTTTGAACAATAATGATTGGAAAATGATCTATTGTATGTGGTAAATTTTTTGAAACATGTTCTACATTTTGTAGAAAAATTATCTTGTGTCCTTTATATTTGTATTGACCACCTATTGCATGTGTAACTCAGTATTGGATTGACACATGCAATCAAAATTTCCTATACTTGAGTCAATTTTGAAAGCTCATGTAGTTGTGGCCTAAGATCCATATTATTTGAAGTTGAAAATCTATTATTTCCTCTCTCTTGTCGACATCTATTACATATAGGACCTTTTGAAAGTTACGACATACTTTAATAACAAAATAAATATAACACATGTTTGTCATTTTGAAGCTATCTAACTAAAGTGAAAATTGCATTTGAAGTCTTTTAAAATCAACTTGATTCATTCAATTTGTATTTGTCCTATTTTGCGCATCACCTTCTGCTCCCAAATTTATCTCAATATGATTTCTATATTGAGGTGTCTCGGGTATGCATTCTATCGACCATGAACTTTCATCTTCAAGATTCATATCAATATTTTGAATAGATGGTTTATTGTGCATCCCACTTGAATGGGGATCAACCTGTTGTCTTTCTTCTCTTTCAAAATGAGAGACTTGTTCAGTTGTTCTTTTATGACTATTTGTTATCATATTAGCTTCCTCTCTATTTTGAAATTATAATTCACGCACTATTATTTTTACCCTACATCTAGCATGTCTTTGTCTTTAATCTTCATTGTTCCTTCTTCTTTCCTCTTCCCTTTGATCATCTTTCAAATTTTCCCATCATCATTTTCTATATTCTCTTCGATGTGCTCTTTGATATTTCCTCCTCTCCTCTTCTAATTCAAAATTCAATCTTGATTGATCCATAGCTGTAATTTTTGAATAATTTGTATCTAAGAGTTTAATTTTGTTTACAAAAATAAATTCAATAAGTTATACGAAATAAAAGAGGAAGCCATCAAGAATGCATGTTTTTACATAAGTATTTGATAAAAAAATAATAAAACCATTTAGAGAAAAGAAAATTAAAATGGAAACATAAATATTAGATCTTATCCCTCTAAGGGAAAGATGAGAGTTCAAGGTGATAGATAAAAAGTTTGAAAAAATCATACACAACTATGATTAAATGAACCTAACAGCATTGCCTTTCAAATTAGATAAATATAATTTTAACCACTGATTCAAGAAATTGCAACAAATATACAAGAAATAATTGGTTCCCTTAATACTTAAAAATTTTCATTTTAAATCCATTTGGTGGCAATGCATTTTAGTTAAGAAAACAATAATAATATTATATTTGTAGTCTAAATCATATGCCATGCAAGGCTTAGAACATTATAATTTTTTTTAAAATATTGCATGGATGAATATCACACCAAATTGGTGGACACTATCAATCCATGCTTTATTACACACAAAACTAATTATATAAAAACTAATGATTTACAAGGGCATGTGTAGGATCATCATGGAAAAAAAAGACCCTTAAGTGGTGATGAAAATTAAGAAAATCAGAGTTAGGCAACTTGACATAAAAATTTGAATACATTATCTATATTATTTCAAAAATATGTAAGAATAGAATCTATAGCAAATTGAATGTAGTTTCTAAACTACTAGGTTTATTTAAAAAACAAAAAAATCTATTTGGTGAAAATTTGAAATTTCCATGCAGTAGTACTTAAATTTCATGGAAAAAATAAGAAGTAGTTGTCTATCTGACCACCCTAACCACAATAAAATGATAATATTTTTTTATAAGATATTAGATATAAGTAGAGGACTCATGTCCTAATGTGATGCATAATTTTTTTTAATTATTTTCCAAGTAAATAATTAATTATGAATTTTTTATTACAAATTTTAAAAATATAAAAACTTGTATGTCTGACCACCTTAACTTGGTCAAAACTTAATGAAATTCATTTTATTTTTAACCCTATAGTATGCAAAGCATAGAATGTGATGCATGTTTCGGATTCAAAAAATGTGACACCGTTTGAAAGCTATGAATTTTTTCAATCAACCTATCAATCAAGAATTTAGTCATAATTCAAATAAAAAATAAAAAATTATTATTTAATAAATTCAAAGTAAAGCATAATTTATATTGGTGGAAAGCTAAGAATCTCCTTTAAAAAAAAAACCCTTTTTGTTTCATCAATTTTGGGTAAAAAAATAGTCATCAGCCACATGGGCCATCAGATGACTTACATATCACCCCTTTTTGGCCCATCATGATCCTTCACATACCCACAAAGTTATGATATTCTTATAACTATTATCCCCATAAAGAATTTTCCATCTAACAATATCAGGTATAAGATGGATTCCAGGTTGTCTATAGGTATTTTCAAAGTTGAATCGGTAGTGGTATGAACAATGACATTTTATCATTTTAGATGTGAGCATTCCTATATGATTATTGTACCATTCTCCAAGAATTTTTGTACTATCATGTCTTATAATCCATTCAAGTGGGAAATGTTGAAAATGGATCATAAGATTCAATATGAGCATGAGAGTATTTTCATCAGTAGAAGCTTGGAAAGGTGTTAGATGGCATAGCAGGTCTTTGCATGGTGGACTAAATATACTAATGAGTTATTTCATGCTATGATGTCTAAATGGGGAAAATGTAATAATGGATTGGTAAGGAAAAATGATGTGAGATCCTTTACATTGCATTACAAGATCTTTTAGAACAATGAATTCCCCTCTTGTCACATGTTGGTTATTTTTCTTGCAACCTTCAACCCTAAGGAGAAACATAAATTCCTAAATTAGGGGATTCAATATTTAGGACAAGGAATCTGCACTATCAATAGGTTGAAGATGAGAAAAACCAACGAACAAGGCTATGAAAGCCTTTTGCACTTTGATCTCCACTAGACTTAGGAGTGTGGTCCTTATTATAGGCCTAAATGTATGATAAACTTGTGCCAAACAACAAATAATAAACCTATGAAGGTGGATAGTTCTCAGGTGTATGAGTGTTGGGTATTGTATGTTCTACCAAGTTCAATAATAATCCCACTTGCATTGAACATTACTAAGAACAAATAACTTAAATATCTTCATCTCAAACAAATAGAGGGTTACTAGGTAAACTTCCCTCAAATAAAATGTCTCTACTCTTTCAAACACCATGAAGATATAGGAAACTATAATAACTTAAACATGAAAGGAAAAGGGCCAAAGTAGAAGAGATTTAATATGATTAGATTTTTTTTGAACATGTCTTAGGCTTTGTGATAGGTCAGTGCCTAATCATGGGCCATGGAGTCAAATATACAACTATAACAGAGATCCTATCAACAAATCAAGTTCAACCAATGAATTTAAGATATGTTAATGCCTTACATTAACAAACCCACTCATATTTTCCATAAAGTTATACTCACCAATCCCACTTGTGGACTCAAAATTATAGGTATATGATCAAAGTAATTTAACTCTTTACCTAAAAGAGAACCATGGCCAAATAACACAATCACAAGAAAGTTGTGATGATAAACTCAAACAATCCTTGATATATTGAATTCATATAATCAAAAGAATACAAATATGGAGACAACTTTATGAACTATAATTTGTTTCTGCACAAATTGGTTACCACTTGCTCAGAAAGTCAAACTATTACTATTTACATATTCTATATATGACTTTGACTCAACACTATTCTACCTTACTCTCCTTATTCAAAAGTTTAGAACCTGTACAAATGTGAGAAGAATAAAAGATATCAAAGAAGGATAAACCTTAAAACTACATCTTTAGTTGAAATATGGTATCTTCATCTCTCATTGATCCATAACTACCTTTGCTTGCTAAAGAAGTTTCAATCTACTCCCAAATTCATGCATTTTTTGCCCCTTTAACAGAAAAATATGACCTTAATGATGACCTTCTCAATTATTGTCTTACTATTGAAAATATCGTTGTAGCTAAAAAATATCTTCATGAAAGTCTTCATTCCATTTTATCCATGTGGTGAAAATCACTCTTCAATTACCCCTGTGGTAAAAAATATCAGCTTCACTATCAAAATCTTCACCCACTTTATTCTGCCTTGAAGTTGAAAATTTATTCCTCCACCATTTTTCCCTGTTCTCTACTTCTCTTGTGAAATTTTTTTCACTCCATTGGTCAATTATAGAAAGCCATTTTTACTAGTGCATTTATCACTTTATTTGCCTTGCTGATTTATTTTATTTGTGCAATAATTTCACTCCTTTTACTTTGCCCATGCATTTTACATTTGCATCTCCCAGCAAAGAAAGTTCTCTTTCTTTAATAATGGAGGATTTTAATTTTTTTATTGGGAAAATAAAAATATTTTACCCGTGCCACCTTTAATTATTCCCTTTACATGTAAAATATTTTGATGCCCAAGAGTAACTAATTCTTATTTTTGTTGCTGGAGATTTTAAATCTTTCCTCAAGCACTGTAAAAATATTCGCCCTATCCTTAATCTCTCTTAACTTCAATTTTTTTATCAAATGTTAATATTAAACACTTATCATGGGTCTCACCATTGCCACATGGATACTTCGCCACTCGCTTGATTCTCTCCTCTTACAACATCATAAACTCATATGAGTTGGTGGGTAAAGACGTTATTAAAGCTTAAAATGAAACATTAGCACATGGTTTTCATAAACTATTAAAAAATATTAAATTACCATATACTTCTCCCCACACCCCTGCAACTCTATGCTAACATCAACCCTCCTCTTCATGGACTAGCGGGGAAACATGCTTTCTTCTCTGCAACTTCTCCTTGAGTCAACAATTTAACTTTGACTTTGGCGGCATCGGGTAACAGCTTGCATATGTGAAACTTCATCTTCTTTTGTTGAAGCCCTCACCAACAATGGCATTTCATCAAACAAATTTGATACATTTTACTGTCAATGCAGGGGTAAGTGCAGAAAGATGGGTCATAATTTTGTGGCCAATTTACTTTTTCATCCCTAAATAGAAAAAAAATGATCGCTTTATAGAAAAAAGGTGCTCGCGTTATGACTTGGTAATGAGTGAGCCCAGGATTATTCATTACCAAGCCATAACGCGAGCATTTTATAATGCGCTAGTGTTATGGTTTAAATTTAAAAAAACACGTGCATTTTGAGTTCAAAAATTATGCATTTTTTGAAATAAAAAAAACATTTCCAAAATGCGAGATGGTTATAACGCGCTCGCGTTTTTGTCTACATTGAATTTGTTTTCTTCTCTCTTTCTTGTCTATTTCTTCTTGTTATCTTCTAGGAAACTATATGCATGAAAGGAAAGTATAAGTTGACATTTACATATGGAAATTTACTTTCTTATACTTTAAGTTATATTTCATGTATATAGGTAGGAAGTTTGAGAGTGGTTTCAGATCTCTAGGAGTTATAATGCAAAATCTAGTTTTTGGAAGATCTTAAAAATTTCAGACTTAGTCAAATTTCATTAATTAGTCAAATTTCATTAATCAACATGTCAAATTTCAAAAATCAGGAGGTCAAATTTTAGTAGTTAGCAGGTTGTATCATATTTCTCTCTAACTCTCTCCTCTCTACTCTCTATCTCTCCACTCCCTCTCTCTCTCTCCCTTCCTCCCTCTCTCCCCTCTCTCTCTCACACACACACCCCTTTATTCTCTCTCTCAACAAATTCTTCGCTCTCTACTTATCTTTATCTCTCCTCTCTCAATCTTTACCTACCTCTCCCTCCATCACTTTGTATCTCACGTATGTCTCCATCCCTACATCTTTCCTTCTCTACTCTCTATATCTCCTCTCCCTCCCTCTACCTACATCTATCTCTCACTCTCTATCCCTCTCTATCCCTCTTCCCCCACTTTATCTCTAACTCTCTGCTCTCTATCTCATAATTCTCTCTCCCTCCCTCTCACTCTCTCCTCTCTATCTCACCACTCTCTATCTTTTTTCTCTCTCTCACACACCCAAACCTCTGTCTCCCCCTCTAACACTCCCTCCCTCCCTCCTTCCCTCTCTACTTCTCTCTATCTCTCCTCTCCCTCCCTCTCTCGATCTCAGCCTCCCTCCCATTCTTTTTGTATCTCCTCCCAATCTATATCACTATTGTCCCTTCGCCCCTCCCCCCTCTTTCTCTCTTAATTGCTCCTTTTCTCTATCTTGTCATTCTCTCTCTCTCACTCACTCACACACCTTTATCTCCCTCCCTACCTCTCCCTCCCTCCCTCCCCTCTCTACTCTCTATCTCTCCTCTCTCTTTCCCTCTATATACCTACCTCTCCCTCCATCACTCTCTCTCCATCCCTCTCTATCTAACCTATGTCTCCTTCCCTACCTCTTTTCCTCTCTAATATCTATCTCTCCTCTCCCTTCCTCTACCTACCTCTCTCTTTATCTCGCAATCCCTCTCTTTCTCTCTCACTCTCTCCTTCTCTCTATCTCACCACTATCTCTATCCCTAAATCTCACCCCCTCCTCTCTAAATCACCATTCTCTCTCTCTCCCAATTTCCCTCCTTCCCTCTTACTCCCTCCTCTCTAAATCAACACTCTCTATCCCACTTTGCATCCTTCCCTCTCTCTATCTCACCTATCTCTTTCTACCTGTCCCTCCCTCTAATCCCCCTGTCTCTATTTATCTCTCTTTCTCATTCTCTCCTTACCTCTCAACTCTCTATCTAACAACTCTCTCTCCATATCACTCTCCCTCCTTCCCTCACTCCCTCCTATCCCTCCCTATCTCCTTCCATCTCTACCTAACTCTCCCTCCACTACCTACCACTCTCTACCTCTCTCTCTCTTTCTCACCCCTCTTTCTCTCTTACTCTCTCCTTCCCTCTCTACTCTCCATCTCTCACCCCTTCCTTCTCTACTCTCTTTCTCTCTCTCCCCCTTCCTCTATCCCCTCATTTTCTCTCCTCTCACTCTCTCTCCCTCTCTCACACACTCACCTCTATCTCCTTTCCTCTCCCTCCATCCCTCCAATCTCTACTTATCTCTATCTATCATCTCTCTCTACATCTCCTTCCCTCTCTATTTATCTTTATCTCCCCTCTCCCTCTCTTTACCCACCTCTCACTCCATTTCTCTATATCTAAACTATGTCTCCTCCCTACATATTTACCTCTCTACTCTCTATCTCTCCTCTACCTCCCTCTACCTCTCTCTCTACCCCCCTTTCTCTATCTCGTACACACACACACACTCACCTCTATTTCCTCCCTACCTATCCCTCCCTCCCCTCTCTACATCTCTCTATCTCTCCTTTATCTATATCTCCTTCCATATCTACCTATATTTATCTCCCCTCTCCCTCTGGTTACCTACCTCTCCCTTTATCACTCAGTATCTCACCTATGCTTCCCTACCTACCTAGGGTTGATATATTAATGGTTGAGGGTTGAGGTTTAAATGTATATGGTAGAGAGTAGAGGGTAGATATTAGAGGGTTTAAGGTTTGAGGATTGAGGGTTTAAGGTTGAGGGTAGAGGGTCTAGGGTTGAGGGTCCAATGTATAGGATATAGGGTATAGGGGTTGGGGGATTAGGGTTTAATGGTTGAGGGTTGAGGGTTGAGGGTTGAGGGTTTAAGGGTTCAGGGTTCAGGGATTAGGGTAGAGAGTTTACTTGAGTTTAAGGTTTTAAGGGTTGAGGGTATAGGGTTGAGGGTAGAGGGTAGAGGGTTTAAGGGTTTAGGTTTTAAGGGTTAAGGGTTAAGGGTTAAGGGTTTAGGGTTGAGTATTTAAGGGTTTAAGGGTTGAGGATATTGGGTTAATGGATTAGGGTAGAGAGGGAGGAATGGAGGGAGGGAGATATGGAGGGAGAAGTGAGGTAGAGAGAAGTAGATAATAGAAGGGAGGGACATAGATAGATATAGGTTGAGGATCCAATGCATAAGGGTAGAGGTTAAGGGAGGGAGAGAGATAGAGGGAGTGAGTGAGAAGAGGGGGTAGAGGAATACTTGAAGAAGAGAGAGAGAGGGAGAGGGTAAGGAAGAAGAAGATAGAGGAGAAGAGGAAGGGTTAAAGTAGAGGTAGAGGTTAAAATGTTTAGGGTTTTATAGGTTAAGGGTAGATGGAGAGATAAAAGGAAGTGAGACCTAAGAGAGTGAGAGAATTATTAAAGGACAGGGTTGAGAGAGATAGAAGGAGGAGAATGGGAGAATATATGAGGAGGAGGAGGTTAAGGGTAGAGGGTAGAGGGTAGAGAGTTTAAGGGTTAAGGGTTTAGGGTTAAGGGTAGAGGGTTTAGAGTGGAGAGGAGAGAGATATAGGCAGTGTGTGAGTGAGAGAGAGACTTGAGACAGGGAGAGGAGGTAAGAGGGAGAGAATTGAGAGAGAGATAGAGGGAGGCATAGTTAAGGGTTTAAAGGTTAACAATTTAGGGTTTAGGCTTAAGGGTAGATGGGAGAGAGATAAAGGGTGTGACTAAGAGAGAGAGACCTAAAAGAGGGAGAGGGGGTAGAAGGGGGAGGGTTGAGAGAGAGAGAGGGAGGGAGTGAGTGGGAGAGAGATAGAGGGAGGGAGGGTTAAGGGTATAGGGTAGAGGGTTTAAGTGTTGAGGGTTTAATGGTTAAGGGTTAATTGTAGAGGGTTAAGCGTTAAGGGTAGATGGGAGAGAGATAGAGGGAGTGAGTGAGAGAGAGAGAGAGAGACCTGAGAGAGGGGGTAAGAGGGAGAGACTTGAGAGAGAGGGGGAGGGAGTGGGAGAGAGATAGAGGGAGGGAGGGTTACGAGTAGATGGTAGAGGGTTTAAGGGCTTAGTGTTTAAGGGTTAAGGGTTTATGGTTTAGGGTTAAGGGCAGAGGGGATAGAGATAGAGGGAGTGACTAAGAGATATATACCTAAGAGAGGGAGAGGGGGTAGGAGGGAGATATTTGAGAGAGAGAGAGAGAGAGGGAGTGAGAGAGAGATATAGGGTAGAGGGTTAAGGGTAGAGGGTAGAGGGTTTAAGGGTTAAGGGTAGATGGTTAAGGGTTGAGAGTAGAGAGGAGAGAGATAGGAGTGAGTGAGAGAGAGATGGAGGGAGTGGGAGAGAGATAAAGGGTAAAGGGTAGAGGGTTTAAGGGTTAATGGTTTAGGGTTTAGGGTTAAGGGTATAGGGGAGAGATAGACAAAGTGAGTGAGAGAGAGGGAGGGAGGGAGTGGGAGAGAGGTAGAGCGTAGAGAGTTAAGGGTAGAGGTTAGATGGTTAAGGGGAGAGGGGAGAGAGATATAAGGAGTGAGTGAGTGAAAGAGAGACCTTAGAGAGGGAGATGGGGTAGGAGGGAGAGAATTGAGAGAGAGGGAGGGAGGGAGGGAGCTGGATATATATATATATGGTATAGGGTAGAGGTTTTAAGGGTTTACGTTTTAAGTGTTAAGTTTTTAGGGTTAATGGTAGAGGGTAGATAGATGAGGAAGTGAGTGAGAGAGAGAGACTTGAGAGAGGGAGAGGGGGTAGGAGGGAGAGACTTGAGAGAGAGAGAGGTTGAGGGAGTGGAAGAGAGATAGAGGGTAGAGGGTAGAGTGTTTAAGGGTTTAGGGTTAAGGGTAGATGGGAGAGAGATAGAGGGAGTGAGATAGAGAGAGAGGGAGGGAGTGGGAGAGATAAAGAGGGTGTAGGGTTAAGTTTAGAGGGTAGAGGGTTAAGGATTAATGGTATAAGGGAGAGAGATAAAAGGATTGAGTGAGTGGGAGAGAGACCTAAGAGAGGGAGAGGGGGTAGGAGGGAGAAACTTGAGAGAGAGATAGGGAGCGAGGGAGTGGGAGACAAATAGAGGGTAGAGGGTTAAGGGTATATGGTAGAGGTTTTAAGGGTGTAGGGTTTTTAAGGGTTAAGGGTAGAGGGGAGAGAGATAGAGGGAGGGAGTGAGTGAGATACCTGAGAGAGGGTGAGGCAGAGGGGAGTCTTAGAGAGAGGCAAGGAGGAGAGTCTTATATCTCCCTCCCTCTCTCTATCTCTTTGCCTCCTACCCTCTCCCTCTCTCAAGTCTCTCTCTCTCACTCTCTCCTATATCTCTCCCCTCTACCCTTAATCCTTAACCCTTAAACCCTTAAACCCTCTACCTTCTACCATTAACCCTCTACCCTCTATCTCTCTCCCACTCCCTCTCTCTCTCTCTCAAATATCTCCCTCCTAACCCCTCTTCCTCTCTTAGGTATCTCTCTCTCAGTCCCTCCCTCTCTCTCCCCACTCCTAAACCCAGTCCCAAACTCCTTAACCCTTAAAACCCTTAAACCTCTACCTCTACCCTTAACTCCTCCTCCCTATCTCATCCCACTCTCAAGTCTCTCCTCCTACTACTCTCCTCTCTAGGTCTCTCTCTCTACTCACTCACCTACCCTCCTGCCCTCTCCCCTCTTACTCCTTAATCCACAATGCCTCTACTTTTAACCCTTAAACTCCAAACCCAAACCCTTAACCCTCTACCATTAACCCTAACCCTAAAACCTCTACCCTATAATATTAACCTCCCTCCCTCTATCTCTCCCCCACTCCCTCCCTCCCTCTATCTATCTTGACCCTCTACCTCCTAACCCCTCTCCCTCTCTCAAGTATCTCTCTCTCAATCAATCCCTCTATCTCTCTCCCTTCTACCCTTAAGCCTAAACCCTAATCCCTTAAACCATATACCCTCCACCCTTAACCCTGCATCCCTCTATCTCTCTGCCACTTGCTCCATCTCTCTATCTATCTATCTCTCAAGTCTCTCCCTCCTATCCCCTCTCCCTCTCTCAGGTCTCTATCTCACTCACTCCATCTGTCTATCTCCCCTATACCCTAAACCCTCTATCCTCTACCCTCAACCCTTAACCCTTAAACCCTCTACCATCTATCTATCTCTCACTTACTCCCTCTATCTCTCTCCCATATACCCTTAACCCTCTACCCTCTATTTCTGTCAGTTATCTCCCACCTACCCCCTCTCCCTCTCTCAAATCTGTCTCACTCACTCACTCACTCCTATCTCTCTCCCCTCTATCCTTAACCATCTACCATCTACCCTTAACCCTTAAACCATCTACCCTCTACCCTCTATCTCTCTCCAACTCCCTCCCTCTTTATCTTCCTATCAAGTCTCTCCCTCCTAACCCCTCTCCCTCTCTCAAGTTTGTCTGTCTCTCTCACTCACTCCTTCTATCTCTCTCCCCTCTACCCTTAACCTCTATCCTCTACCCTTAACGCTCTACCCTAGCTTTCCAATTCAGTGAAATTGGGAATGTAGTGGCCTATTGAAAAAATGGGTCCAAGAAATGAGGTCTCTTAGTGATTTACATCACCGGGTGACCCCATTTCTTGGAAACATTTTTTCAAACAGGCAAGTTAGGTTTCCAATTTCACCGAATTGCCAAGCTAGTGTGCCCACTAGCTTGCCAATTCAGTGAAATTCGAAATGTAGTGGCATGTTTGAAAAAATGGGTCCAAGAAATGGGGTCTCCCAATGATGAGACCCCATTTTTTGGACCCATTTTTTCAAACAGGGCAAGTTAGGTTGCCAATTTCACCAAATTGGCAAGCTAGTGGGGCCACTGGCTTTCCAATTTTGTGAAATTGGTAATGTAGTGGCGTGTTTGAAAAAAAGGATCCAAGAAATGGGGTCTCCTAGTGATTTACATCATCAGGAGACCACATTTCTTGGACTCATATTTTCAAATAGGCAAGTTAGGTTACAAATTTCACTGAATTGCCAAGCTTGTGGGTCCACTAGCTTGCTAATTCAGTGAAATTGGCAATGTAGTGGCCTGTTTTAAAAAAAATGGATCCAAGAAATGGGGTCTCTCAGTGATGTAAATCACTAGTAGACCCCATTTCTTGGACCCATTTTTTCAAATAAGGCAAGTTAGGTTGCCAATTTCACTAAATTGACAAGCTAGTGGGCCCACCGGCTTACCAATTTGATGAAATTGGCAATGTAGTGGCCTATTTGGAAAAATGGGTCCAAGAAATGGGGTCTCCTGGTAATGTAAATAACTAGTAGACCCCATTTCTCAGACCAATTTTTTCCAAGAGGCCAAGTGATGGAGAGGAAGTGAGAGGGAGATAGAGAAAGATAGATAAAGGGAGCGAGAGAGAGTGGTAGGGATTGCTTGAGCAAGAGGTACGTAGAAAGATGGAGAGGGTAGATAGAGACAATTAGAGAGGGTAGGAGAGAGGGAAGTAGAGAAATATGAGATGTATAGATAGAGAAAAATAAATAGGGTTTGAGGGTATAGGATTGAGGGATTAGGGTGGAGGACCTATAGGATTGAGGGATTAGGGTGGAGGACCTATAGGGTTGGTGATTTAGGGTATCAGGTTCAGGGTATAGGGTTGAGGGATTAGGGTTGAGGGTAGAGGGTATTGGGTTGAGGGTAGAGGGTAGAAGGTTTAAGGGTTTAGGGTTTAGGGTTAAAAGGCTTAAGGTTGAGGGTTTAGGTTTGAGGGTAGAGGGTTTTTGGCATAGGTTTGAGGGTATATAGTTCAAGGATTAGGTTGAGGGTCCAATGTATAGGGTAGATGGTATAGAGGTTGAGGGTTAAGGATTTAAGGGTTGATGGTTGAGGATTTAAGGGTTGAGGGTTAAGAATTGAGGATTGAGGGTTAATGTATAAGGTAGAGAGTAGAGGGTAGAGGGTTTAATGGTTTAGGGTTTAAGGGTTGAGGGTTGAGAGTTTAAGGTTGAGGGTAGAGGATTGGGGGTATAGGGTTTAGAGTCCAATGTATAGGGTAGAGGTTATAGGGGTTGAGGGATTAGGGTTTAAGGGTTGAGAGACGAGGGTAGAGGGTAGAGGGTTGAGGGTTTAAGGGTCGAGGGATTAAGGGTTTAAGGGTCGAGGGATTAAGGGTTTAGGGTTGAGGGTTTAAGGTTGAGGGTAGAGGGTTAAGGGTTGGGGGTATATTTTTGAGGGTATATGGTTGGGGGATTAGGATTGAAGGTCCAATGCATAGGATATAGTTATTTTTAGGGGTTGAGGGTTAAGGGTTTAAGGGCTGAGGGTTGAGGGATTAAGGGACAAGGGTTGAGAATTGAGGGTTGAGGGTTTAAAGCATAGGGTAGAGGGTTTAAGGGTTGAGGATTGAGGATTTAAGGTTGAGGGTAGAGAGGGTTGAGGGTATAGGTTTGAGGGATTAGGGTTGAGGGTCCATTATATAGGGCTGAGGGTTGAGAATTGAGGGTTGATGGTCTAATATATAGGTTAGAGTGTAGAGGGTTTAAGGGTTGAGGGTTTAAGGTAGAGGGTAGAGGATTGATGGTATAGAGTGGAGGGATTAGGGTTGAGGGTCCAATGTATAGGGTAGAGGGTATAGGGGTTAAGGGATTAGGGTTTAAGGGTTGAGGATTGAGGGTTCATTGGTTGAGGGTTGAGTGGTGAGGGTTGAGGGTTGAGGGTTGAGGGTTGAGGGTTTAGGGTATAGAGTTTACTTGGGTAGAGAGTTTACATCATCGAGAGACCCCAAGCAAGTGGACCCACTTTTTCAAATAGGCCAAGTTAGGTTGTCAATTTCACTGAATTGGAAAGCCAATGCATCCACTAGTTTCCAATTCAATGAAATTGACAACTTAACTTGGCTTTCTTGAAAAAATGGGTCCAAGAAATGGGGTATCTCGGTCATCAAACAAGCCAAGTTAGGTAGCCAATTTTATCGAATTGGAAAGCTAGTGGGTGCACTGGCTTGCCAATTCGATGAAATTAGCAATGTAGTGGCCTATTTGGAAAAGTGGGTCCAAGAAATGGGGTCTCCTAGTGATGTAGACCATTGAGAGACCCCATTTATTGGACCCATTTGTTTTTATATAGGCCAAGTTAGGTTGATAATTTCACTGAATTGGCAAGCTACTGAGGACACTAACTTTCCAATTAAGTGAAATTGGCAATATAGTTGCCTGTTTAAAAAAATGGGTCCAAGAAATGGGGGGAATCTCTCTCTCTCTCCCTCTCCCTCTCTCTTAGGTCTCTCCCTCCAACCCCCTCCCCCTCTCTCAAGTATTTCCCTCCCACCCTAACTAGAGAATACTCTCTCTCGCTCTCATTTCTCTCCCTCACACCCCCTCACCCTCTCTTAGGCCTCTCTCTCTCTATATATATATATATATATCTCCCCCTCCTAAACCCTAATCCATATACACTATAAACTTAACCTTAAAACTTCAACCCAATACCCTCAACCCTATATCTAATATCTGAAACCCTAATCCCTATACCCTATACCCTATAAACTTAACCTTATACCTTCAACCCTATACCTTAAACCATAAACCCTACACCCTCAAACGTCATCCATATACCCTATACCCTAAACCCTAAACATTATCCCCGAACCCTTAACCCTAGAATTAAAAGATAAATCCCACATTAAACCTTGTACCCTAAACCCAATACCCTCAACCCTATACCCAATATCCTAAACCATAATCCCTATACCCTATACACTTAACCCTACACCCCCAACCTTGAACACTATACCTCAACCCTCAACCTTATACCTTAAACCCTAAACACTACACCTTCAACCCTCATCCCTATACCCTATACCCTCAACCTGATAACCTAAGCTCTGAAGATCATCCCTCAACCCTATACTTAAACCCTAAACCCTAAACCTCAATCCTAAACCCAATACCCTTAATCCTATACCCATTATTCTAAACCCTAATCCCTATACCCTATACCCTATACACTTAGCCCTATACCCTCAACCTTGAACACTATCCCTCAAACCTATACCTTAAACCCTAAACCCTACACCCTCAAGCCTCATCTCTATACCCTACACCCTCAACCTTATACCCTAAACCATAAACATTATCCCTCAACCCTATACTTAAATGGAAAACCCTACACTCTCAAGCCATAACCCTATACCTTATACCCTTAACCTTAAACCCTAAACCCTAAACCCTAATCCCTATACCCTATACACTTAAATTTATACCCTCAACCCTGAACATTATACCTTAACCCTCAACCCTCAAACTTATACGAAATCCTGAACCCTAAACAATCAACCATAAACCTAATATCCTCAACCCAATACCCTCAACTATATACCCAATATCCTAAACCATAATCCATATACCCTATACACTTAACCTTATACCCTTAAGCCTAAACACTATCCCTCAACCCTCAACCCTATACCTTAAACCCTAAACCCTAAACCCTCATCCCTCATCCCTATACCCTATACCCTCAAATTTATACCTAATATCCTAAACCCTGATCCCTATTCCCTATACACTTAACCCTATAACCTCAACCCTATACCTTAAACACTAAACATTACACCTTCAAACCTCATAGGGAGAGAGAAAGAGGGGGAGGGAGGGATTGGGGAGAGAGAGAGGTTGGGAGGGAAAGAGAAGATAAAGATAAGTAGAGAGGGAAGGAGAGGTAGAGAGACATGAGAGATAAAGAGTAGATAAGGAATGAAATATGAAGGGAGAGGTATGAAGGGAGAGAGAGGGAGGTGAGAGAGAGGTGAGATAGAGAGAAATAAAGAGAGTGTGGTAGGGAGTGATATAGGGATATGTGGGTAGAGAGGGATAGGTATGATATAGAGATAAGTAGAGAGATATAAAGATAGAGGGGAGGAGGGAGGGTGGGTGAGAGTGGGGAGGAAGGGAGAGGTAAAGAGGTATATGTGAGATAAAGATAAGTAGAGAGAGAATGGTGACATATAGAAAAGGAGAGAGTTACAAAGAGGGAAATAGAGAATGTTGAGATAGAGAGGAGAGAGTGAGAGAGAAAGATGGTGAGGGAGGAGTGAGAGAGAGAGGTAGAGGGAGATGAGAGATACATAGTAGATAGGGAAAAGGTAGGGAGGGAGACATATAGTGAGAGAGAGAGAGAGGGCTAGGGGAGATAAAGATAATTAGAGAAAGGAGAGGTAGAGAGAAATAGAGAGATAGTAAGGGAGGGAGATAAGTGAGATAGAGAGGTGTAGAGAGAGTGGTAGGGAGTGATGGATGAAGAGGTAGGTAGAGAGGGAAGGAGAAGGAGAGGTATGGAGGGAGAGAGAGGTGAGATAGAGAGAAATAGAGAGAGTGTGGTAGGGAATGATGGAGGGAAAATGCGGGTAGAGAGGGATAGGTGAGATAGAGAGAAGTAGAGGGAAATAGAGATAAAGGGAAGGAGGGACGGTGGGTGAGAGATGGGAGGAAGGGAGAGGTAAAGAGGGATAGGTGAGATAAAGATATGTAGAGAGATAATGGTGACATATAAAGAAGGAGAGAGTTACAAAGATGAAAAGATAGAATGGTGAGATAGAGAGGAGAGAGTGAGAGAGAAAGAGGGCGAGGGAGGAGTGAGAGAAAGTGAGCGAGAGAGAGGGGTAGAGGGAGGGAGAGGAGAGATAGAGAGTAGATATGGGATAGGTAGGAAGGGAGAAATCTAGTGAGAGAGAGAGAGAGAGAGAGAGAGAGAAATATTATTAGAGATGGAAGGATAGGTAGAGAGAGAAGTGGAGAGGGAATGAGGGAGGGAGGAAGAGAAGCAATATATAGAGGTTTAGGAAGAGTTTTAGGGAGTGATGGATGGAGAGGTAGGTAGAGAGGATTAGGGAGACAGAGGCAGAGAGGGCTGAGGCATGGATGGAGAGGAGGATGAGCACAGAGAGATGGTAGGCTGTGGGATCACGGAGAGCCAGGCAGAGAGAGAGGGGGTATATAGATAAGTAGAGAGGGAGGGAGAGAGGGAGGGGCATATAGTGAGGGAGAGAGAGGTGAGATAGAGAGAAATAGAGAGTTGTGGAAGGAGAGGTGGGTATAGAGAGGGAGATAGGAGATAAAGATAAGTAGAGATGGAAGGAGAGGTAGAGAGAGGAGAGATAGAGAGAAGTAGAGAGGGAATGAAGGAGGGAGGGAGAGGTAGGGAGGGAGAGAAAGGTGAGATAGAGAGGTGTGGAGAGAGAGTGGTAAGGTTTGATAGATGTAGAGGTAGGCAGAGAGAGGGATTGGGAGATAGAGTGTACAGATAGGGAAGAAGAGAGGGAGAGAGAAGTATGGAGGGAGAGAGAGTGGGAGGTGAGAGAGAGGTTAGGTAGAGAGAAATAGAGAGAGTGGTAGGGAGTGATGGAGGGATAGGCAGGTACCTATATATATATATATATATATATAGAGAGAGAGAGAGAGAGGGAGGGAGATAGAGATAAATAGAGAGGGAAGGAGGGAGGGATGGAGAGAGAAGTGAGGTAGAGAGAATTAGAGGGAAAAGGAGAGAGAGATAGAGAGACAAACAAAGAGAGAGAGTTCTTGAGATGAAGGGAATGAGAGTCAAAAAAAGGGATGGAGATAGTGAGAGAGAGGTCTAGAGTGTAAGGGATAAAATGAGTGAGATAGAGAGAAATAATATAATTTGTTGATTATTGAAATTTGATTAAGTTTGAAATTTGTGAGATCTTCCAAAAACTAGAAGAGAGAGAGGGGATAGAGGGAGGAAGGGAGAGAGAGGGAGTGGAGAGATATAGAGTAGAGAGAAGGAGAGAGTGAGAGAGAAAGATGATGCAACTTGTTGACTACTAAAATTTGACCTCCTGATTACTGAAATTTGACATGTTGATTACTAAAATTTGAATAAGTGTAAAATTTTTAAGATCTTCGAAAAATTATAATTTGCATTATAACTCATAGAGATCTAAAACCACTCTCAAACATCTTGTCTATATACATGAAATATAACTTAAATTAAAATAAAGTAAATGTCCATATCTAAATGTCAACTTATATATAGTTTTCTTGAAAAATAAAAGAAGAAATAGACAAATAAAAGACAATTTTTTTTTATGTAGATCAAAATGCGAACTCGTTATAACATGCTCATGTTTTGTCAATGCATTCACAAAACTCAAAAAATGCATTCACAAAACATGTCAAAACTGAGATATAATGTGAGCACATTATGACATGCTCACGTTATAACACATGCACATTATTTCTTGATTTGGGAATCCCCAAGCCTTGGGATTGGTATTTTCCTTAGAATACCAACCCAAAGGCTTAAAGGGCATTCCCAACGACCAGAGACATGTTTTTGAAAATTCTAAATATTTCACATAATCAGGTTCGTGCTCACAACTAGGATTGTACATGGTTTAATATCAAACAAATCGAACATCTGGGTAATGTTAGGTTCTCTCTTAGCTATCCAACGATGTACTTTTTTTCACTTTCTGACAATGTTAAGCCTTTCATCCATAATTTCTTTTGTTTGTATGTCTGCTTTTTGGAAAAAAATAGTGTTTGGTGTTTTTTCGATTATAAATTAACCGTTCATCAAAATTTCAAATAAATTACATTTTCGGAAACTAGATTCCATTCTACAAATTAAAAAAATAAATCAATTAGTTTCCAAAATTTTTAGGGGTAGCACAGCCAAAATTCTATTTTTCAGGAAATGTCCACTTCAAAAATTAGTAAAAAATCAAATATTCATTAAAAAATTATCACAAAAATCGTGTATCAACTACATACTATTAGCTAACTTCTAACCATTGCGATTTTAAAAATACTACAAAAAAATTCATCGTACAAGGTTCATACAAAAGTTGCTATGTTATGTTTTTCTGACAAAAACAACACCAATTTGTGTGCATCCCTCTTTTGAACCCCTTAATCTCAACCATTTTCAAAATGAATTAATAGTTTAGAAATTAGACTCGGAGCACTTTGATTCTTGTTTTTAATCCATCTCAAAATTTTGAGTGTAACTATCCTCAATTTCACATCCAAGGTCAGTATTTCCAGATTTCAGAAAAAAAGTGGTCACATAAGCCTCTTTTTTGGGACCCATCTTTTTGCACTTACACCAAGCTGGGGTCGTTTTTCTCAATTAGAGGGCATTTTAATGGTTGGAGGCACCCAAAATTCACTAAAAACATGCATAAAAACTTTTCCATGGTATTATTAATAATCAATGGATGATTTCAAACCATGGAGCAACAATTTTGAGCCAAAAACAACCCCCAAAAACTAGCTGGAAGACCAAAAACGTGATTCATTTTTCAATTTCTATGAATTTGAGAAGCAATGCAGCAATTCCCAACTCTTAAGCAGCTTCAAAATCCTCCAAATCATAATTTCACACGATGAGAAATACCTTTGGCACTTAGACAAATCATTCCCATGCCTTCCCCGCTTCCCCGTGAAGTTTCTGTGATGACAATTTTCACTCCATGGGCTAGCAGGCACACACTAAAAGGGCTCATGCAATATTCTTCTACCATCCAAAGTTTGAGATAAATCATTAAAAATTTATTTAACATATTTGCATGCTTTTTGCTCTCCTTCTCCTCTCCCCATTCCCTCACGAGTATGTTTGTGTCGTGAGCATTACTGCCATGGGTAAGCGAGGAAAGCCTACTACCGTGAGAGAAAAGCCATTTTATAAAGTTTAACTTTATAAAACTTTATAATATTTAATTTTCCCTAAAATTCCCTTTTTCACGTGCAAATAATGCTTATGAATATTCAAAACAATGCAAGTGTTTTAAATATTTACATTTTTAACTTTAGGAAGTGAGTGAAAATTTAATTTCGGCTATGGTCCAAATAGATGAAATTCACTGTGAGAAAACTGAGACACCTGGAGTAGCAATTTTTTTTTGTATGGACTCTATAATTTATTTAGAGAAAACTCATTTCCTCAAAACTCGCCTCACCAAAATATTTTATGTACCTCCTTTGTAAATTGGCTTGTTGGATGCCTTTTTCGTGACTAAAATGCATTAAAATAATGCATCATATGATCTATGATTTTGACATGAATGGAGCTGAAGATATTTTAGACCAAAATGAGAAATGGGTTGTCCTTAGAATTTAGAATTTTGACACTCTAGAACACCATTTTTGGCCTTGTCGCGATAAAAAAATGATTAAATAACCCATTAGAACTTATCCCGAGACCCTGAAACTGAGCATGCATGTAGAAATTTGAGCCAAAAATGGATTGAAACAATCGGCTTGGAAAAAAAATTCATGAGGTGAAAGATATTCAACATCAAAGTGGTCTACTCATACTTTTCTGCAACTGTTCCTATTTAAAACCAATTAAAGCTCACCAAGTTGTCATTTTGAAAAATATCAAATCATCTCCTGGGGAACTGCCACCAAACAAACTAAGTCATTTGGGTACACTGAGTATGTGTGCAAGAGGTCTTTCCTTGAATCAAAATTCTTCACTAGATATTAAGGGTCAAACTTGACCACCTTGAAAAGTTCTGAAAATGTAGGTGTGAAAACAAAGCAAACTGCATTTGCTTTTAGTCTGGTAAAAATAGAAAATCTAATGATGAGGCTTTGAAATCAGATCAAGGAGTACATTAATGTAGAGAGAATGGAGAGAAGAAATCCATTTGACATGAAAATCAATTGGCTCTGAATGGTGTCCCTCCAAAGTAGGTCATTGGGGTAGATTTTGCAAGGGCACTTCTGAGTGTGCAAAGACAAAATTTTCAACATGGGTACTTCAAATTGCCAATAGTGGCTTTGACTGGGGATTTATTTCCCTTGTGGGCATAGTAAGAATTCAGATCTATGGGAAATTAGACCAGGTTCCAAAAACATTGTGTGACAGAGTCAAAAGATCATCTCTTCCCCCTGTTGCTCTGGTTTGAGAAGTCAAACCATATCTGATGGCCCAAGGCCACAAAAAACTGCAGGTCTCTTCTTACCTCTATCATAGACAAAGTTCTCATCACATTTCACTGAAACCAATATGAAAATACCACTACAATCTGCTTGATTAAACATGTTGGCATCTCCCAATGACCCATTATATATAATAAATCTACAACTACAAAGCATTTGAAAATCAAGCATACCCTTGAAATACTTATTTTTATGTGGAAACAAATTATAATATTTATCATTTAAAACATTATCACACTTTATTAAAACTTCATCCAGCTGAAAATAGCAACACTAATATTCTGCCACATGGTTGGTACTTGATCAGGTTCAATCTGATTGTTATTTTGCATGTCAAAGGTGAAATAGTTATAAGAACTAATCAAAATATTATGTACATCATTCAAACTATCTCTGAATTTATGTAGAGAGATACACTCATACATTGGCACACATTGTTTATGTGCCCCCAACATGTTGGTATACAAAATCATCAAGAATCTCTAACCTATCCTCAACCTTACTTTGATATCCTCTGAACATAACATATCAACATCTTTAGAATCCAAAGCTTTTTCAAAAGTGAGCAATTCTGGTTCACAAAGATAATCTGATTTCTCTTTGAAAACAACTTCTCCATCCACATGAAATGACTCATAACTAGGCTCATCTAAGTCCTCAAACAAACACTTAGAAAAATATGCATTAGAATTCTCAAAACTTGGCTTATCAGATACATAAGCCTCATGGTTATCTTCTATTGCTAACTCATCAAAACAAGTTTCCGAACTTGCATCAACCTATACACTTTCACATTCATCATACAATGCATCATTAAAATCAAATGGTTGTTTGTCTTTATCCACATCATCATCATACTGACCAAATAGTTCATAACTGGAAGAAAGAGCAGATACACATGCTTCATATCTTGCATAGTGAAGATCACTATCAAAATCAATATGGGAAATACACATCAACTAAGGTTTATTCCCATGTGTATATTTTTTATATTCAGTGGTCAATAGATTTGAAATTTGTTCACTGCTTAATAGAACAATGTTTTGATCCATTCTCTCAACTACTTCCTCTTTTGGACTTCCACCAAGACTACATGCATTACCAAGCTATAAGTTAGGGCGTACCATGATATCACCATCATCAAAATCTGAAAACTCAATGGACTACCCATGTCATAACAACAATCCACATATTTTTGCATTTCAAAATTGGACTGGGTGTCATCATTGAGCTGGTCATTTACATCCTCTTGAGGATAGAGATAAAAATTTCACTATCATGATCATTAATGGTAAACATTGCATCACTCTTAACTTCTTCCTTCTCAAACATGCATCAACATGTTTATCTACAATTGAAGACAATAGACCTTGCATATATTCCTTACTCATTTTTTCCATATTATCTAAACATGTGTAAGCCATCCGCATACTCAATATTCTAAAACCCTTTAATATTTGATTAGATCCCTCCTCAAAAGCTTCAAAATACATATGAATGAAATCTAAAGTACTAGGTCTGAAATTTTCAAGGACTAATGAAAGAGCAACAACAAACCTGTGACTAAAAGAAATGCTTGACTCTTTATCTTGTTTTTTAATTTGCTTTAACTTTGTGACAAGGTCAAAAGATCCGTTTGAAAATTCTTTTCTATAAGCATTCATTAGTTCATCCCAACAAGGAAAGGACTTCTTAGGAAAACTTAAGTACCAGTCCCTAGCTTTAGCTTCAAGAGATTTGACAAAAATCTCATCCACATATCCTGATCTCCAAATGAATGTTTCGTGTCATAAAGCTATAAAAACTTTATACATGTGCATCTCCTTCACATAAATTATATCCATCAAATCTAGGCATTTTATTATAGACTTGGCCTGGCATTATTTTAACCTTGTAATCAACCCATGACAAGTCTAGTTGGTCATACAATGGATCAAAAGAATTGAAAAAAGGTGCAACAATTTGGCTAGGAGATCTAGTATAATTATCTCTTAATTGAGCTTGTATAGTCATCGGGTGCTTTTTGTTATCTTTAATTTTATTCTCAAACATAGTCTTCCATTCCTGGCTAAACCTAGGCTTGTTCACACTTGGTGTCAACTATTTGAGGATTATTAGACTCCTGTACCTTTTTGATAATATGCATTAAGGTATCTAATGGCATGGTTATTTCCCTTTGGTAATCCATAGATGTATACAACTCTAGGTTTAATTATTGTGCATAATTCTAACCATGACAATATGAAGGATCACTAGGATAATTGATAATATGATGGTAACCTGAGCTTGAAACATATGATAATGCAAATAGATAGAAATCTCTAGGATATACAAATTTATTCTAACCATCCATACTAGCAAATTTGTGAATACTTAGACAAAAAAATTAAATGGAACAACAATTGTATTCAATATGACAAGTTCAACAAATGAAAATATGCAAAGAACCATGTACCTTCACATCCCCAGCTATTACAACTTTGAATAGAACAATTGAATAGATGAATTTCAAAGAATCGGTATGGTGTCCTGTGGTATCACCTTCCCAAGGGTTGGATTAAAGCTAATTTTGATGGGGTGGTGAAAGGGAATCCAAGATTGGCTAGGAGTGCAGGCGTGTTATGTGATGATAAAGGTATGTTCATAGCTACGGTTGTTGTGTCATTAGGGAAGCAAACCAATCATTTAGATGAAGCCCTAGGATCCTACCATATAATAACTTTGGCTTATAGTTTGAACTTTAAGAGTGTTTTGATTGAGGGTGACTCCAAGAATATCATTGATTGCCTCATGGGTGCATCTCCCCCATTGTGGACCATTAAATACTAGATTGATGAGACTAGGGCCACTTTTTCTAATTTTGAGAAAGTTAAGATTTCCCATATCTATAGGGAAGGAAATGGAGTGGTGGACCTCTTTGCCAATGAGGGAATAAGATGGAATAGAAAGGTGACGTGGCATAATTTCCAAGATTTACCTGCTAACGTCAGGGCCCTTCTCAACTATGATTGCACTCATCGGAGAGAAGCCACATTTAAATATGATTAAAGAGAAAGGTGCCAAGTACCGCAATATCATAAGATTTGGTGACAGATTTATAATTAATATGACAAAAGGGTTGAGTTTGCACATTTTATGGGTGCTTTGGTTTTTCTATGCTCTCTTAAGTTTGCTTTTTCCTCGTGTGGGTATTCAGGGTAAAATTCTATCAAGAATGGGTGGTACCAGGAAGAGAGTTGAGCCTACTCTATGCACTAAGAATAAAGAAAATTTGAAGGTGTGGAAGAAAATTGAGAAGCAAGGGCTACAACCATTCATTGAAAGACTTCATGGGCTTGAACTAAGAGCTGCGGATTACTTTGTGAAGCATTGGAATAAATGTGAGATCATTTTATTTGGCAGGAAGGTAATTGTGGATGAGGCGCTTATTGGAGAATTTACTGGTCTCCTTGTGGATGGTGTGAAATTTTACTGGGACAAGAATTTTTCAGATGAAGTTGTGATCAATTTTTCGAAGATGGAGGAGGAAAAGATGAGATTGGTTAAAGTCTCTAATAGTAATTTTGATTCGAACAGGATAAAGAAAATTTGGAGGGAGGTTCTTAGAGTCTTAATGGAGTACATTATGTTGGACGGGAGATTTACCAAAGTATACGGGTATCATTTCATTTTACTCAACCATTTTAGATATAAGGTTAGGGTTTCCTTCCCCTATTACCTATTATGCTCCTTGAATAATAGCATTGAGGAGAATAGGAAAATCCTTGATAAGAATTTGGTCTTGCGTGCTGACCTAATTCGACTCATTTATGAGCACTTCAAAAGTATGCCGGTGGTTTCTAACCCCATCTCTACTTATGCCTCAAAGGGTTATGACACTGAGTCAAGCTCTCTTGAGGATCTCAAGGGTTTGGACCCGAATTGGGTGGAAGAGATTACTTCTCCACCTAGAAAAAAAAAAAAGAATACTCTTGTTGTCAAGCCTTATAACAAACAAGAGTGTCCTCGAAAACCTCCTCCTAAAGAGTTTGTGTCGAAGGAAAAAAGTAGGGAAGAACCTCCTGTGAAAAATTTGGTGGCCTACTTGGAGGATTCTCCAGATGATAACATTGTGGAACCTGCTAGAAAATCTCCCTCCTCCACCTCTTTCCAGTCTGTTGGTAGAGAAGAAAGGCCCAACCCTCATGCAGACCTGAACCCTAATGACCCAGCTTTTGAACCTGATAGGGATTATCATGGAAATATTCTGTCTTTGGCTAGAAACAAAGCAATTGATAACTTCAAAATCCTGAAGTGGGCCTTTCACGAAATTAAGGACCTAAACTTGAAAAATAGAGCTCTGACTAGAAAATTGGAAATTCTAGAAACCAAAATGGCAGAGCAGAACCTGGCTGAGCCTTTGTGGATGATAGAGGAGAAGATGGCCATGGTTGACTACATCTAGGAAGAGGTGGAATTTACCAAAAGCCTTAAGAAGGATGGGGAGATCCTGGGAAGAGAGGTAGAGAAAATCAGGGAAGCTCTGAAGGCCACTGTTGAACACAATCACATAATTGTTAAGAATAACTCTATTTCCCTAAGAGCTTTGGCAGAAAAAACGGACATCACTCAGCCGAGACTCTTAATTGTGGATTTGGACGCTGAGAAGAACAAGAACAAAGCTGTGGATTTGGGCCCTTCAAAGAGAACTAGGGCCAACATGAAGAAAAGACAGGATGTTGTGCCTCTGGAGACCTAGGATCTTAGGATGGTGGTCCAGGATATGGACATCCTAGAAATGGATGTGGCAAGACCCTGGAGTCTCTGGGTTAGTTCTATTTCTGTTTTCGTTGGTCTTTTGTTGTCCTTTTAATGGTTTTTTGCTATTGGCTATTGTTCTTTTCTATTTATCTTTTATTTGCAGCCTTTCTCATCTGGGATTGTCTTTTGGTCAATCTTCTCTTGGCTTGTAAAATTTGTGGTTTCAAATCCCTGTAAAACCCATTTTTTCCTCTTTAAAAAAAAAAAAACCCTCCATGTGCATAAATTGTAGAGAAGAGTCGCCACCTCTTCAAAAAGTGGAAAAAAATTGAAGCAAGGATATTTTTCTCTGAGTTCTTTCCAACAGAGTCACTTCATATTTTTTTAAATTTGGGGCTACTAAAAATCAATTTGCAAATCTGGAACTTCTTCAACTTTTGAACCAGTCATTCATTCATTTTGACTTTTAAGCCAAGATGATCTTCTATTAGAATTTTGTCAAGTTACTCCCCAATGGAGTCACCAATCTGTTGGTGAATCAGATGGGAAAATATGACTCCACAATTTCCAGCCACTTCTTACAAATAATATTTCAAGATTTTAATGACTCTTTGACAAGACAGACTGCAACCAAATTCCAAAGTTCTCCCCAGCAGATTCACCAATCTATTGGCTATTTTTCTTGCAACCTTCAACCCTAAGGAGAAACACAAATTCCTAAATTAGGGGATTCAATATTTAGGACAAGGAATCTGCACTATCAATAGGTTGAAGACAAGAAAAGATAAAAAACAAGACTATAAAATCCTTCTGCAGTTTGAACTTGATAGCACTCAGGAGAGTGCTCCTAATTGTAGGCATGAATGTATGATAAACTTGTGCCAAACAATAAATAAAAAACCTATGAAGGTGGATAGTTCTCAGGTGTATGAGTGTTGGGTATTGTGTATTCTACCAGGTTCAAGCATAATCCCACTTGCATTGAACATTGCTGAGAATAAATAACCTAAACATCTTCATCTCAAACACATAGAGGGTTACTAGGTAAATTTCTCTCAAATTCAGCCTCTATACTCTTTCAAACACCATGAAGATATAGGAAACTATAATAACTTAAACATGAAAGAAAAAGGACCAAAGTAACAGAGATTTAATATGATTATCTATATTTTATGAACATGTCTTAGGCTTTGTGATAGGTCAGTGCCTAATCATGGGCCATGGAGTCAAATATAAAACTATAACAAAGATCCTATCAGCAAATTAAGTTCAACCAATAGATTTAAGATATGTTAATTCCCTACATTAACAAACCCACTCATATTTTGCATAAAGTTCTACTCACCAATCCCACTTGTGCACTCAAAATTATAGTTATCTGATCAAAGTAATTTAACTCTTTAATTGAAAGAGAACCATGGTCAAATAACACAATCATAGGAAAACTGTGATGATAAACTTAAATAATCCTTGATATATTGAATTCATATAATCAAAAGAATACAAATTTGGAGATAACTTTATGAAAAGTAATTTGTTTCTACACAAATTGGTTATTGCTTTCTCATAAAATTAAACTATTACAATTTACATATTCTATATATGACTCAGACTCAAGAGTATTCTACCTTACTCTCCTAATTCAAAAGTTCAAAACCTGCACAAATGAGAGAAGAAGAAAATATATAGAAGAAGGAGAAACCCTAAAACTACATCTTTAGTTGACATCTAGCATCTTCAGCTCTCGTTGATCCATAACTGCCTTTGCTTGCTAAAGAAGTTTCAATTTGCTCTGAGATTCATGCATTTTTTGCCCCTCTAACAAAAAAATATAACCTTAATGATGACCTTCTCAATTATTGCCTTACTATTGAAAATATCCTTGTAGCTAAAAAATATTGCCATGAAAGTCTTCATTCCATTTTATCCATCTGGTGAAAATCACTCTTCAATTACCCTTGTGGTAAAAAATATCAGCTTCGTTGTGAAAAAACTTCACCCACTTTATTCTGCCTTGAAGTTGAAAATTTATTCCTCCACCATTTTGCCCCATTCTCTACTTTTCCCTTGAAAACTTTTTCACTCCACTAGCTGTAGAAAGCCCTTTTTACCAGTGCATTAATCACTTTATTTACCCTGCTGATTTATTTTATTTGTGCAAGAATTTCACTCCTTTTACTTTGCCCATGCATTTTACATTTGCATCTCCTAGCAAAGAAAGTTCTCTCTTTAATAATGGAGGCTTTTAAATTTTTTTATTGGGAAAATAAAAATATTTTACCCGTGCCACCTTTAATTATTCCCTTTACATTTAAAATCTTTTGATGCCCAAGAGTAACTAATTATTATTTTTGTTGGTGGAGATTTTAAATCTTTCCTTGGGAACTGTAAAAATATTCGCCCTATTCTTAATCTCCCTTACCGTCAAAAACTTTATCAAATGTTAATATTAAACACTTATCACTGGTCCCACCATTACCACATGGAGACTTCCCCACTCGCTCACTTCTCTCCTCTCAGACATCATAAATCATATGGGTTGGCGAGTAAACACATTATTAAAGCTTAAAATGAAATATTAGTGCATGGTTTTCATAAAATATATATATTTTTAAAATTGCCATATACTTTTCCCCGCGCCCCCACAACTCTATGTTGAAATCTGCCCTCCTCTTCATAGGCTAGTGGGGAAACATGCCTTCTACACTGCCGCTTCTCCTTGAGCCAACACTTTAACTTTGACTTTGGTGGCATTAGGTAACAACTTGCATATGTGAAACTCCATCTTCTTTTGTTGAAGCCCTCACCGACAATGGCATTTCCTCAAATGAATTTGATACATTTTACTGTCAATGCAAGATGGGGTCGTCTTTCTCAATTAGATGATGTTTTAATGGTTGGATACACCCAAAATTCATTGCAAACATGCTTAAAAGCTCTACCATGGTATTAGTAATGATCAATGAATGATTTTAGATCATGGAGCAACAATTTTGAGCCAAAAACAACCCCCAAAAACTAGCTGGAAGACCAAAAACGTGATTCACTTTTCAATTTCTATGAATTTGAGAAGTAATGCAATAATTTCCAACTCTTAAGTAGCTTCAAAATCCTCCAAATCATAGTTTCACATGATGAGAAATACCTTTGGCATTTTGAGAAATCATTCCCATGCCTTCCCCGCTTCCCTGTGAAGTTTCTATGATGAAAACTTCGGGCAAGCAGGAATGAGAGAAAATCCATTTTATAAAGTTTAACGTTATAAAACTTTATAATATTTAATTTTCCCTAAAATGCCCTTTTTCACGTGTAATTTATGCTTGCAAATATTCAAAACAATGCAAATGTTTTAAAAATTGTACATTTTAAACTTTAGGAAGTGAGTGAAAATTTAATTTCAGTTGTGGTCCAAATAGAGGAAATTCACTGTGGGAAAACTCATTCCCTCAAAACTCACCTCACCAAATTTTTTTGGGTACCTCCTTTGTAAACTGGCCTGTTGGATGCATTTGTCGTGACTAAAATGCATTAAAATAATGCATCATATGATCTTTGATTTTGATGTGAATGGAGCTAGAGATGTTTTAAGCCAAAATGAGAAATGGGTTGTCCTTATAATTTGTAATTTTGACACTTTTTGGAACACCATTTTTGGCCCTATCGTGATCATAAAACGATTAAATAGCCCATCAAAATTTATCTTGAGACCCTGAAACTAAGCAGACATGTAGAAATTTGACCCAAGAATGGATTCCAACAATCGGATTGGAAGAAGAAGTCACGAGGTGAAAGATATTCAACATAAAATTGGTCTACTCATACTTTTCTGCAACTCTTCCTATTTAAAACCAATTAAAGCTCATGAAGTTTTCATTTTGAAAAATATCAAAACATCTCCTAGGGAACTGCCACCTAACAAACTAAGTCATTTGGATACACTGAGTATGTGTGCAAGAGGTCTTTCCTTGAATCATCATTCTTCACTAGATATTAAGAGTCAAACTTGACCACCTTGAAAAGTTCTGAAAATGCAGGTGTGAAAACAGAGCAAACTGCATTTTCTTTTGACTTGGTAAAAATAGTAAATCTGATCATGAGCCTTTGAAATGGGACCAGGGATTACATTAATGTAGAGAGAATGAAGAGCAACAATCCGTTTGATATGAAAATCAATAGACTCTGAATGGTGACCCTCCAAAGTAGGTCATTGGGGCAGATTTTGCAAGGGCACTTTTGAGTGTGCAAAGGCTAATTTTTCAACATGGACACTTCAAATAAGAAAATTTGAAGGTTCCAACATCACCAATGGATATAGAATATGAATTTGTTTCCTTTGTGGAATTGGCTCAATATATCCCCATCCAACATATCGAAATATAGGAACAAGATTATGAAGAAATAATCTTCCAAAATATTTCTCTAGCATTCTTTTGGAAGCTCTTTAATTCTTTGTATTGATAAAGATTGTGAATCCTCATGAATATGACTTTCATTTGCATGAAATCTCTCAATCAACCTATCAAAATCCATTCTATAAAAAAAAAATGGATGAATTTTATTTTCTTAGTTTTCAAAATTACCTCAATGTGAGAAAAGGGAAAAACTAATATTGAATTAAGAAGTCTCAACATAAAAGGATACCATTTTAGAAATCAATTAGCTAAATTAGGAACCATTGGTAAAATTAATATCATTTCTTTTATTCTATTTTATTGAAAAAGATGATAAAATTTTACAGTGACAAAAGAATGTTACACACATTAAAATAACAAATTTAGATTAAGAAAAATAACAACCTAGACTTGGTGTTGAATATATATCCCCTAAGGCTGAACCATTTCCCACTCTAATATTGAGAGCTTCAATTGAATTTCATCAAAACTTTTCTAACATAGAAAACTATCCACTTTCTCTACAAAGAGATAAATTCTTAAATACTTGTTAGGAAATACATTCACAATATTCTCTAGAAATCTCACATACTTTCTTCATAGTTCCATAATTCTAATAAATAAAAATATTTAAATGGTCATATGTACTAATAACCCCACAATTGAGATGCATTTTATTTCGATGTTCACATATGAATATTTTTTAAGATTTATTTCTCAATTATTATAGTAATCAATTTTTTTCCTAGATATGAATTTAAAGACTAAGTAAAGGCACATTCTCCTTTTTTTTATCAAGATCCTCAAAGATTGTTACGAGTAGAAGGTTTCTACACTTATGTATTTCTTATTTTCAAGTTATGTATAGTACCATTTGTATTTCTATATCATGATTTTCTTAAATCAAAGAGGCTAATGTAGGAAATGGTTACTTTCATGGAAATAAGAAAATATTTCCATCTTCATATATTACAAACATTTAATGTTATTTACCCTCACGGGAACCAACTAATATTGATTCTTGAAAAGGAAAAAAGAAAAAAAGAAAAAAAATTGATACTAAGTGCTTTGGAAACTATTTTAAATCAATTAATAATCATTTTAAGATAAATCAACAATTTTGATTAATTTAACATATAAATTAAATATTTATACTTTTAAATATTAAAGGTATTTTTTAAAAACATTTATCATATCAGCTTCCTCGAAGCATGTTCTATTTTTTTCTTTTATCAAGATCCTAAAAAATTGTTTGTGATAGAAGGTTTCTACACTTATTATTTCTTATTTTCAAGTTATGTAGAGTACAATTTTTATTTCTACATCATGATTTTCTTGAATCAAAGAGGCTAATGTAGCTTGCATGGAAATAAGAAAAAAATTTCATCTTGATACATTGTAAAAATTTAATGTTATTTACCCTAAAGAGAACCAACTAATATTATTATAAATTTCTATAAGTTTCTAAAACATTCTTAATTGCTAATTTTTTTTAAAGTACTATAAGTTTCCAAAGGAAAATATAATAATCATTTGAAAATAAATCAACACTTGAAATGAAATCAACTAAATGTATAAAAAAAAAACTTGGAATAAGTAGAACTAATTTGAAATCTTATAAAGATTAGCTAGGTTTGACTAGGCTTAAAAATGACCAATTACTTAGAAATATAAAAATGTTAATTATATATTATTTTTAATATAAATATTTTACAAAAATATATTATCTAATTATTAAATAATTAATTAAATTATAATTATAATAAAAATGAATTATATACATTAAATATTTATACTTTTAAATATTAAAGTAACCTTTCTATTATTATTTCTTTTAGTTTATATATTAGAAAAGTTTCTATATTGATATAAGTTTATAAGTTGCTATAGGTCTCAAAAAGTTTCTTAATTGTTAAAAAAATCTAAATTGCTATAAATTTTCAAGAAAAAATAATAAATCTAGTATAAATTAATAAATTGTTAAGTTTCATAAATTTACTATACTTAAATTTTCTAATATTGAATTAAGTTCTAATTTCTATAATTCATAAAATAAAATAAAAAATTCATCTTTAAATAATTTAATAATTATTAATAATAGTTTTAAAATAAATTTTAAAATAAAATCTAAATATAAAAACAATATTTTTTTTTTTTTTTTTCTAGAGTAGTTATTAAGTAATTACTTAAACTATACTAATTATATTTTAATTATTAAAGCAGTACTTCTATTATTATTTCTTCCATTTTTTACATTAAATCATCTCATATTCTTAATTTTTTAAAACATTTATCATCTTATTTTAATAATTTATTAAGATTATTATTATTTTTTTTAATAATTTATTAAGATTTTAATTTATATATTAAGATTTTTATTTCTATAACATGGTTTTTTTGAATAAAAAGGCTAATGTAGGAAATGGTTACGTGCATGGAAATAAGAAAATATTAGGTGTGCATAGGATCCTAAAAATGACATGTAAAAATGGAAGTTGCAACTCCTCAGTCGATGTATTTGTTCATTTATTTTTTCAAACAGAAAGCATGCAATGAAACTGAATATGCACTACTCTGTACATGTTACGAATTATGTAATTGAAGAAATCACATAATTTGTATCATATATGATACAAATTATGTAATTCGTATTTGTATATTCATTACTCTACTTAGGACTTTTTTTTTGTTGTCGAAAATCATGCAATGGAAATAGCTTGAGCATCCCTTGATCCAGATGAAAATAATAATGTAGGCCTATTTTCTTTGACACATAAATCACAACAATGGGTAACGTTTGCACATATAGTTCACTCTGTGTGAAATAGAATGCTACTACTTTGTAGCCTGGGAAGGAAGTTTCGAATGGATTAGATGAATTTATTTCTTACATTGAGAAACACCTAGTAGTGATAGATGTTCTTAAAGAATAATCCTAGATCAATAAGATATTGCATTAGAAAATGCCAAATCGAAATGCTAAGATAAACAATGAGTGAAGAAAAAATAGTGGTTGTTTTATCCCTCGTTCAAGCTTAATATAGTATTTTCAAACAATTCAGCATCAATTTTGACTAAATACATACTATTCTTGTAGGCTAATATTATTAACTACATATGCAAAATTTGTAGATGGATATTGACATACCTGATATCAAAAATTTGCAGACTGAAAGTTTCTTTTGCAAACTGAAGAGTCATTTGTCACTACAAGAGATAGCACAAAAAATAGTAGATAGACACAAATTAATAACTCTTAAAAAGTAGGACAAAACATTCAACAAAAATTGTAGATTGCAGAAAATCAATACAAAAACATGCCCATGGAGAATGTGTTGATTGAAAGTTGTGCCGATGAAAAATGTGAGAACATGATTTATTTATATTGCATCTGCAAGCCAACCCACTCGTCCACTACCCTGCAGAAATAGTCTACCAGTCTTACACGTAGAATGTAACGCCTGAACAACCTCTATATTAGCTGCCTCTGCAATGCTACATTGCATCTATCGCCTAAAAATAGATGGCATTGTATAACGTCTCTGCATTGCCCAACCTCTTATTAGCCACAAAGGGTTTTAAGTTTTAAATGTTGGCAATAACGGTTATGCTACTTGCAGCAACGTGGAAAAGTCTGACATTTTTTATAATTGTGTTTTTCTTGATATGGGCTTGATAGGGGTGGTGAACCTGCAAGAGTACATGTTCTGGTAACACTTCTGTAAGAATGTTTAAATGCATGATTCCCGCACGCTAATTTAAGGTTCAGCTATAAACTCATTGTCAGAGGGAGTGACGAAAGACTTGCAAGTAATGGTTCTGCAAGTCAATTTATTTCAAGGAGATGCTCGTAATGGTTTTGATACGCAAGCACCCGTCAAGTTTTTTAGAAGGGAAAAATGTTAATACAGATTTAGCTTTTCTGGGTTAGACCTTAAAATCTTTGGGTTAGTTCTGGTTCTGTTTTGGTTGGTCTTTTGCTGTTCTTTTAGTGGTTTTTTGTTGCTGACTGCTTATCTTTTCTGCTTATCTTGTTTTTGCAGCCTTTCTTGTCTGGGATTGTCTTTTGGTCAATCTTTTCTTGGTCTGTAAACTTTGTGGTTTCGGATGCCTGTAAAACCTTTTTTTTCCTCTTTCAAAAACATAGATTTAGCTTCCACTATAGATCACCTCTCGGTTTAATAATTTGTTGTTTGTGTCCAATAATTAATAATGAATCTTTCTAAGAGAAATATATGTAGATATTTATGAGTCATTTCATAGTGTAATAAAAAAACAAAAGAATAGTTTATGCATTTTTTTACTATTTGTATATGTGAATTTTCATTACTTTTTTTGTATTTGATTTTGATATTATATTGGTATTTGAGTGGGTGAAAAAATGGAAGGCGAGTAAAAAAAAATATCACTTTTAGAAGAAAAGTAAATCTATGAGAAAGAGATTTATATGGATTTTGGTAACATTTTTAAACATAATTTATAATAGAGAAAAATATTTTAAAAAATTTAAAAATTTAAAGATAGTTTTATCTATCTTCTAAATATCTCTTAAAAGTCAAGGTTTGATAGAGAAGAAGGGATATAAGGTGGGGTTTGTGAGGTCTTGTTTAAAAAAAATTGTGTGTGAGAATTGAAAGAGGACACTATTATTTATGTCGTTGACAATAATTTATAAGTAGTATAAAGAGAAAGGGTAAATAAATTCTTGCAACCTTTAATGTCTTTCAAATGCAAAAGGATCCCCATTTTTTATTATTTTATCCATCATTCAAATTTTTTAAAAAAATTACAAAAATCTTGTCATATATTTTCTTTATCAAAAAGTTCTTGAGATGATCTCTTAAAGATAAAGTTTGAGCATAAATTGGTTAAGATATGTACATGGCATAATTTCTGAGAAGAAATAATTTGAACTTGGAAGCTAAAAGTTCTAAACCCACAAATTTAGTGTTTTAATTGTGTCATCTTATGCATATCCTTCATGAATAAATATTTTTAGGTAGGGACATAACCTAACAAAAATACATTGTACAAAGTGCATTTTTAGTTGAAAACAACACCTTCAAAATTAAATATTTTCTTATATCACCTCATGGTTCTATTTTTAGATCTCTTAGTGCTTCCCATGATACATTCAAAAGCTAAGATCTAGGAGGAGTCAAAATGAAGGAGGATGAGAACCATTTCCTTCTTGAGTTGGTTATTCAATCAAAAGATGGATAAAATGCTTGAGTAATAATTTTTAAGGAGTAAATATATTAAATTTTAATTCAATAGTGTATGGGTGAAATTCCAAGCCTTTGTCGCAATTCCTACCAATAAAATTGCCCTTAACATAATGGTTTCAAGTGAAATAAATTCAACAAAAAATCTTTCACTTGAACCCATGTGGTGTATATGTGGACAATATTGATATTTGGGTAAGTATTTTTTCTAAAACCTTTTCATTCAAATAGGTTTCACATGAAATGTGTAGAAATAAATTTATAAAAGAAGAAAATAAATCTATGATTTTTCTTGAAAGCAACTTACAAAAAAGGATTTCACATGGCTTCTAACTTTACCCAACAAACCCATTCACCCAATGAGGTATACCATTGTTGTTTTATCTACCCAAAATCCATTGAATTCTTGTTTTGTTGTGTTTGTTTTTTATTTTTGATTTTTCAAATCTCAATGCTATAAATTTAATAAACTATGGGAAATTTTGAATAAGCTAGATAATTAAAAATATTTGTTATTATAATTTTAATCATTATAATAATCATACAATACAATATAAAATATGCTAGATTGACATATATACATCATTTAATCTACCTTATTTTCTCGATTAACATATATAAAAACATTGTCTAATACAATATATAGTATATTAGCTCTACTATCATTAACACCATTACTAACCCTACCCTTTATGATCTCTAACCAGATTTTTCTAGGTCTTACATCTATTAGTGTGAATAATTAATTTATTCACTATACTTAAGTGTACTTAGGTTGATGAGGTTAGACAAATTCTTGTCTAATTGAATGTGCAACCTCTTAGACCTCTAGAGGTTACCAAGTTATTTGGTTAACCTCATGCACACACCTTTTGACGTTGGAAGACTTTGCATATCACCTCAAAGATCACTCAACACTTGGCACACAAGATTGATGACTTGGTCATAGAGGTTGTTGTTTTGCGCATTCCAAGTGTTCCTAAGGTTGACACCTATAGAACACTTGTCTACTCTTTTGTTCTATTTCATGGACCACTTGTCAACTTGTCTATATAGGCAATATTTTGTATTCAATGTAATGTGGGTCAGCTAAATACAATCTATGCATTGTTCATTTGTACTTGTCTCTTATCTCCTAGATCTTCCATAATTCTAATCGGACTTTAGTTGATTTTTTGTACTTAGTTGAACAAATTTGTTGTACTTAGTAGGTGGCTTTTTGGATTTAGAGGGCACCTCTCACATGTGCAGTTCAAAATTCAGGAAATCCCCTCACCTCATCCCCATTTTCCCTGCTCCAAAGCCAACCATTACTGCGACTCCTATAATATTTTCTTGGGCAGTGTTCTTCCTGGAGGATGGCATATCTCCTTTGCATGCCCCATTAGCTTTGTTTGGTGGTGTTGGAATTTATTGTTTTCCCCTGAGCCTCCTAACATTGCCACCTACCTGTCAGGTTGCCAGTTTTGGGATCTTCATCCTTGCAGCTCCTGACTACTCAAAATTGAATGAGGTAGAACTTTTTGAATTTGGCATTAATGCTAGTAGGTAATTTAGAATTTTAGAGGGAATGTTTTGTGAAAGACAAAAGGAATGAAGGCAGATTTTTATGTCAGTTGGAGAAGTCAGTTTTGTGCAGAAGCAAGTGATTTGCAGCAAGAAGAAAAGTTGCAGCAGTAACATGGAATGTTCTTAGAACATTTTGCAGAGTGTTTGCAATGAGAAAAAACCACTCCTGATCGCTCAGTGATTGCCAGGAGTAGCAGATAGGTCTAGTTGAGTTTTTGACATTGAGCTCTAAACAACTCCTGATTGTTTGTGATCTGGTTGAGCAGCTGATCGCTCCTAGAAAGATTGTAATAGGTAGTTGTTTAGTTTGTTTGAACTTTCATGTTTCTTGTATTGTTCATTTCCAGTCAGCATTTTGAATAGAAGAAGGAAAATATTGCTTGTCTCCTCTTGTTTGTTATTCCACATTTTTAAAGATTTGGGTATTTCAAGTTTAGCTGGAAATCAGAGCAGCAGCTCTGTGTTTTTGTTTTTTCTGGATTTAAAATCCTGACATGGTATCAGAGTTTTTGAGCTTCTGAAATTTCTACATGGTATCAGAGCCATAGGCCCCGTTTCCTTGTGAGTTTGAGCATTTTTTTTTTCTGGGTATTTAAGTTTTTTGTTGTAGGAGACATGATTGGAGATGAAGCAAAGAGTTGGCAGTAGCCACTATCCTTTAATGGAAAAAACTATGATGTTTGGGCCAAGAAGATGAAGACCATCATGGTGGCTAATGATTTGTGGGATTTTCTCATAAATGAGTTCGTGGATATCACTGACCCAGCTGCATTTGCAGCTCTCACAAATAACTAGAAGACCCAATTGAAGGAGCAAAGAAAGAAGAATACAAAATCTCTAAGTTTGATCAAAGCAGCCTTGAAAGAGGCCATTTTTTCTAGAATAGCAGCAGCTGAGTATGCAAAAGAAGCTTGGGAAATCCTTCAAATTGGTTACAAAGGGATTGATAAAGTCAGAGGTGTGAAGCTCCAGTTACTTCGAAGAGAGTTCAAAGTTATTGAAATGAAGGAAAGTGAGTCTATTGCAGACTTTCAAATAAGGTTCTCGGGTTTGTTAAACTAGCTGAGAGAAAATGGAGATGTGATAGAGGAGCAAAAGATTGTTGAAAAACTCCTTAGATGTCTACCCATGAGGTATGATCCACTCGTCATTGCTATTGAAGTGATAAAGGACCTTTCTACTTTGATAGTGGATGCATTAATAGGCTCTCTCCATACCCATGAGCAACACCTAAAAAGGTTTGCTAATTCTTCCCAAGAACAAGCTTTCAAAGCTCAATCAAATGCAAGAGGTAGGGCGAGAAGTAGAAATGGCTCCCAAAGAGGTAAAGGCATATCCAATCAAGGAAATGCTAGAGGAGAAATCTCAGGACAAGAAAGTAGCCAAGAAGGAGCAAGCAACTCTCAAAAAAATCCCGAAGAGGCATGAAGAACAACAGATCAAATGGGAGAAGTGACAAGAGCAATGTGGAGTGCTATTACTATCACAAGTTTGGACATTATGTGAGTGAGTGCTGGAAAAAGAATGGTAATCAGCAAAAACAAAATGCTAATGTGGTTGATTCAAATGTAGCTGAAGGAAATTAGTCCATAGCCTTCATCATGTGCAACATTGGTAAAGAAGGCAGCCCCGAAGTCTGGTATTTGGACAGTGATTGCAACAACCACATGAGTGGTAATGAAAGTCTTTTTTCTTTCATTGAGAAAAATGTTAATTTTGAAATTAGAATGGGGAACAATGGAGTAGTTCCTGTGAAGGGCAAAGGATCTATCATGTTTCGCACCAAGCAAGGTGAGAAGAAGGAGGTTCAAAATGTGTTCTTTGTACCGGGGTTAAAGCATAACCTCATGAGTGTTGGAACACTGATCCAAAATGGATACAAAGTGTTGATGGAGAAGGGCCAATGCGTCATCTATGACAAGTGTTGGTGTAATTAAATATTTTGTACCTTGTCCTAGGTCATAATTACATCTTAGTTAAGTTTACTTAGGGACCACATAGGAGTTGTTGGAGAATTTCCACCTTTGGTGGAGTTATCATGTTATCACTCTATCACCTCCACCTTTCATGGACATATCATGTGATTAGGGTTCCACCTTTTGTGGTAGACCCACTATTTGTGGTGGTTATCACATTATCACCTTTCCACTTTAGGTGGAGTGATATCTTTTCATTGTTGTCTCATGTCATAAGATTACGACACTTGTCATAATCTTATGCACTCCTATGTTCTCACCTTGGCTATATAACCAAGGGGTCTCTCATTGTAAAATCAAGCATTATCATTGACATTGAATACAGTTTATTCTTGTCATATTATTTTCTCTTCTTTGTACTTTCTATTTGGTCCATAGATCTTGGCATCCATAGCCAATTCTAATATGGTATCAGAGCATGTTTGATTCTAACAACAAGAATGAGATGATGAAGGTGTTTGCAGCAGTTGCAATGACAAAGAACTGGATGTTTATGTTGAAGATTGAGACGTGCTTTTCATCTCAGTCCATTTTTGCACCTTTCATGGATGGAAAATGTACAGCAGTACAACAAGCAACCCTCAAGAGCACCATTCAAGACCCCTCTGAGTTATGGCATCTCAGGTATGGACACTTAGGCTTTGCTGGTCTGAGTAATTTGTCCAAGAATAGAATGGTTGATGGTTTTCCAAGTATAGTAGAGCTTAATGTTAATTGTGAGGCTTGCATTTTGGGAAAGCAACATAGGCAGCCTTTTCAATTGAGAAACTCTACAAGGGCAAGAGCACCGTTGGAATCAATGTGCAAGGATTTGGTAGGCCCTATGCAAATCATGTCAATTGGTAACAACAGATTTTTTATGACCTTTATTGTTGATTTCAGCCTTAGAACATGGGTTTATTTTTTGTAGCATAAGTCTAATGCATTTGATAAGTTTTTATTATTTAAAGCCCAGGCTGAAAGGGAGAGTGGACACTTTGTTAAGGTCGTAAGGTCAGATCATGGAGGAGAGTATACCTCCAATCAATTTGTGAATTTTTGTAGGAAAAATGACATCAAGAAGGAGCTTACAGCTAGTTATACTCTACAAAAAAATGGAGTGGTTGAAATGAAGAATAAGACCATCGTGGAGATGGAAAGGAGCATGATGAAAGAAAAGGGACTCCCAACTGAATATTGGGGAGAGGTTGTAGAAATAGTTATTTATTTGATTAATAGAAGTCCAAAAAAGGTGGTCTGTGACAAGATACCTCAAGAGGCATGGACAAAATGTAGATGGACGGTTGAGCACTTAAGAGTGTTTAGTTGTGTGGCGTATGCACACATGCCTAAGGAAAAGAGGAAAAAAATGGATGACAAGGGAGAGAAGTGTATCTTCATGGGTTACTGTTCAGAATCAAAAGCCTACAGGCTGTATAATCTAGTCAACAAGAAAAAATTTATCAGAAGAGATGTGGAGTTTTTTGAAGATCAATCATGGGATGGAAAAATCGCTCCCGAACATTCCTGATGTTGAAGAAAAGGAACAAGAAGTATGGAATGATGATTTGGTGGAGCCAACAGTTGCTCCTAACAACTCCATACGAGCTACTAATTTTTTTAAAAATCGCTCGCGATCATTCATAATAGTTCCTAATCCAAACAGACAGAAAGAGAAGTAGCCACAAAAAACTAGAGAATGGGTCACATAAATAGTTGCTGATCGCTCTCGATCACTCTGAACCCAGCCTATTCAGTAGAACAACAACAACAGTGAGAGTTCACGCCCTACTCTCACCTCCCTAATGTTAAGAAAGACCAAGAGTCTAAGGGAGATCTACCAAGATGAAAAGTATGATGAAGAATTTGATGACAACATGAATTATGCATTGTTTTCTCATAGTGATCTGATTTATTTTGAAGAAGCTATGAAAGAGGATAAATGGTGTGAGGCCATGGATGAGGAGAGAGATGCAATAGAAAGGAATAGCACATGGGAGTTAACTGATTTTCCTCCAAACAAGCAAGTTATTGGAGTGAAATGGGTCTAAAAGACCAAGTGCAATGCCGAAGGAAGGATAGAGAGACACAAGGCACAATTAGTTGTCAAGGGGTACAAATAGTAGTTTGGAAGAGACTATGATGAGAGATATGCCCCTATTGCAAGGATGGAAACCCTACGGGCAGTCATAGCAATTGCATCCCAGCACAAATGGAAGGTATTTCAAATGGACATGAAGTTCACCTTCCTAAATGGAGTGTTGAAAGAGGAAGTTTATGTGGAGCAGCCATTTGGATATGAAGTTACAGATGGAGAACACAAAGTGTATAGGCTGAAGAAGGCTCTTTATGGGTTGAAGCAAGCTCCATGGGCAATGTATAGAAGGATTGACTCATACTTGATGAGCAATGGCTTTAGCAAAAGCGATAGTGAGCCCACTCTTTACATCAAGGTAGAAAAAGGTAATATTTTAATTGTTGTTTTGTATATAGATGATCTTGTTTTAACTGGGGATGATGATTTCCTCATTTATGATTTTAAAGAGGCCATGAAAAGAGAATTTGAAATGACAGATTTAGGTCTCTTGAGTTATTTTCTAGGCATAGAAGTAAAACAAATGCATGATTGTATTTTTATCTCTCAAGAAAAATATGCAAATGAGATCTTGAAGAGATTTAGGATGCTTGAAAGCAAACCTACCCCAACACCAATAGCCATAGGTCTAAAGATGAGCAAGGAAGATTGCAGCAGCAATGTGGATCCAACCATGTATAAAATCTTGGTTGGAAGCTTGATGTATTTGACAACAACTAGGCCTGATATAATGCATGGAGTGATTTTGATTTCCAGATTTATGGAGACTCTAAGAGACACCCATTGGCAAGCGGGTAAGAGAATCTTGAGGTATGTGAAAGGTACCAAAGGATATGGCATGTTGTACACAACAACAAAAGAGCATGGATTGGTTGGATACACTAATAGTGATTGGGAAAGAAGTTTGGATGATAGGAAGAGCACTTCAGGCTATGTGTTTCATTTGGGTTCAGGTGCTATATCATGGGCTTCCAAGAAGCAATCTATTGTTTCCCTATCAACAACTGAAGCTGAGTATATAGTAGCAAATGTAGCAACATGTCAGTCTATTTGGCTAAGAAGAATCTTGGTAGATTTGAGAGAAGAACAAGAAGATGGAACAATGATCTTTTGTGACAATGTTTCTGATGGGACTTCAATTTTCTAGGCGAATTGGGCTGGGGTTTTAGGGTTCCAAAGTTACTCATGGTAACTTTGATTATCGACCTTCTAAAACCCTCTTGTCATGTTTCAATGGTGACGTGTTGTCGGGGAGAACTGGTCACTTAAGTGAGGTTTTATCCCTCTTGGCTCATGCTTTATCGGCCCCATTTCACCTAATTTTCCGGTATTTTGGCATGATGGCTTATGTTCTACATTGCCGGGAATTTCAATATAGGCTCCACTTCAATGTTCTATCTGAAGTTTGATGAACCGTTCGATCGCAGGAGTGGATCTTGGCCGCTTCTCGCCGACCTCGTGGGTTTCCTTGCTGGCGTCACCAAAGTGGTACGAGGCTCGCAAGATGTTGCCATCTAGTGTGAATGGATGAGTGGGTTTTCTTCCCAAGGTGTTGGATATGATGTGGGGCCGTATTTTCACTGGTGATGGCCATTAATAACAGGGTTAATTGTGGTTTCTCGCACACCTTGCACGAGTGGAGTAAATATCTAGGAGGGTATTGCGAGGTCTGCAAGGGCATGGCACATGGCTTTGCTTTTCCTGCAAATGGGACTATGTGGGTCCCACTCTGTGGTTCGGATCTACTATTTTTGAGGGTTTTGATTGGTTATGTTTTTTGAGGACGTCGAGGTGGATTGCCAACATCCATGGACTTGATCTCCGCCCTCCATTTTGTCACTATGTGGTCCGAATCGGCAGTTCAATTTCAAGAAGGGGGTGTGTGAGTTGTCCGCGTGGCATATATTGCTTGGTCATTGCTCTTGTCATTAATGGCACAAGTTTTACTTCTCTAGAGAATCTCCACCTGATTTCCTCTGACGTGCAAAAAGTGCCATTCTACTGGGAGTATTCATGGTTATCTTGGTCACTAATTGTTTGAATGCTTGAATTTCCTTCAAGTAATCATACCCTATGTGCTGGGCTATTCTATAAATGTTGAATGAGTTGTATGTAATCAGCATTGCATCTTCTTGTATCTTTGTACAGGAAGGTTTCTTCGCCTGTGTGTTGCAGAGCTCTGTTTCTTTCATGGATAAATAAATTAAGCACAGGAGTGCGAGGCTGGGATCCCATGGGTTGCCAGTCATGATGGAGCCTGTTACACCCATATCGCCCAAGGGTGCTACAAGAAATGTTGGAAAGAAGGCAGTGCACTGTTCGTCCCCGGTGATCATTTCGGATTCGGATGAATCTGATACCGACTCGGACTACAGGTGTTACTTGGCCACTCTGACTGAACTCATTGGAGTAAATGAGGAGGCCATGGTGGTTGAATCGATAACTACATTGGCACCGGCTCTAGTTGTTAGGGGTGGTGTTCGCAAGGCTGGTAAGGGAGAGGTGGTTCTGTCGCTATCACAGGCACGGACTCGAAGTAGTTGCCTGTATCGGGGCCATGTGTTTTCTTGATGGTTACCAGTGGTGGGTTCGTTGGATGTGTTTTCTCCTGCTATTTTATCATGTGGATGTGGACATAGACGTGTGCGTGCTTTGCACGAAATTTTGTTCTTCGGCTAGTTACTGTGTAACTATTTTTTATTCCTTCGATCATGCACGATGTCATCTAATGATAAGGAATGTAAATTTGAATTTCACTTGAGTTGAAATTCAATTTTGTATCGACAATGTAGCCTAATGCTTGTTGCTCTCCTGTTATATAAAGGAGATTTCACAACTTATTGCAAGGTCAGGAATTTTTTGGGTCCGAAGCTTTGAAGTTTGTACAGTCAGTCTTACAGTTGAAGTGTTATGAATATTTTGTTAAGGAAATCATCCCAGGTGGGGATTTGTATACAGTTAGTATGATATGATTTTTTTAATTACTGATATCAAAATAAATCTATAAAATTAAGATGGTTTACTCTCCTGTGTGTGTGCCATGGATTATGAATGGAGTTATCAAGGGTTCCTCCTTTTAGTTTCAACAATTAATTGAAAGTGTAGTTAGTTCTTCTTGCTTTAACTTAAGGAGTTAATCAAATGCTTGAAGATTCAATTACATGTTCATGGTTGTATATGCTTAGGATTCTTGAAGAAGTACTATTTTAATGTACTGAAATATCTCATGATAGTAATGCTATATGAAGATAAGTTCATAGTATCAGGATTTTATTTTGTATGACTCTGTTGCCCAATGGATGAGGCATTGAACAGTGTTTGTATCCTTTTTTCGATTTAAGACAGTAATCTCTAAGCATGGAAATACAAATACTGAACATAAACACTTGTTAAAACCTTGTCCTCCTTCGAGAGGTATTTCCTTGTAGTAAGTGGGTCAATTCCGTTGCTCTTTGGCATTGGTAATCATTCTTTGGTCTGCCAATACCATGAAATGATGACTATCCCTCTGAGTGTGTAGGAATTGTGATCTGTATGTGGGAAGTGTTCTTACCAATCATGAGACATTCTTATGAACACATTTACGTTTTACTAGTCTTGGTCCTATAGAGCCAAAAGTGTAGGAGAGTTCAGTCCTCAACTGACTCTCGTTCATTGGCCACTAGTGGTTGTAGTTGTCCTTGATAGGGGTTGGCTACCTCTTAGAGATCTGTAATCTCTATGTGGATTTTAAACACCAATAGTTTCATTGATAGTTTTGATTAAAAATCCTATGTTTCATGGAAGAAGCAAGAACATTGAAATCAGGTATCATTTCATTTGTGAATTGGTTGAAGATGGTGAAATTAAAATGGAGTTTTGTAGGTCTGAGCAACAACTAGCAGACATATTCACCAAGCCATTGAACAAAGTTAATTTTGAGCGCCCAAGGAGTAGATTGGGCATTTTTTATTTAGATCAGGATTGATCTTGTTGTTTTGTTGGCTTAGGACAAAGGGGGAGTGTTGGAATTTATTGTTTTCCCCTAAGCCTCCTATTGTTGCCACCTACCTGTCAGGTTGCCAGTTTTGGGATCTTCATCCCTGTAGCTCCTGATTGCTCAGAATTGAATTAGGTAGAAATTTTTGAATTTGGCATTAATGTTGGTAGGTAATTTCAAATTTTAGAGGGAATATTTTGTGAAAGACAAAAGGAATGAAGGTAGATTTTTCTGTCAGTTGGAGAAGTTAGTTTTTTGCCGAAGCAAGTGATTTGCAACAAGAAGAAAAGTTGCAACACCAACAGGGAATGTTCTTAGAACATTTTGCAGAGTGTTTGCAGTGAGAAAAAGCCACTCCTAATCTCTCAATGATTGCCAGGAACAACAGATAGTTCCAGTCAATTTTTTGATAGTGAGCTCTAAATAGCTCCTGATTGTTTGTGATCTGGTTGAGGAGTTGATCTCTCCTAGAAAGATTGTAATAGGTAGTTGTTTATTTTGTTTGAAGTTTCATTTTTCTTGTATTGTTCATTTCTAGTCAGCATTTCAAATAGAAGAAGAAATTTTTTTCTTGTCTCCTCTTGTTTGTTATTCTACATTTTTAAAGATTTGGGTATTTCCAGTTTAGCTGGAAATCAGAGCAGTAGCTCTGTGTTTTGTTTTGTTTGTGGATTCAAAATCATGACATGGTATGAGAGCTTTTGAGCTTTCTCAAATTTCTACAGGTGGAGCGATTTACATTTTGGAGGCACAAATTGCTTGTTTGAGGTAGCAATTAATCATTTGTAGATATCCACCAACTATCACATAGTTTGGATGTGCTCAAATTTGCAACAGGAAGCCATGATTGTGTTCTGAAAGCACATTTTGATAGACCCAAAAGCATTAGCATATGTCAGTGAATTTCCTCATGAGGGGTGCGAATTATCTCCTTATCTGCACGAATCATCTCAAGGGGCGATTTCTTGATCAGAGGTGTTCTTTCTTGCTTGGAGACCGCTCATGACATCATAGGTGTTTTATTTTTGTAGGGGTGTTGAGTTTTTTCTACACAAGGAGAACCTGTGCCCACCCAAATAGGCACACACATTTTCCAGAGACCCATCTTGTATATGGAAGCTTCATTGTGGTGTTTCAAAAAACCCACGCCCAGAACCCAACCACACGCGATGCTTTCGTTGTTTAGATGCTAGGAAATTTTTCCTAGTATAGGCGTGATTTTCTATTTTGTGGCCCTCATCAATCATCTTTTGTTGGCCTCACAAAATGCCTTTTGTGCAGGCCATGAATCAGTCCACAAAGGGGTGCAAGATGTTTTCTACATAAGAGAGGGAGCATAGTAAAATTAAAGAGCCTATCATGCACATGTAGCACACCATTCAGGCATTCACAACCTTCACAACCCACACAACAACTGCAATTGTGGTGTGGAAGATTATTGCTTCCACATGGCACCACACTCCAAAATTGACATATCCATTACCGAAATCTCCTTCCAACACACCACCATCGACTCTCTCAATTCTACTATGCTCCACACTTGACTCAATCAATATGTTCCACACCAATTGTATGAGGACTCCTCTATCATTAACTCAGTAGTTTTTATATTTATTCACATTAATGCTAACATTAGTGGTCATAGTCAGCATTTATTTTTTATAGTTAACATTTTATGCTATTGTAATTATAAGTAGTATGCTAAGTGGTACTAGACCATTAAGATTTTTTGATAACCATTAGTTTGTTATATTGAAACTATCATCTCATTAAAATTCTGTAAGAGGGGATACTTATTTAGTCATAGATAAAAAATTATAAAAGAAAATCATTTTTTTCAATGAATATGGCAAAGGGAAAGTGACAGGGGGAGGTCCAAAAAAATTTGTAAAAGATGAGTCATTTTTTCTATTTTGCAATAAGTTTGGCAGAGGGGGGTCATCATAATGGGGGTTTCATTTAATGATTTTTTGCCTTTTATTCAGGTTTGTAAGACATAACCTAATATTTTCTTTTTAATCAATCTCATGATAATAAACTTGTAGAACTCAAATAGCCAATAAGTTTGTAAACACACTCTTATAAAGTGCCACAAAATTGATTGTGTTCCTTAGGGAGGGAATTTGGAAAATTATTGTACATACATTAAATTATAAAGTGTAATGGGAGGGGCTATGGCATAAAAACATGGATCCTTAGGATTCTCACCTCATGCAAGTGTGTCTTGGAGCACACCTTGTACATTTGTATATTCCTTTCACACTTTTGATCTTAGTTGTTCTTCTTATATTATCTTAGCATTAAGGGGGGAATATGGTGTGTTATGCTTTAATGCTTCTTTCAATGAAGAAAAATATTCTTTTTGGAAGGCCTTGTGAACCTTCTATATTAATATCTCAAATGGGGGATTAATTCAGTGGATCACAGTTTGACATTCTAGTACTCCTCATCATAGTACTATTTGTATTATCAACTTCATAGAATTTGATGAAATTTGTGTACATTGGTTGAGTAGTTCTCATATGTTCACTCATGTAGTGTTTTGTATCTCACATCTTGATCTACATTACTTGGAGATTCATTGCTTCCATAAACACCAGTTCATCATCGACATAGTTTACAAATTTGATACGCTTCAAAATTTCTTCATCATCATGTTCCTATCATCAAGGGGCATATTTTAAAGTCTTAAATACATCTAATTCTTTGTTTTGAAGAGGACTTTTGTTCCCACTAGGTTTTCTCCTTTACTCCACTTTATGAGAAAATGTATTGGGTATCTAATGTGGCCTCTAGTTAGGACCCATTTCTATCTATTTTCACTTTTGGGGCAAGTATCACTAAGTAGGTTATTAGTGTGAATAAATAATCTATTCACTATACTTAAGTGTACTTAGGTTGATGAGGTTATACAACTTATTATCTAACCATATGTGCAACCTGTTTAGACCTCTGGAAGTTACCAATTTATTTGGTTAACCTCAAACACATACCTTTTGAGGTTGGAAGCCTTTCCATCTCACCTCAAAGGTCACTCAACACTTGAAATACAAGTTTGATGACTTGGTCATTATTTTTTTGTTTTGCACACTCCAAGTGTTCCTAAGGTTGACACCTTTAAGACACTTGTCTACTCTTTTCTGCCACTTCATGGGGCACTTGCCAATGTTTTCCTATATAAGAAACTTTTGTAATCAATATAACTTGGGTGAACTAAATATAATCTATGCATTTTTCATTTGTGTTTGTCTCTTATCTCCTAGATCTTCCTAAGTTTTAATAACTTCAACATTATAACCAATGTATTTTTGGAAAATGGTGATCCAATGGTAATGCATAGGCTTGAGAGTTTATATGGATACTATGAAATGTCTTTAGAATATTACATGACACCATATAATCAAACTTAGGTTTGTAATAAATGGGATTGAAAATTAAAATGAATCATATATGCATTTAATTGGTTGTGTGTTGAATGAGATTTCTTGTCTCTATGTAATAGAACTTGACTCAAAATTAAATATACAGATTTAAGTGGTTGTGTGGTGAATGAAATGAGTTATCTCCATGTGATGGAACTTGACACCTAGTTTCCTCTTTTGATGACATTTAATATCTGTAAAACAAGCATGGCACAAGAAAATCTATTTTTGGGTTACTTTTTTGTAAGCAAAGATTATCTAGAAACATTTAATTAAAATTTAATAGTACATTCAAAAGGTATAATCTTCATTTTCATGTATGTTCTTCACCAAGAACATACTCTAAGGAGCTTGTTCACATATGATCTCTACACATAGTATCCAAAATTATTATAATTCATTTTTCCAAATTTAAATATATTTTAAAGGCTTCAACATAGGTAGTGATAGAAGTAACACCTAGCTTTTTTTATTGTGCTATATTCAGAGAATAAATTATGTATAATACACTTCATACATGATATTTTTAGGGGAGGTACATACACAAATAATTAGTTTTGTAAGTATAGAAAATAATACACAAGAATATTACACCATAACAAGATGTTTTGCTTGTATTTATTTTCTATATGGATGTAATATTATCTAAGATTTTACCTCTACCCCTATTCCCCCACTCATAATGAACCAATTAAATGATTTTAATAGGTAGGTCAAAATTGTAGAGATAAAAAAATGTTCCTAGAAACCACACTTAGTGAAGTCATAGACAACCATAATTCAATATTTGTCTTAACCTTTGACAACCATAATAAAAAAAAAATCAATGGTATATTAATTATATGTGTAGGAAAAGAGAAACATTACCTAACATAAGGAAAATGAAAAACCTACACTAACACCACCCCTTAAGTGTAGCTAAGGTGGGTGAAAATATGAGTACTAACAATTGAATCCTAATGAGATACCCATGTACAAAGAGATACCCCAAAATAGAGAGAGAGGGGGGGAGAGAAAATGATGGACTAAGAACCCCATCTTGAAGTAGACACCTATCGGACCCCCAACAAAGATCATAGATGAAGGAAATTTCTTTTAGTGAAGTTTTTGATGAAGATGTCTACAATCTGCTATGATGTAAAATATTTAAAATTAATGTCAGTTTCTTGAATCAGCTCTCAAATGTAGTACATATGAATCTAGATGTCTTTTATCCACTAGTGATGGACTAGATTCGTTAAGATTTGTATCAGATGTTGGTTATCACAAATGATGATAATATAATTTTTGAATGGAATATCAAACTCAGTGAGAATATTTTAAAGCTAAAAATATGAGAAATGGTGGCATTAATTACCCTTTCAATACTTATCCTTTTTAGATGAAAGATAAATTGAAACCTACTTTTTTATCAACAAAAAAACTATATTAGAATCCAGTGAGAAGCAATACTTGAAGTAGATATGCAATCCTCAGAATACATACCTAATCTAAATATGTATGTCTTGCTAAGTCAATATACATACCCATTGCATGTTTAATCTCATACTTGTGAATACATTTAATGTAGTAGAGGATTGACTTATCTAATTTCTAATCAACTCATAGGGATCCTAAATGAATCAAGATACCATACCCACAATATATGAAATTTCAGCTCTCGTATGGGAAAAGTAGATGAGACTCCCAAAAATATGTCAGTATAAATTTCCATCAACCAAGGGTGAATAATGTAGTTAGCCTCAAATTTGAACCCTAATAGAAATGGAGTCTATGTAGGCTTATAATCAGTCATACAAAATCTTGAGAAAATATCAAGAGCATACTTAGGTTATGCAAGAAAAATACTTGAAGATGATTGAGTGATCTTAATCCCTAAGAAATAGTGCAAAAGGCCCAACTCTAGAATTATAAATCAATCATATAAATAAATTTTAACTTCCTTGATGGTTGATGAGTGACTTCTTGTGATCAACAAGTCATCAAAATGGAGAACAAAAAATGTGAGAGTTTCATCCTACTACAAAATCTATATGTTGATAGTATAATAACATTTCAAGTGAACCCAATTATTACAAGGAAGGAGTTCATCTTGGCATAACAAGACTGATCAGATTGTTTGAGGCCATAAAGATACTTGTGAAGATGGAGAACAAGTGAAGGATCTTGCATGGACCTCTATGGATGATCCATGTAGATTTATTACTTCAAGTCACCATGAAGAAAATAAATTTTCACATTTTTTTGATAAAATTCCCAATGATGGGATACAATTATAGCAAGAATAAGTTAGATGAAATAAATTTTTAGTAATTAACAAAAAATTATTAGAGTAATCAATTCCAAGAACTTGGGAAAATCATTTTGCAACCAAGTAAGACTTATGCTTGTCAACTCACCCATTTGCTAATTTTTTTCCAAAATATCCACGTGCATCGAATAAGTTTCCTTCCTTATGAAGAGGGAGTAGATCCTAAGTATGATTCATCTCCAAGGAAGTGAACTATTCTTGCATAGAAGAATTCCACTTGGGGATACCAGAAGCTTCTCAAAAGGAATATAAATTGAAAGTTGAAGCAACAAAGAGATGTGGATCTTGCTACAACTATGACCTTATTCTTTTAGTATTTAAAGAATCACCAACCCAATCAACCACTAAATCCTATGTATATGAGTCCAAAGAGGTCTTGAGGTTGGAGAGTTTGGAGGATAATCATCAACCTTTGAATGATGACTATGAGAGGAATGTGAATCTCCATCATCACTATTTCTATTTGAAGTTGAGGAAGAAAACTCTATTAGGAATTGCAGGAATAATTACCAATTAAATGTTGATAATAGAGATAAATAGAGGAATTATAACATAAAGAAACAACATAAAACAACATGATCTTGTGGCAACAAAAAATGTACTCCCTTCTTGGAGATAGTACAATCCCTTGCTTAATTTGGACCCATTATGGTACCCTTGCAATAAATACCCTTTAATTCATCATTAATAGGGTCCTAAGACCCTTTATTTTAGATGTTGAGGCTTATTTTAGTAAAAATCTTGACAAAATCCACAAAAAACATCAAATATTCTAACAACCCATCCCAAAAACCTAGGGTGGGACTCATATGCCACCTTGGGTGTATGAGTCCCTCTAGGTGGGACCCATATTTTAGGAGTGGCGTATGAGTCCTATTTGGGACCTTTTTAGGGTTTGAGTGGGAAATTCAACTTTTTAATTCAAATTTTTGGTTGATGTCGGCTTTTGAGATCTAAATAATGGTAAATTAGGTGTAATGCCTAGATAAAAAGGTTCTAAAGTCATTTTTCAATCTAAGAAACAATTTTAGAAGAGCAATTTAAAGATCCAAGAATTCAAGAGCACTCAAGTATTCTTCACAAGAGCATTCAAAAGAAAGTAATCAAAAAAGTTGAAGCCTTGGAGAAGGATTATAGTGTTTTTGTAGGTCTTCAAGCTCACTTTCATCCAAGATCTAGCATTTTTCAAGGGTTGATTATGGTTGTCTATGGTGAATCATGATGGATTCTAGGTTGGGGAGATATAACTAACCATCAAGACAAGCCTAATGACTTGTTTCCTAAGTGATTTCATCCTCCATTGTCACTCTAAATTCAACCTACATTTAGAACATCATAATTATGGTGTTTCATTTTGGTGAACCTGAATTTAGAATATCATAATTCTGATTTGGAGTTCATTATCATCCTAGATCTTGCTTGCATTAACTTTGCATTAGGTTTTGCATTAGTTAATTAGAATTATAGGGTTTCTAAATTTTGCATTAGTGAAAGTGTATATAGGTTGCTTTTTTGCATCCCAAATCAATGAAAATCATATAAAATATATTTTTTCATTTAGGTTACAAATCATACAAACTAAGAAGCATAAAAGTCACTTAATTTTCTTCTAAATTGTGAAAAAAATGATCACTAGGACTCATACGCCCCTCTAGGAAAATTAGTCCTAGTGGATATTTTAAACTGTAATGTACGTAATTAAATTCCCTGTTTCTAAGCTTCTATTTTCTTTTGATAACTTTTTGTTTCAATTTGCATAGCTTTTGCTACATTCAAATCATTAGAATTAGCATAGTTTACATTCATTGCAATTGGGGATAGAATTAGATTCCTTCACTTTTCATTTTCAACATTAGTTCATAGTTCAAATAGATTGAATTACATTTGGAATTTTTATAAAATGAAACCAAAAACACCTACAAATAGATGAACCGCTTGGAGAAAGTATAGTTATTTGACTAGATGTCAAATCTCTTTTTCGAAGTTAACCTCACCCTCAAGCCTTTTAGCAGTGATGACTTTGACATGTTAGATGAATCCCTTGAGCAGTTCATCTCACAAAGTTCATCCACTAAGGCTTGTTATGAAAAACTGAAACCAAGAGATGTTAATGTGATTCAACCTCAACGTATCCTCTACCCACCTTCAAACAAATGTCAAACTCAAAACAAACTTATGTACACCCGTGAACCACCTACAAACATTTTTTTGCAGAAATCAAGTCATAACACCATTGCTCATACATATAACACTAGAGACAATCCATAACCAAAACAACCAACTACAACACCTTTACCTTTGCCTAATCCCATCTTTCCTAGTGCTCCTTGTTTTCCTTCACATAGTGGAAAGGGGTATGATGTTGTTGAACAACCTAAGAATACTCCTACAAAGATATACCTATGTGACCTAATTAAGAACTCACCTAATTATCACACTATGCTTCAAAAAACCTTACAACAAGTTGTGATCCCCTCTAATAAAAATGCAAGTGATGTGGTGAATCTAATTCAAGGAATGAATATAGTTTTAAATGTATACATTAATTTTAACCAACATAAGCTACCTCCCTTGGAAATGAGAAAGAAACATGATCCCTTCATGATAATGGCCAAATTCAATAAAACAGGAATAAAAAGAACCCTTGTTGATAATGGCTTTGCCCTTAATGTGTGCACTGTGAATATTTTAGATATACTTTGTGTGGATAAATCAAAAGTTAAACCTGATTCCTTATGATTTGAGGATTTGACAATGTAGGAAAGCAACTGCTTGGTGTGATTAATTTACCTATTATAGTTGGAAAGGCTACCTTACAAACTCCTATTCATTTTATGTCTCATCATCTTTCATATAATCTTCTTTTAGGAAGACCTTGGATTCATGAGATGCATGTAGTGCCTTCAACTCTTCATTGTATCATGAAGTATGTCTATAACAATAAAGTATACCAAGTTGAAATAGACCCTGAGCCTGGAAGTTTCTTACAAGTTGAAAAATGAATGACAAGTCCTCTAAATGCATTAATGCCAACATCGAACATCGAACCTATGAAAGAAGAAAGACAAGAGATGGAAATAGTGTCAAAATTATTGGATGGTAATTAGGGTTCCTTAGAGTTCACACCCTTGTTTATGGGAGAATACATAATGAAAAGTAAAGAAGATGAAAATAAAAATCAGCCAATGGTAATTTCAAAGCAAAATTTAGAAGAAAACTCACAAGCATCTACCTCATCTACTCTAGAAGAAGACATGAGCTATATGAAAAAAATTGATGAGATACATTATCAACAACCACCAAACCCAAAATAAATGGAAAGAATTTATGGGAAATTTTATGAGTTCATGAAACAACTTGGTTATAGTGGAAAAGGATGTGGAAAGAAAGAACAAGGTATTTTTGTCACTATAGAGCCTAATACATAAGAAACAAAAAGTTTTTTGGGATATTTCCCTTATAAGATCATGAATGCAACAAAAAGAACCTCAATAAACATCAAAACCATCATGTGTAATCCTAAAACAACTCCCACCTTGAAGAATTTGGAATTGATTGATACAACTTATGAAGCATCATTTGTGTTTTTTGAGGATGATGAAGCCTTGAAAGAAATGCTAGGAGTTTGTGACAAAGCATTTACTCCTAAAAAGAAAAAGGTTACATGTGCTATGATTATTACTAAGAAAAAAGATGGAGAAGGGGAAAGTAATGATATTGACATGAACAAACAAGAATACAACCCTGATTTTATTTAAAAAAATGCACTTCCTTTGGGAGATACCATGGATATACCAATGGAGAAAAAGTGATTAAGATAGGAAAGTTCCTTGATGATGAAGAACAAGAGGACCATGCAAATTTACTTCATGACTTTCCCTAACTTTTTGCTTGGACTTATTCGGATATGCTAGGAATTGACCTTAAGATTGTGACACACAACATAGTCCTCGCTGAAAATGTTAAACTTGGGAGATCCTGATTTTTGTTGAAATCAAATATTTTAAAAAAGTATAATGATTTAAGCCTTGAAAAGTTCCATTTAAAGATTCCAATTGAAGAAGGTTTTATCAAACCACCTTAGATTAATCCCCCTTGGATAGAACCCTGCTAGTTTTAAACCATACCTATAACAGAGTCTCCTTTACACCTATCAAAATGCTAATAAAAAACAACTTTTGATTCACCTTTTGGGGGATCAAATGAATTCATTTAAAATTTATTTTTTAAAAGTATGTAGTATTATTATAAGATTCCCAAAAGTATAATTTTAAATAAATTTAATTTATTTATTATATTTATTTTTTATTTCTTGTGAATGTAGGTTTTTCACCAAAAGTCAAGCTCTTTGTTCTGCACATGTGGAAAAATAGCAGATTATAAAATAAAAAAATATCAATGCACTAGATATTGATGTCCTTGATCCAACAAAATAAATTATGTTTTAGCCAGTAAATCATGTCTAAATTGTAACTGGTTTGACTTTGAAACTTAATTAAAAAAAATATTCAATGAAATGCTATGAAACCAATTCCATGCACTAGATATCATAGTTATGAATCTAAATTCGAAAAAAATAGAATTGTATTCTTTATAGAAAAAAGTTGTGTTAGCTAGTAACGTCACTCTTTAAAAATGGTGTTTACTATTAAAAAATAGTTTTCGAAAGAGATTGAAAAATAAGTGCAATCTAATTCCAAAAATTTTGAAAAAAATTATTTAGAATCTACAGACAAAATGTCACAAATCACTAGTTTGCATCATCTTCAAATTGCTCATGGTTTAGCCACTATAGGTGCCCAAAAGTGAAGATTTAGTTAAACATTCAATTCAATGTCCAGTTTGGCCAAAAATTGTAAAATAGTATTGTGGGATTACCCACCTATTAGACAAAAGATTCAAACTATGAACCCTAAGATAGCCTTGTTGGTTAGGGCCGAGATTGAGAAGCTCCTTGAAGCTGGTTTTATATGACCTATAGATTATTCTCCTTGGATCTTGAACATTGTCACAATCACAAAACTTGATAATTATATTAGGATGTGTATGGACTTTCATGATTTGAATAAATGTAAAAATAAGAAATTTAACACATTCCAAAATAAGCATTCCCATGTTCATCAAACCTCACAAGCAAGATAACTTGATAGCATTTATAAAAGTAATATCCACAACTTCTCAAAGAAAATTTAATTTAATGAATTGAAAATTTGAAATTACATACACCACAAAGGGTGTTACAAATCATCTCTTTCAATGATACAACATCAAGTATAAATCAATAATTACATTCATGAAATAGAGTTCCAATTTACAATTTGGCTAACAATCCATACAAAATAATAATATATGAAGCACATCCATAGCAATAGAACCATTGAACCTTATCCGCCTTGACACCACCAGTCTTCTTGTGCTGAGGCCAATAGTGTGGTTAAGGCGCCTTTTCCACCTAACCACGAAGTACATGACTTCCTCGGGTTTCTTCCTAAATCGAAGATATCCTTGACCCTGCATGAGGAGCCTAGCAAACTAGAACAATAAAGTAGGAGGGAACTCTTGATGCATTCTTGTTTGCCTATATGCATTCATAAACTTGAAAACATATTTATTGGAAGCAGGATGTGACAGACACAAATAACAAAAATTTCTAGGCTTTTAATCGATCTATTTCAATGGTGCATTGCTTGGCCAAGCATAAAGAAATACAAAAGGTAGTTTATGAAAAAGATAGACTACCATCTTTGTGTAGCCACATTCAACATCCTATCTCAAAAGTTTCTCATTAAATAAATAAATAAATCATAGTTTCTCATGTGTCACATAGAGTTGAAATATTACAATTTCATGCATTTCATAGGAAAACTCATGATATAGTGTAAGTTCATGATTGATTTCTGACAATAAGATCAAGTTTTACAATTTGCATTGTTTTGCTCTATTCAATCTACTTTATATCATTGGAAGTTAGTAATTAATTTCAAATGCATGACTTGCTAATTGTTTTCATAACACCACAAAATAATTTCTAAATTCCAAAGGTTTAAAGGATAACATGGTTACACCACCAAAATAATTTCAGCCAAGTAGAAGTATGTCCAATTAAAAAAGAGGGTATAAATGACCTAGAATATTTATTCAAAATATAGAGAAGAGAACAAATGGATGCAAAGATATGTCATTCAAAGCATAAAAGTTTGATCTTTCTATTTAGACTTTATTCATCAATTCTTTTCATAAAATGTTCTTACTTCCATACATAAAGAATTTGTAAATTTTTATATAAATATATTTATATATGAAAGGGAAACAAAAAATTATACTATTTAGTTGAACTGATATACGAACCTACAACTAAGTATGCATTAAAATACATATATACACAGAAGTATTGTAATACCCCTTCATTTTGTCCTTTTGATCGAATAGTGTTCTGCTATTTTATGTTGTACTTTCTATCAGTACCTTGGTTGTGGTACTCGGTTGTTATTTGATCGCTATTTATTAAGCGACATTAATGTTATCTTTCGATGTGATGGTATTTTATATTGATGTTATCATTATGGCATGTTTTGAATTGACATAAATGGATATTCGGATTAATGATGTTATGCTTTGGATTATTTTAGTATGTTAGATTTGTCAGTTAGTACTACTATATTGGTGAAGAGGATAGTACCGCATCACTCACTTGTGAGCGCCCTGCGATTCCGATATTTCCTCTTCACGACGTGTTTTAAATGATGACATACATTGCATGTGGATATACTCTTTGTTCCCAGGTTGACAAGTACATGACATCAACTCCACCTGGTTTCATAGGGTTGAGTGTGTCCAATGCCCAACGGTATTCAATTGGGAGATAGTAGCTAGGTTTTCCGTGCCAAGTCGTCACCCTAATCCTTGTATGTCGTCAGGTGTTTGTTGGGTTGTGTTCTTTGAATATTTTCCCCTCTCTTCGTTATTTAATTTTGAGTTAGAAAAGGTATTTAAATGAGGTTTTGTATTTAAGTTATTGATTAAATTAATTTAGTTGTTATGTTGGAAGCTGTCATTTAATTAATTAATTAATTTAATTTAATTAATTAATTAATTTAATTTAATTAATAAAATCAGTTAATCTAGGATTAGCTTCATTTTATTGATTTAATTAAATTAATTGAATTGAATTAAGTTTTTTGTTTGAATTGATGACATTTTAATGGGAAATTGGAATTAAAATTGAAAATAAAAGAAAATGATTTAAATTGCATTTTTAGAAGTTTGAATTCAAAAATTGAAAGAAATTAGATAGTTTCTATTTTTCTATTTTGAAGAATTTATGAGGGTGGTTGTAGGATTTTTAGGTTTTTTTCCTTATGTTTGAATTTTGCTTCTCAATTTGAATGTTCATGCAATTTTGGAAAAGGATTAAATTAGAAAGAGAAGGAAGAAATTGGGGAATTTTGTGGGTTTTTGGAAAAAGCTTGAAGAACCTGTGGATCTTAAGAGGGAATCAAGTCACCATTAGGATCTTCTATCATTTTCAAAAAAATCAAGTTCCCTTTTTATTAGAAATTTCGTATTGAAAGGTTACTTAGTTTGTTTATGTTGTTGATAATCTTTTAAAAATCTGGTTGTGAATTGGTAGAGCAAAACCCATGTTAAACATGGAGTTTGTTTGCAAAAACCTTGTTTAGAAATGATTTTCTTTATAAAATGGAAATATGATTGTTATGATGCTACCCAAAATTTTATTTGCCTTATTAGTTTTCTGATTATTTTTATTTAAAAACAAAACAGATATATTTTATATGTTTATATGGGTATATATGCATATATATATATTGAGAAATATATATACAAACATATATAGGCATATATACATTATGTAAAATTTTTGTGAAAACCAAAATTAAGAAAAAAATTAGTCAAAAACAAAAAAACTAATTTTTATGTTTTTTGGCAAGGGTTTTAAATATTAAAAAAATGTGTTTGGGGGAGGTTGCTGGGGGCTCACCCCCACCACGCCCCCCATGGGAGGCATGTGGGGGCGATTCGTGCCCAGCGCGGCCCCCCACAGGCTGCAATGTTGTGATTCACAGACGCCGCCATTGTTGGTGGCATTGTGCGCCACGAACAATGGCGTCGGCTATGAATACAGCCGCCGCCATAGTTAGTATGGTGCGGTGTCCAAAGGGGCGAGTGCCCTAATTTTCAGGTAGGTTTTTTTTTATAAAACAAAAAAAAAAAAGTTAAAGTTTGTTATTTAATATTTTATTATTATCATTTATAATAATAAAATATGTGTTATTTTAAATATTTTATTATTATATATTATAATAATAAAATATGATTATATTAATATTTATTTTATTATTATATTTTATAATAGTAAAATATATATTAATATTTTATTATTATATTTATAATTTTAAAATATTATTATATTGATTTAAAATGGAATGTGTAGATATTTTGTTTATGAATATATGGTTTTTTTTAATGGTGTTGTAGAGGTCACGAAGTAGATTAATTTGAGGAAATAAAAAAATGGGTATGAGGTTATTATTTTTTTCAAAAATCATTATTTTATTTAGAACATTATTTTAAGGAGAGATGATGAAATTTTAAATCTTATGTTTTTTTTTTAAATCGAGGGAATTATTTATATTGCTTATTTTGAACAAGGAAAACGATATTTTATTTAAAACAATGAATTTTGATTTATTTGTTAGCTAGTTAATTTATCATTTATTTAAATGCCAATAAGGAAATAAATTGGTTAGTGTTAATTCCTTCCTTATTGAAATGGCATATTTAATTTAGTTATCTAATGCAATGCATTATTGAATGTTATTGAGTATATGGATTTAATGAATCCAAAGTAGATTTTAGTGCTCGCCTTGATTTTGAGTTGGTTATGTTATCTTGGGAAATGTGGGTCATAAAGTTGGACAAGTCTTCTAGTTGGGTTTCCTAAGTAGTAGGTTGTTGTAATGTGTAGTCAACCTGTTTTGAATCCCTTGGGTAGTGCGTGGGAAGTTATTAGTTTTTACCCGGTTTCTACGAACGGGGATGTTTTGTGTCTCCTGAGAAAGGAGTGGATTTTGGGATCTATGTCTCCTTGTAAGGAGTGACCTTGTTATATGATTTGTTGCCTCCAGTGTTGGAGTGTGGTTTAGTTTGCATCACCTCCTGAGAAAGGAGTGGTCGTGTTATCTTGTTTGTTGCACTTTGTACCCTTGGTGCTTAGATGTTGTGTGTTGTCAAGTAGAAGAGTGGCTTTCGTTTGGGGCCAGAGCCCAGAAGAGGTAAGATTAGGTAACCTTCAGAAGTGGTGTAATTAAGTGATAACTAAATCAATGAACTTAGAAGTTTGGGTAGTACTTCACACTAAAAAGATAATTATGCCTCACTCATAGACCCAAGTGCTTGGTTAGGCTTGGGATGGGTGGGAAGGCCTGAAATGGCAAGGTCATTTATCTTGTCTGTACGAAAGGTATTTGATTTCCACATTAGTAAGTATGAGGTTCGGGGATCGGTTTGAGGCCACCATCTTGACGATCCGCGGTGGGTAACTCATGACGAACTGTGTGATGAAACTCTATCTAGGACAATAGTTGCTACTTGTTTATTGTGGGTATGGTTTCCATAACATACCTGATGTGACCATGGTTGGTGTTTAATTCTGTGTGTATGGTTCTCATAACATACTTGATCTACTTTATATCTAGAAGCAATGTGACCTTGAATTGTACTTATGTAGTTGTACTCAATTTGTACTTGTGATGTACGTGTGTTGTATAAATTTGTAGTAGTTGGGTATACACACATATAAAATTAGATATATTTATATATTGATAAATATATAAATATATGAAATTCTATACAACAGGAAGAGAGCAAAGAATAGATTGCACAGTTGGAACAATGAATTTCATACAACAACCACCCAAATTTCAGTGAACATGAAGAAACAATTTTCATGAGATTCTTTTTAACCTTTCACAGTGAATTCTTCCAAGCTACAATCAAAATTTAATTGCATTGGAATAGATTAAAAACCTGGAGTTTTCTTTCCCTAGAATTTGATTGCTAAAAGCCCCAACTATAGAATTTCCTTTGCTCCCTGTTTCTTCTTGTATCCTCTTTGTATATCTTATTTTGCAAAGCTACAGATAAAAAGAAAACCCCTTTCTTGCCCCCATTTTTTCTAGTTTTTGCGGAGAAAAACCCAAAATATTGTAAAAATATAGTTATACTTTCTCGTTAGTCTCTTTCTCACTTTTAAATATTTCTTCTCATTTCTCGAGACCTAATCTTGAAAATAAAGAATTAAAATAAAATTTACTTCTTGCACAACTTTTTATTCCTAATTTATTAATTAATCCTATTTAATTACAAGTTAGCATTTTTTCGAGAAACAAATATTTGAGTAAACTATTATATTTGAAATCAAATATGGAAGCGAGAGCAAGGAAGTTGACATATTTTTCAATTCACTTGGTTACATTAAATAATACAAATTAATGTTTTAATTGTATATATAAATATTTCATTAAACTAGAATTATTTCTTCCATTCTTTTAATTGCATATTGAATATAAAAAATAAGCATTTAAAATTACCAATAATAAAACAATAATCCAAGCCACATGCTAAATGAATCTATATGACATTAAGTGCTTTGTGTATGATCGAGAGCACCTTTCCTAATTTACTCTACTAAGGAGCTAATCTCCCTACCTTAGCCACACCCTTGGTCTTCGACAACGTGAAACTCAAGTACACTCAAGAAACCAAAATGAGATTAGTATCTAGATAGAATTAAATCAACTTAACTCATAAGTTCATAATTCATTAATTTTCTAAATATCACCTTTCCATTTTGCATCATTTTCAAAATAAGACGATATTCCATTCATTACAAATTTTCATGAAATTATTACCACATTAATTATCAATTAATCTATCACACACACACATTCAGTCATAAAGCCAAAACCACATAAAGAAAGATTAGGCATCACCAAAATTAGAGATGTGACATCCTTCCCCAGTTGGAAGAGACATCGTCTCGATGTCTAAGTACAACATCCACACAATATAGTCTATATCATCCACATATGAGGAGTCATAAAAAAAATTCATAAAATAAAATAACAAGCTAGAATCCAAGGTGTGGAAATGATCCATCAATATCATCAACGTCCTCCCACATAGCATTGTCATTAGAATACTGATCCCACTGGATCATGTACTGCATTATGTCCTGATTCTGCAACTTAATGTTGCACTTTTCTAGAATCCTGACGGGCTCTACTAACATCGCCCCTATATCCAAAACCTACAAAGCATACCAATCAAGCACATGAGTAACATCTGGGTAATATGGCTTAAGTACTGAGACATGGAAAAAAATATGAATGTAGGATAGAGTTGGCGATAGAGCAAACCTATAAGGAATTGGATTCACAACTTCCAATAATTTGAAGGGCCCAAAAAAATGAGGGGCAAGCTCTAAGTTCTTTCCAAAAGAAATCAAACTCTTTTGTGGACAAACTCTCAATAACACCTTATCTCCCACTAAAAATTGCCTAAAATTCCTATTTCGATCAACAAATCTCTTTTGACGATCAAAAACTTGTTTCATCTTTTCTTTAATAAATTTCATATGATCTTCCATTTCCTTCAACATCTCGGGTCGTATCACAATTCTATCCTCCACCCTATCCCAAATGATAGGTGTGCAACATTTACGATTGTACAATGCCTTCAAAGGTGCCATGCCTAGTGATGTGTGATAGGATTTTTTTAGGAAAACTCTACTAGAGTTAAGTACTCTTCCCATTTATGTTGTTGTTCCATGCAATACATTCTAAGTAGATATTCCACCACTTGATTCACTCTCTCAGTCTGACCGTCGATCTGAGGGTGATATGTCGAGCTGAAATTCATTTTAGTCCCCAAGGAGGAATTTAATGTGGTCCAAAATCTGGAAGTCATATGATTGTCATGATCAGAAATGATTGTCTCAGGTAATCCATGCAACCTGAAGATCTCCTAAACAAATTTATTTTCTAACACCAAAGAACCATTCTTAAGGTTTCCAAGAATGAAATGTGCTACTTTTTTCAATTTATCAACTAGTACCAAAATAACAACATATCTAGCCTTAGTCATTGGAAACCCCTAAATAAAGTCCATCGTGATCACCTATCATTTATATTATGGCACTCTGTGTGGGTACAAAAGTCCCATGGGATGTACATTCTCAACATTAACTCATTGGCACTCCAAACATTGGGCTACAAATGATATCACATATTTCTTTTGTCCTGGATAGAAGTATAAGGGTCTGAGTCCCTCAACCATTTTCATCACACCATAGTGCCATGAGTATGGTGCATTATGGAATTCCTCTAACACCAATTCCCTTAAACCAGTGGAATTTGGTACATACATTCACCCCTGGTACCTCAAAATTCCATCTTTCTTAAACACATAACCATCGTATCTTTGATCTAAAGGATTCCATTCTATGGCTTGTTTCACCCTTTCATAATGCTCATCCCCTACCAATGTTGGGATTACTTGCTGCCTGAAATTTGATCTTATTGTAACCATTGCTGCCAGATGTCTTCTTTTGCTTAAGGTGTTTTCTACCCTATTTTTCTTTCCCTTAATATATTCAATTCCAAAGTCATAATAGCTCAAGAATTCCAACCATTTCCTCTATTGAGCATTCATGTTGGGTTGAGTAAAAATATACTGCAATCCTGCATGATCAGTTTTCAACTCAAAAGGCTCCCCTAAGAGATAATGCCTCCACATCTAGAGAGCATGCACTATGGAAGCCAATTCCAAGTCATGTGGTGCATAATTTAGTTCATGTTGTTTCAAATTTCGGGATTCATATGCCACCACTTGACCATCTTGCATGAGAACTGCTCCCACACCCTCACCTGATGCATCGGTTATCATTGTGAAGTGCCCATTTGGATCTTGCACAATCAAGATAGGTGTAGAAGTAAGTTTCTCCTTCAGCAACTAAAAGGAATTCTCACATCCATCACTCCATTCAAATTTCTTTACTTTATTTTGGATTGCAGTGATGGGTGCTACGATTGTTGAGAACCCCTGAACAAACTTCCTATAATAACTTGCAAGCCCCATAAAGCTTCGGACTTCTGAAACATTCTATAATGTTGAAATTTCCATGATTGCCTTAATCTTGTTTGGGTCCACTGTTATCTCATCAGCTGAAATAACATGTCCCAGTTAGTGCACCTCATTTTTTTAGAACGTGCATTTGGACATTTTTCCATAAATTTTATGGTCTCTCAGGTGTTGCAATACTATCCTCAAATTCTTGTCATGCTCCTCCTCTGACTTGGAATAGATTAATATATCATCTAAGAAAACCAACACAAAATTATCCAAACAATCATGGAAAATTCTATTCATCAAATTCATTAAGGTTGTTGGGGAATTAGTCAACCCAAATGATAACACTATGAATTTGTAATGCTCGTATCTTGTTCTAAATGTAGTCTTGAAGATATCCTCATCTTTAATTCTCAATCTATGGTACCCTGATCTCAAATCTATCTTTGAAAATACATTCGTCCCCTTCATCTAATCAAACAAATCATCAATCCTATGAAGCGGTTACTTGTTCTTGATGGTTACCTTATTTAACATTTTGTAATAAATACATAATGTCAATTTTCCATCCTTCTTTTTCACGAATATGACTAGTGCTCCCCACAAAGACACACTCAGCCTTATGAATCCCTGATTAAGCAGTTCCTATAACTGGGCCTTCAATTCATACAACTCAATAGTATTCATTTTGTATGGAGCCTTAGATTGTGGCTCGGTCTTAAGTAACAAATCAATGGAAAATTCAACTCATCAGGAAATACATCTTGGAATTAATTCAGAATGGCATGATCTTGAGCTATAGCCTCATGGTTGTCCAAATCTATGGCCTTAATTGCATAGATTACACACCCTTTTCTACATTCCTTCTTCAACTGCATGGCAAAAAATTTCATGAGTTCCAAAGGCCTTTTAACACCATACATATCCACCCGATTGCCTAGATCATCTAAAAAAGTTATTGTTTTCTCCTCACAATCAATAAGGGCCTTATGTTCCATAAGCCAATTTATTCCCAAAATCACATCATATGACCCCAAAGGTGCTACATATAAATTGACCTACATTTTGAAACTAGGAAGTTCGAGTTCACTACAGGCTAGGCATTGTTCTACCCTTTTCTCTACCCAGTTACCATATTGAACCTTCCATGTGTTAGGCATATAAACCAGTTTAATAGATAATCTAGAAATGATATGATGATCAAAAAATCTATCAATAGCTCCTGTATAAATCAAAATAGAAACTGGACATCCAAAATGCTTACCCCACAACAAGATAGGCATAGCCTGATAGTCAGCTTGGTGATTATCAACCACTACATGAATGTGATGTTGGTTCATGTTCTTCAGATGATTCATCTAAGGACATACATTGGTATAGTGTTCATTGTTGCATGTATAGCAACCTCCGTAGGGTGCTCTAGGTCTATCCGAACCATCCCTCCCATTATTGTTGTTTTTATTGTAATTTTCCCTCTTATTACTATTTTGATTCCCATTATGGCGATCCTGAGAATTATTACCCCTCTTCAAATTGATGATCTTTCTGCTATTATTGTTGTCTTGATTGTATTGATTCTGATTATTGTTATTTTGATGGTTCCGCTATGAATTCCTCTTGGTATCTCTGTTTTCTTGTAATTTGCAACCTATTGAAGCTTTTGTTCCTATTTAGTAGCTTTCTCAAAAGCCTCATCCATGGTGGAAGGATTCTAATTTATATCTACTTCGGCTCCAATTTGTGGTCTAAGCCTCAGAATGAACTTATGAACCCGAAACCTCTCATCAAGCTGGTACTAGGGTACATATTTGAGAAAATGGGAAAATATTTCCCAGCACTGTGTCCCTATCATTTCTCCCTAAATGAGAGTCTAGAATTCAGTCATCTTTTTGTCAAAATAGGACCAGGGAAGCCACCTTTTTTTGAACAATTGCAAGAATTGTTCCCAAGTCACCTTACCATGAAAGAATTGTTTTTCTGCCTTTTCATTCTCCCACCAAGTGGAAAATTCTCTAGTGAGTTGGTATGAACCCCATTCAACCTTAGTTTCATTAGACAAATCCCTCAAGGAATAATACTTCTCCATTTCAATTATCCAAGCTTCTACTCCATCTCCAATTGTTTTACTATAAAAAACTTATGGGGTGACCTTTTTAAGGTCCTTGCCCAACTCCTGAACCACTTTTCTTAGCTTATTGGAGTTTGCTTCAATCTCTGGTTATTCAACATTTGTATTCTCCTCATTCTAACCAAAATTTGGCCCTTGTGGACCTCTATGCCTCTCTTGCTCAAGGCTATCAATCATGGCCTCTTGTCAATTCAACAGGGCTAGAATCTAATCCAACATATCATTTGTATCACCATGGGACCCACTTGCATGATTCTCACATTGATAGGTTCTAAAATCCATGGGGTTATTCTGGAAAACACAACATTTAAGTGTAGTTGGGTGTACATCCTAGACTTTAACCTAGATGCTCTAATACCAAAATTTATTTAAGCTCAAAATTTTAACACGTTCAAAAATAATCATTCCCATGTTCATTGAACCTCATAAGTAAGATAAAGTGATAGCATGAATAAAAGTAATATCCATAAGTGCTCAAAGAAAATTTAATTTAATGAATTACAAATTTGAAATTACATACACCACAAAGGGTGTTACAAATCATTTGTTTCAATGATACATCATCAAGTATACATCAATAATTAAATTCATGAAATAGAGTTTCAATTTACAATTTGGCTAACAAGCCATACAAAAAATAATATATGAAGCACATCCATAGCAATAGAACCACTGAGCCTCATATGCCTTGACACCACCGATCTTCTTGCGCTAAGGCCAAGAGTGTGGTTAAGGTGCCTTTTTCCGCCCAACCAAAAATTACATGACTTCCTTGGGTTTCTTCCTAACTCGAAGAAATCCTCGACCCTGCATGAGGAGCCTAGCAACCTGGAAAAATAAAGCAAGAGGGAAATCTTGATGCATGCATGTTTTCCTATATGCATCCCTAAACTTGAAAACATATTTCTTGCAAGCAGGATGTGGCAAAGACAAATAACATAAAATTGTAGGCTTTTAATCGATCTATTTCAATGGTGCATTGCTTGGCCAAGCATAAAGAAATATAAAAGGTAGTTTATGAAAAAGATAGACTACCGCCTCCATATACCCACATTCGACATCCTATCTCAGAAGTTTCTCATAAAATAAATAAATAAATCATAGTTTCTCATGTGTCACATAGAGTTGAAATATTATAATTTCATGCATTTCATAGGAAAACTCATGATATAGTCTAAGTTCATGATTTTTTTCTGACAAGAAGATCAAATTTTACAATTTGCATTGCTTTTCTCTATTCAATCTACTTTTATATCATTGGAAGTCAGTAATTAATTTCAAATGCATGACTTTCTAATTTTTTTTCATAACATCAAGAAATCATTTCTAAATTCCAAAGGTTTAAGGATAATATGGTTACATCACCAAAATAATTTCATCCAAGTAGAAGTATGTCCAATTAAAAAAAAGAGTGTAAACGATAGCATATTTATTTAAATTCTAGAGAAGAGAACAAATGGATGCAAATATATGTCATTCAAAGCATAATGTTTGATCTGTCTATTAAGACTTCATTCATCCATTCTTTTCATAGAATGTTCTTACTTCCATATGTAAAGAATTTGTAAACGTTTCTATAAATATATTTACACATGAAAGGGAAACATAAAATTATACTATTCAGTTGAACCGATATACGAACCTACAACAAAGTATGCATAGAAATACATGTATACACAAAAGTATATAAATATAAGTGTATTTCAAATGGGTCATTTTTCCACATACTTATGTATATATACGTATATATATATATATATATAAGTATATATATTCAATTTAATGAGGCATACATCCACTTATTACTACTCAAAAAAGTGAAATTATTTACCATAGGATGGGATATAGCAAAATTATATATATACATATATATATATATATTTATGTATATATATATGTATATATGTATATATTTAAATATAAATATAAATATTGAATTTAAATTTTGAAGTGCAAGCAGTACTTGCAGGGCCAAACAAATTATAGAAAAATGTATATACATATATATATATATATTTATTCATATATTTAATATAGCTATCAAATTCAAATTAATTTTCGAAGGGCATGCAATATAGGAAAGGCCAAACAAAACACATGATGATCAAGGTTTGATTTGGTGGTTTGCTTCTACAACCACAACCCCCATGGGGGACGCTGCCTATGGGGGCAACACCCTCCCCAAAAGTCGTGGCCTGTGGGGAGACACTGCCTCCACAACACAACCTCCCCTATGGGGGGTGCAGGCTATGGAGTAGCCTCCCCTCTAAACAATACAATCTCTTACAAAATAAAAATATTACCACCTCTTACCAGGGTTTTGATTCAATTTAGAATTTTTCCTAACAAGAAAATCTCAGTAATAATATTATTTTATATATATATATATATATATATATATATATACAGTTAAATATATGTCTATATATATGTGGATATATATATATTTCATTCACATAATTTGGATTCCATTTCCAGTTCAAAAATTTGCAGTAGTTGGGTATACAGAGATAAAATTAGATATATTTATATACTGATAAATATATAAATATATGAAATTTTGTACAATAGGAAGAGAGTAAAGAATAGATTGTACAACTGAAACAATGAATTTCATAAAGCAAGCACCCAACTTTTAGTGAACATGAACAAACAATTTTCATCAGATTCTTTTTAACCTTTCACAATGAATTCTTCCAAGCTACAATCAAAATTTAATTGCATTGGAATAGATTAAAAACTTGGAGTTTTCTTTCCCTAGAATTTGATTGTTGAAAGCCCTAGCTATAGAATTTCCTTTGCTCACTGGTTCTTCCTATATCTCATTTTGCAAAGCTACAGATAAAAATAAAACCCCTTTCTCATTTTTAAAGATTTCTTCTCATTTCTCGAGACCTAATCTTGAAAATAAAGAATTAAAATAAAATTTACTTCTTGCACAACTTTTTATTCCTAATTTATTAATTAATCCTATTTAATTACAAGTTAGAATTTTTCAGGAAACAAATATTTGAGTAAACTATTATATTTGAAATCAAATATGGAAGCGTAAGAAAGGAAATTGACATAAATTGCAATTCAGTTGATTACTTTAAATAATACAAATTAATGTTTTAATTGTATATATAAATATTTCATTAAACTAGAATTATTTCTTCCATTATTTTAATTGCATATATGAATATAAAAAATAACCATTTAAAATTACCAATAATAAAACAATCATCCAAGACACATGCTAAATGAATCTATATGACATTAAGTGATTTGTGTGTGATTGAGAGCACCATTCTTGATTTACCCTTCCAAGGAGCTAATCTACCCTACCTTAGCCACACCCTTGGTCTTCGAAAACCTGCAAATCAAGTACAATCAAACAACCAAAATGAGATTAGTATTCGGATATAATCAAATCAACTTAACTCATAAGTTTATAGTTCATTAATTCTAAATATCACCTTTCTATTTTGCATCATTTTCAAAATAAGATGGTATTCCTTTCATTACAACTTTTCATGAAATTAACACCACAGTAATGATCATTTAATCTATCACACACACACACACACACACACACATTCAGTCATAAAGCCAAAACCACATAAAGAAAAAGTAGGCATCATCAAAATTAGAGACATGGCAATAAAGCATATTTAAAAGATGACTTTCCCCTTCCTAATATTGACATGATAGTAGACTTAACTTCGGGACATGCTTTCTTGCCATTCATGGATGGATTTTTTGGATATAATCAAATCCTTAATATTAAACCTGAAGATCAATACAAAACAACATTTACAATAGCTTGGGGAACATTTTATTGGGTCATGATGCCTTTTGGATTGAAGAATGCAGGTGGAACATATCAATGAGGTATGACATTGATATTTCATGATTGCATACATAATATTTTGGAATATTATGTCGATGATATTCTATCCAAATATTTGACTCGTCAAGAGAATGTGAATGTCCTTTAGAGGATCGTTGGGAGAATGCAAAAATATAGCATGTGATTGAATCTGAAGAACTGTGTCTTTGGTGTAGATAGTGGAAAACTTCTAGGTTTTATAGTATCTCACAAAGGCACATTGAGGTGGACATGAATAAAATTGATGCTATAGTCAACATGCCACCTCCTAGAAACATTTATCAATTACACACTTTACAAGGAAAATTTTAGGCTATCTGATGTTTTGTAGCATCCTAGTCGATCAAACATTACCATTCACACATCTCCTTAAGAAAGATGTTCAATTTAATTGGAATGAGGATTGTAGACAATATTTTGAGAGTTTGAAAGATTATCTTGTCACTCCACCTATTTTACAACTTTCTATGTATAAAAAACCATTTATCCTTTATATGACAACATCAGCCCATGCTCTTGCAGCATGGTTGGCTCAACAAGATGAAAATAGTAAAGAACATCCTATTTATTACATTAGTCAAACTTTGATTGATTATGAGAAACGATACACAATGATAGAGAAATATTTTTTGTCTCTTGTATTCAGTACAAGTAAACTAAGACATTACTTACTAAATTCCAAAATACATGTATGATGAAATTCGATCTTTTAAGACATCTTTTCACTAAAATCTATTTATCAAGATGCTTAGCTAAGTGGGTGATGTTGTTAACCGAATTTGATCTTAAATTTTGTTTGCAAAAATTAATTAAAGTTCAAGCCTTGATCAACCAACTAGTTCATGCTCCTTCTCCTTTGTCATTACCCCATAATGATTCATTCCCTAATGACAATGTGTTGACAATTGAAACTAATACATGCAAATTATATTTTGATGGATCTAAGTGTAGAATGGGCTCCAATGTGGGGGTTATAATAATAATTCCCATGGGTGAACCTATTCCCTTGTCTTATCACTTAAACTTCCTATGTACAAAAAAAACTACTGAGTATGAAGCATTTCTCACCAGGCTACGCATCGGTTTAATTATTGGAGCTCAAGACATTAATATATTCGATTATTCACAACTGGTTATTAAACAGATAAATGGGACATATCAAGAAAATCATGACAAATTGCAGTGTAGGAAAATGCATACCCTTGCATTTTCACAATTTTTTGGGCTTGCCTTGCTTTGTTTATCCTATTTATGTCTTAATTGGTTCTATTTTGTATCCACAAGCCTAATAAACTACACCTTTTTATGGCTAATCTCGAAAAACTCCAAAGGATAAATGATAATTCAATGATTCTGGTTGAGTGTCCTTGATTTTTGGGTGAATACTAAGATGCCACCTAGGGCATCTTTGTCCCCAAAAGGTCTTAGGACCTTGATTTCAAGTGTGCCTTAAATGGGACCCTCTTTGGAGTTTGTGGCCCAATTTGTTAGGACTTGGGACTAAGATGATACCTAGGGCGTCTTAGTCCCCCTTAAGATATTTTTGAGATTTAATTTCAAATCTTGGTAGGATTTAGCCTCCTTTGATTAATGATTTCATATTTTGGCTTGTTGTGGTGTAATTTTAGGATATTAAGCATAGATAAGTATAAATACAAGGTTCACACACTCATTTTCTCGTAAAAAGCAATCATGCATCCTAGCAACTTGAGTATTCATTCCTAAGGCAAGTTTATGAGATCAAGAACAATTCTTCAAGCATTTGGAGCCATCATCAAGATTCAAGCATCATATCAAGGGTATTCTTGCATCATGTATGTTTTTGAGCTAAAATTTATGATATAGGGTTTTGATTCAAGAAAGAAATTCAAGTCAAGATCTATAAGGAATTCATTGGATTCAAGACCTACATCCAAGCTATCCATCTCACACAAGTTTTCAGATTTCATAACAATGGTTTGGTGAGTCACAACATAGAACTTTGTACATTCATCATTTCCCTCCTTTATTTCATTTCACTTGAAGGTTTAATTACCAAAAAGGGATTTGACCAAGGAAACCCCATTTACTAATAGCCAACAAGCTTTTCCTCTCTTGCATGTTTGTGTTTGTAGATTTAGGTTGAAGACTTGAAGATTGTTTGGCTCTTGAAAAGTTACAAAGTTGCATAGCAAAGCTATCATTTTAACAGAAACTCATCTATATGCCACATATGGAAGTTGTGGGACTTGAGATCGGAGAAGAAGGAAGTGCAGACATGAAGCCTCAAAACCACATTTGGAGATTTTGGAAATTTAGATCAAGACTAATATGGTAGCAAGGGTGTCTTAGTCCTCAAAGTGTAATTTCACAGAGATTATTTCAGATATGGTTCTGGCATCCGAAGAATCTACATCTTCTTGAAAAACATTAGTGGGACTAATAGGATAGTAAGGGTGTCTTAGTCCTCCATAACACATTTTGACAAGTTCCCATAGTGCTTGAACAAGCTCATGTAGGTGCTTGTGGTGATCAATTTGGAGGAAGAACATTAGTCAAAAATCTAATCGCATAGGATACTATTGGAGACATATGGAACAAGATTTATTTGCATACATTAAAAGATGCAAAAAGTTTCAAGAACATAGAAATTTGATTCATGTTCCTTCCTCTGAACTTCTTTCTCAAGTTCCTATAAATTGGCCCTTTGCAGTTTGGTGTTTGTATATCATTGGAAAAATATCACCACCTTCCTCCACTAGACATGCATTCATAATCGTTGTGACATACTACTTCCTAAAGTGGATAGAATCCATTCCCCTTCGTTCAATAATAATTGATGTGATATGTCATTTCATATTGGAACACGTTATTGCTCGCTTCAAACTTCCTTTCGTGTTAGTTTTAGACAATAGGACATAATTTAAGAATAATGACATGAAGTAGTTCTTAGAAACATTTAACATACAACACTTTTCAACACCCTACTATTCATAATCTAATGGTCAAGTTGAATCAACTAATAGAACCCTCAAATAAATGTTAAATAAAACCATTAGAAAACATAATAAGGATTGGCACACACAATTAACATATGTGTTGTGGGCCTATCACACGAATGTTAGATTATCCACTAGGACTACACCTTATAACCTTCTCTATGGCACCGAGATAATAATGCCCTTGGAGTTAGAGATTCCTACATTAAGAATTTCTCTTTAGGGACTTATTGATGATAATACTTATAAAGAACAATGATTACATCAGCTTGAAATGCTTGACGAACAATGAATTAATGCTCTTGAGCACCTATAGGCTTACTCTAGGATAAATTAGTGTAGTTATAATGACAATATTATCCCTCGATCATTCAATAAAGGTGATTGGGTATTATGTGAGAATCAATGTAATGTCAATGCGAACCCAACCGAAAAGGGAAAGTTCAGTCCTAATTGGTTAGGCCCTTAGATAATTGATAAAAATTATGGATCTAGAGCGTATCCATTAATGGAAATAGATGAAATTCCTCTTAAAGAACCTATTAACACCGTGCATTTGCACTAATATTATTTCTAATCTCCTTAAATAGTTTGAATGGTAAAGTAGTAGTGTTAGAGTTAGTAGATGACCATCTATGTGCTCTTGCATTGCTTGATTCTTGAAAAATAGTCATGTGTGTGTCTTGAATATTAAATTAATTGTTTAAATTATCTTTTAGGTGATTATTTTATGTTTCATACTATTCAAGTTCATCTTGTTTGTTATGTTAGATTAGATACTTATATGCATTTGTAGTGTAGTAAAATGCATACCCTTGCATTTTCAAACTTGTTTGGGCCTGCCTTAATTTATTTATCCTTCTTTATGGCTTAATTGGTCTTAATTTATGTCCACAAGCCCTACGAATGGTATATTTTTTCGTTAATCTTAAAATTCTCCAATGCATAAATGATCTCCTAATGATATTGATTTGTGTGTCCCTGATTTCTAGTCAGGACTAAAACACCACCTAGGGCGTCTTTGTCCCCCTGAGGTTTCGGGACCCTGATTTTGAGGTATCTTAATTGGGCCCCTTTTTGGTGTCTGTGCTCCAGGTTTCATCACTTGGGACTAAGACTCCACCTAGGGTGTCTTAGTCCCCCTTGAGTCATTTTCAGGATTCAATTTCAAATTCTAGTAGGATTTAACCTCCTTCATTTAATGAATTCATATGTCGGCTTGGTGTGATACAATTTGATGATATTAAGAATAGATAAGTATTAATACAAGGTTCATTCATTCATTTTCATCCTAAGCATTCATGAAATCATCCTAGCAACTTGAGTATTGATTCCTAAGTAAAATTTATGAGATCAAGAGAATTCAAGAGCAATTCATCAAGAATTTGGAGCCATCATCAAGATTCAAGAATCATGTCAAAGGCTATTCTTGCATCATGTGTGTTATTGTGCTAACATTTTTGATGTAGGGTTTTGATTCAAGAAAGCAAGCAATTCAAGATATATCAAGAATTTCAAGATCCATATCCATTGCAACCATTTCATGCAAGTTTGCAAACTTTACAAGGGTTTGGTGAGTTGTAGCAATGTATGTTGTTCATTCACTATTTCCTTTCATTTCATTATTTTATTTCAAGGTTTAATTATCAACAAGGGGTTTGACCAAGGCAAACCCCCATTCACTAACAATCATCAAGTGTTTCCATTCTTGTCTATTTGTGTTTGTAGATCTAGGTTAAAGACTTGAAGATCACTTGGAGTGAAAACTTTTAAAAGTTGAAAAGTTGCATTGAAAAGTTATAATCTTCACAAAAAATCACCTACAGGTCAGATCTGGTTGTTTCACAACTTGAGATCCAAAAGGAAGCAAGTGGATATTTGGGAGCTCATGAAAAAATTCATACTTTTCTAAAATTCTAAGTGAGACTAATACACCACTTTATGCATCTTATTCCTCCCAAGCATATCTTTTAGAGATTCCTTCAAATCTAATCTAACATCCGAAGATTTTATGTTTGTCCCAAAAAATAGCAAAGAGACTAATACACCATCTTGGGAATCTTAGTCCTCCAAGGCATATTTTGACATCTTATCTACATTTCTAGAATCCTCATTGCATCTCCAAATTTCTAGGTACACATACCCTAACTTGGTATTGTATACTTTCAATATTTGTATCTTTCATTTAGCTCATTTTAGGTTATTTTGCATATCACATTATGTTTTCTAGCATTATCTTTTCCAAGAATTTTGTTGGTGGTGAACCCTTTAAAGCTTAAAATAACCCACTCCTAGGTCCTCCTAATTGAGAATTGACCCACCTTGTGAGCTTGATAGTCAATCCAATTAGGGTTCTTAGGACATAATCGAATGATCTAGATAGAATAGAAAGGTTATCCACCACATTTCCTATTTTACCTATGGTTAATTTTGATGAACCCAAATTCTTTGAGCATTCTTCCTTTTTTGATTTGGATTTATTTAGAGTCTTAGATCTATATTTCATTCATTGCATTTTGCATCTAGGGTTTCTTACATCTTGCATTAGTAAAATTTCATTTAGGGTTTCCTATTTTTGCATTAGTGAAAATACATATAGGTTGAATTTTTACCTTCTTTCATCATTCCATTTCATTGAAAAACTAAAAAGTGTATTGTTCATTATCTTAATTGCTTATAGAAACATTGTTATTGCATTGAAAATTGAAAAATTGCATTTCAATCTTGCATTTTTTAATATTTTTTCTAGACTGTAGGAATTGGTTGGGTATCCGTCCCCCTATAAAATGCAATGCGCCTGGTAAAAAAATTTCACATGACTGGTTTTCAATCTTGCATTCAATTTCTTTTTAGTAGTTACTTTTCTTTGCATCCATTTGCACAATTTACTATTTCCAAACATTAGGTCCTTCGGTAGGCAACTTGAGAAAGTTGTTATCAAACCAAAATTTGTTGTTGTTCTTAGAAAAACCTCTACTAGGACTAAAATTCCCTTCCTAGCATCTTAGTCCCTCAAGTTTTTTTTTCTCAAAATATTTTCTCTATTGTTTGTTGTCTATTTCACTCCCCGTAACTTCAAAATCTCACCAGGAGGACTAAAATTCCCTTACTAGTGTCTTAGTCCCTATTGACTTTGACTCTCCAATTTTCAAGGTCTAAAATTGATATTTTGTGTTTTTATGGGCTGCTTTCAGTTTCTAGAATTGTTGTTATCCCAATTTCTTTCATTTCAAGTGTAATTGCAAGCATCAAATATTGTGTTCATTGCACTTTCTATGGTTTATTACTTGTATAAGATGTAGTACTTGGTGTCCTACTAGTAATATTGTGGTTAAACAAAGTGCGAGACTCATGGTATCCCACGATAAGACACTCATTGCGGATCTTCAGTTATCAAGCTCTCTTACTTCTAGTTTTGACACTAGTTCACTAGGTATGGACCATACCTTTGACACCATTTTTTCCATTCCTACCTTACCTGCAAGTGTTATGCCAAGTTTTCAAAAAATGGTTGATCATATTCCTCAAGAAAACATAATGAAAATGCATGAACACCAAGCCCATTTACAAGATAGTGTAGGTACTGAAAACATTTCCAACACTATCAGACCTGCCATAGATAGTATTCACCACATGATGGAAAGTGATGAAGCACTGGAAGTTGTGCATAAGATAGCTTACATCTTTAGAAAAAAAATTCCTCCCACCACTAATGGTGCTCAAACTTCAAACAATTTGCAAGGAGGAAATCAAACTCCTCCCTCTTCAACCATAGCATCCATTCCCACCCATGCAACTCCTCAAGTGACCACGATGATACAACCAACTACTAATATCCTTCCTACCTCACACATTTTCACAAGTTCTCCTTATACCTATGTGGAATCTAATCTCATACCTCCTCCCACAAGCAATCCATTCATTTCTCCTTCCAACACATACACACCACCACCACATTCACCTCCACCTCACACCACAAGAAATGATCCTATCATTAACCACCTTTTACAAATATTTTCATCCCTTCAACATCAAGTCTCTACCATAAATCAAAATCAAAATGGTCCACCTTCATACTATGTCACGAGTAATCCATTATCCTTAGAGATATTGAGAACTCTGGTGCCACAAGGTATAGAGATCCATAGATTTGAGAAATATGGAGTAAAGGGGGATCCTACTAATCATGTTAATTTCTTCACTTCTTTGTGTAGTTACTTTATCCTTGAGGACAAAATTTTGGCTAAATTTTATCCCTGATCCTTGAAAGACATCGCCTAGGACTAGTTTTCTACATTACTGAATAAATCAATTCATTCACTCAATAAACTTGTTGAGGCCTTTATTAACAATTTCCAAGTACACATGGTTCCTAAAATGACATTGGATGATTTTGTGAGATGCAAGAAAAATGAAGGTGAAAAAGTCACTAACTTTATTTCACGTTACTAGTCACTCTATTCCCAAATCAGTGTGAAGATTCTCGATTCCCACTTTCAAAAGATGTTTATATAAAATTTACAAAACAAGATAAGGGATAGGCTCACTATGATGAAATTTCCTTGCTTCATGGACCTATGCACTTCCCTTCCTGATTATCAGAATTTTGTAGGTATTAGTGAACCAAAACCCACTTCTACCCATCCTAAAAGTTTTAATCCACAAACCAAAACACTTATCAACCTTTCAGAAGACAAACTAAGAGTTTCCTTCAACTAAATTCCACCTCTCAACCTACCCAACCCGTTGATACCCAAGTAGTTGCTATAAAGAAGAGTAATCCTTATATATTTGGGGATTCGTAAAGGCAATTTACTCCCTTACCCAACACCCTTCACAACATCATGACCCAAATCTTAAACAAAAACATGCTTACCTTACCTCTCGTCTAACCCCTTGACCCCAGCAAACCATTACCTCTAAACTTTAAACAAAATGCCTATTGTGCTTATCACCAACAAAAAGGACATGACACAGAGCATTCCAAGCATCTTAAACATCTTGTGCAAGACCTCATTGATTCCAATCATATCCAAATTGGAGGTGTGAATCAAAAAATTAATAAGTATGTGGCTCCTCCCAACCAAAACTTGCAAATTTTTACCAAATCATATGCCCAACCATAATATTTCATTTATTAAAGCTAGCGAAACTAAGCTTGATGTGATGAATATTGACACAAATGATGAAAATATGAGCAATTAAGAACAAAATCCTATGGATGATGATGAACGGATTCCTATGGATACTAATGAACAAATTCCTATTGATACAATGATAGGAGTGATTGACATCAAGCCTCATAAATAAAAAACCATTGAAATTACTTTCTCTTTAGAAGAAATAATTAAACATACACCTGATGGTCCTCTTTACATAGCTGACATAATCAATAACAAGCCCACTCCTAGGATTTTAATTGATCCCATCTGTGGAGAGAATGTGATCATAGAAGAACTCTTATATGTGCATGAAATCAATCAAGATAGATATGATAAACCAAAAGCATGAATTAAAATGCATGATGGTTTTGATCATTCTACAATGGGCTCGATCACACTCCCTTTACAAGTAGGACCAAAAAAATCACATGTATCATTCTCTATTATATCTAATTCGGACAAATTTTGTATGAAGTTAGGCTAAAAATGGATTCACTCCATGAATATGGTCCCATCTATTGTCCATAAGTGTTGGGCATGTGCAAGATCATCATGGAAAAATTGGCCCTTAAGTGGCAATAAAATTCAGAAAAATCAGAGTTAGGCAACTTGACGTAAAAATTTGAATAAGGTAACTATATTATTGAAAAATTATGTAATAACAAAATCTGTTGCAAATTGAATGCAGTTTCTAAACTACTAGGTTTACTTTTTTTTTTTTTAAATCTATTTGGTGAAAATTTGAAATTTCAATGCAATAGTACTTATTTTTCAGGGAAAAAATAAGAATTAGGTGTCTGTCTAACCACCCTAACTACCATAAAATGATAATATTTTTTCATAAGATTTTAGATATAAGTAGAAGACTCGTGTCCCGATGTGATTTATATTTTTTTGTAATTCTTTTCCAAGTAAATAATTAATTATGATTTTTTTTATTACAACTTAAAAATATATAAAAGTTTGTACATTTGACCACCTTAATTAACTTGGTCAAAACTTCATGATTTTTTTTTTTTATAAAATCCTATAGTATGTGAAGCATAAAATGTGATGCATGTTTCTGATTCAAAAAAATTGATACCCTTTGAAATTTATAGATGTTTTTCAATCAGCCTATGTATCAAGACTTTAGTCATAGTTCAAATAGAAAATGAATTTCTAATTATTTATTAAATTCAAAGTAAAGCATAATTTCTATTGGTGGAAAGCTAAGAATCTCCTTTAAAAACCCTTTTAGTTTCATCAATTTTGGGTAAAAAAAAAAGTCGTCAGCCACATGAGCCATCATATCACTTACATATTGCCACTTTTTGGCCCATTATGATCCTGCACGTACCTTGCTTAAATTTTCCATTCAGCAATGAAATATTCATCATAAACTATAGTGGCTTTAGACCCCTATCTTCCTGTGGAAATTTCTCCTTAGATTATTTTTGGCCTAAGCCCATAGAACCTATAATAAAATGTGAAGACTTCATTTTCCTATCCTACCAAAAGTTCAATGAAAAGTGCATAACCAAGCTATCCCTTGAAAAATTTCCTCCACCCATGCTTGAACCTCTACCACCTAAAAAAGACAATTTTGAGGCTAAATCCCTCCCAACAAACCAAGACCCATCCATAAATGCATGCTTACCTATTTCCTACAAGAGACCTAGAGAAAAACAAACAAGTCCTAATCTGCCTCCTAAGAAAATTTATAAAGCCAAAGAGAAAGTGGTCGAACAACCTTCCATGGTTTCTTCCATTATTCCCTCACAAGAAGAAAAGGAACCTATGGTTGATCAACCTGCTCCTACATAAATACAATTTGAAAATCATAATAAAAGAAACCACAATGCCAAAGAGCATAGGCATAGGTTTCATGCTATTCCTCGAAAGATGAATAATGAGAACAACATTGAAAATCAAAATCTGAACTTGACAGAATCAATAAATGATGAGACTCCTCATTTACTAGAAACTATAAATTCACCACAAAAAGGATCCAAAATTTCTATGTATATTATCATTTATCCTTCTGTTGTGGTTAGCTTGGACGGCGATTAGGAGACAACTAAAATTGATGAGGAAGTGCATAATGAATTGAATTTTTTATTTTCCTCATCCATGAGCTTAAATAATAACAACCATGATGATCCTCCTAAACTGAGTGATTCACCATGTGTTGAACCTAGTGATTCTCCTAGTAGAACACTTGATGTGATCCCTCTCACTAGTGATTTGCATTCAACATATACTAAATAAGATTGGGACAAAGATGATCTGCTAGATGGTTGATCTACATGTGCCTTACTAGTCCTTTTGTTTTTCTTTTCGCTTTCATTTGCATGTGTGTATTATGATCCCCTATGATGTTTTGTTTGATGTTCCTCTCTCTTTGTACATTCCTCTATTTGTACCTTCATTCTTCTCTATGTCATAAGCGTTTTCATTTATCTTTTCATTTTTGTCTTGTATTTTCCTTTTGGGGATGACACAAGGTGTCGAGACACCCTATATCTCTTCCATGTTGACCCAAAATGATTTTCTTTTTTTTCACTCTCTTTGTGTCATTCTTCTAGATTTGTGTATATTTGGGGAATGATGACAATTCCAAGCTCTTTAATATCATTATAGGAAAGATAGATACTGACCCCGAATCCATAGATCCCTTATGTGTTTATAGGGGGCAACCCTCTTTTCCTTTTCCTTTTGGATACTTTAAAGTAATTTCTCACATTATGATGTTTTAAATTTCTATAAATTGGGGGCATACATTAGCATTATGTTGGCATGATTTCATTTACATTTGGTTTTCCATGTTCCTTGATGTGATTTTCTTACTTCATACGATGTGTTTTCCTCTTTGTGGTGACATTGGGAATAATTTACTTCAAGAGTATAACCTATCTTAGCATATTATATTCCCCTTAGTGGTGGTGTGATACACTACATCCCCTAAGTGGTGAATCTTTTATCCTTTGACTAGTCCTCTCTTGGAGACATTAGGAATGATGTCCCCTAAGAGTAAGACCTTGCATGAACTAAGCAAAATCCCTTTGAAAATCTCTCTTTCTTGTTGCATTACATTTTTTGTTTTGTCCTTATTAGAGTCATGGAGGTATGGATTTGATATGGACTTCCTAGGGCTCACCTAGTGAACAACTAGCTTCACTAGCCTATGTGAGCGTGCATTTTTCCTTTTTTCCTTATCAAATTCATGGAGGTATGGCTTTGATATGGACCCCCTAGGGCTCACCTAGTAAACAAATAACTAGCTTCACTAGCCCATGTGAGCATGCATTTTTGTACCTTATTAAAGTCATGGAGGTATGGCTTTGATATGGTCCCTCTTGGGGCTCACCTAGTGGACAACTAGTTCCCACTAGCCCTCATGAGCATGCATAGTGGACCAATCGAAGCTTCATCCATTGTAGCTCTTATCTTTTTTCCTTTTTTATGTCTTTGATGGTGTATATTTTTGATCTGATTTTGGCTTCATATATCATCCACATATGTGTTACTTTGTTCCTATGTTGGTTTATCATAGGATCTTGATCCTGGGGGCTCGACCATCCCTCTTGATCATTGTAATCCTATCTTGCTAACATTTGTACATTTAAACCCCTCTTGCTTGTGTGGTTGGCTACTTTAGTGTGATTTTGACGCAAGTTCATCCTCTCACTAAAGTGGGGCTAAATTTAGTGTAGTAAAATGCATACCCTTTCATTTTCACAATTTTTGGGGCCTACCTTGCTTTATTTATCCTTCTTTATGGCTTATTTGGTCCTATTTTATGTCCACAAGCCCTATGAATGGTATTTTTTGTGGTTAATCTTGACATTCTTCAATGCATAAATGATCTCCTAATGATTTTTATTGGTTTGTCCCTGATTTCTCGTCGGGACTAAAACACCACCTAGGGCATATTTGTCTCCTAGAGGTCTTGGAACCCTGATTTTGAGGTATCTTAATTGGGCCCCTTTTTTGTGTATGTGCCCCAAGTTCCACCACTTGGGACTAAGATGCCACCTAGGGCATCTTAGTCCTCCTTGAGTCATTTTTTGTGATTCAATTTCAAATTCTAGTAGGATTTAACCTCCTTTATTTAATGAATTCATATGTCGGCTTGGTGTGATAAAATTTCAGGATATTAAGCATAGATAATTATAAATAGAAGGTTCATTTATTCATTTTCATCCTAAGCATTCATGAAAGCATCCTATCAACTTGAGTATTGATTCCTAAGGAAAATTTATGAGATCGAGAGCATTCAAGAACAATTCATCAGGAATTTGGAGTCATCATAAAGATTCAAGCATCATGTCACAGGATATTCTTACATCATGTGTGTTGTGATAACATTTTTGATGTAGGGTTTTCATTCAAGCAAGCAAGCAATTCAAGATCCATATCCATTGCAGCCATTTCACACAATTTTGTATACTTTACAAGGTTTTGGTGAATTGTAGCATTGTGTAGACATGGAAAATGTACCGAATTGATCCTACACACTTGATCCTGATTACTAACATCATTTCATCCTAAATCATACTCTCATATTATCATCACTTTTCATCTCTTAATTAAATAAATCATTATTTATCTAATTAGGTCTTTCTCCTCTGTTGATTGAATTAATCAATTTAATTTAATTAACCCTATATCTTTGTTCATTTAAATAATTAATTTTATTTAATTAAAACTTTAAAATCCTCTTATTAAATTAAACCTTATTTGATTTAATCTAACATTATCCCCTTTAGTTAAATAAATTAAAACATTTATTTAGTTAAACCCTTCCTCTCAATTTGATTTAAATCAATTCATAAATTTAAGTCTAAATTGTCACATATCCTAATTCCTCATTACATTAATTAATCTTTGATTAGTTTAATCTTCAATCATGTCCCATCCTCTAGCTTTTACCACTTGCACATGAAAATATATTTAATTCATTTATTAAATCTCTATTTTCTCTCAACATGGCATAAAAGGGTAATATTCCCTCAAATTTGAATTCAAATTCAAGTGGGTTTGGTCCTTCCAACAAGGAATTTAATGCCTCTTACATGTAATTGGCCTTCAGCCAAGTGACATTAACTCCATTATTCTCTCCCTCCAACATGTCACTTTCAAATTTCAAATTTGAATCTCATAACATTTATCATGCACATTGACCAAAATGTGCACAACCTTCATCCATTCACATCTTGACAAGTGGAACTTGGACATTGGATGTTGAATGATCCCAAATTGCTCAATCTGTTTCATTATTCTAATTTGAAAATCTATAAATGAGAGACTCTTCCTCTCATTCTTCATCCACAATTTGAGTAAAGTTTATTATACTCAATTTCATCCTCAAGCATATCCATTTTTTATCAAGTTCTTAGCTAGGTTATACAGGAATTCAACCAAAGTGGATCAATCTCCATCAAATCATCAAGCTTACTAAGGAGTTGGGAAAGGGCCAATTTATACACATAATTGGCACCAATCCCCCATGGGATCAAGTGTTTCCATTTCTTAATTAGGATTTCATTTATCTTTTATTTTTTGTTCTTTATTTTTCCTATTATTGAGCATTGTAGATGGATTTCATGGGGAATCCTTGTTCTCACTTGCATATGAGCTTACTAATGTGTTTATTCATTGTATTTGTGCGGGTATAGGATTGGGGTTCACATAAAAAAAAATCCAAAAATCCAAAAAATGATTTAAAAAAATAAAAAGTAGTAAAGAGAAAAATCGTCCTCTAGTGAAAACCACTTTGGTGGTGCTTTGGACAGGTACCATGATGAAAACCTGGCAAATAGGCATCATGTATAGAATCAAACATCTACATGCACTAGTTCAGTCAGAAGCCTCTCATCACATCCATAATAAAACCAACACTCCCTCCATCTTATCCATAATAAATCCATTCATCCATGAACCATTTATCCAATCCATGTTCATATATCTGCATCCATCATCCAAGTTATCTTGATCTTGACCAACTTTGGTGCACACTTTACACTTACATATAGTAAACATCTTGACATGGGTCATTTTCATTGATCCTATCCTACCCAATGTTGTTTGAAGCATGAAGCATTATCCAAATGAGCATCCTCTATTCAAACACCTTATCACAAGATAATCCTTGGCATCCTTTGTGTGCTTACCATATCCATCCATCCATACAACTATTCAAGCATCCACCCATGATATTCCCTACATTGTTAGACACTAAGGGCAGATATTCACATCTTCCTTCGGGAATAAATCTTGATATATATCCTCCAACTTATTTGGTCATTCGAACATTGGAAAATGTGAATTCAAATTGGTCAAGCATTTGTGAGCCAAAATCCAAATCACTAGCCCATGGCATATTTTGACAAAAAGATGTTCCTTATCAAGATTTATCTTTCATTGAACATCAATCCAAAATCAATATCAGTTGCATCTAATTTTCACTTCAACATCACATCAAATCATCAAAATGACTTTTTTTTCAAAACCAAGCTTCAAAATCCCGATCAATCAAATCCAACCAATCCATCATCATCTTGGGATATCCTTCCCAATCCTTGTGTTTCTTAACACTATCCTTGCATTATTGTGTATCCTCAACAATGTTATCATCATGAATTCATCATAATCTTGAGATATCCTTCCCAATCCTCATGTTTCTTAACACTATCCTTGCATTGTTGTGTATCCTCAACAATGTTATCATCATCAATCCATTGATCTGATCAATCAATCCTAGTTTGTTTATTAACAAAATCTCAAAATAGAGCACTGATATCATCACATATCCCTATCTAAATCATCAAAATCATGTGAAAATCCAAAAAAAATCAAATATCCATCAAAAATCCAAAAACATTCAAAAAATCATATCAAAATCCAAAACATGTTGAAAATCTGAAAAATAAAAAATAGAGTCATCTAGTCTGAATTACGTCATCTCTGAGCTTGAACGTAGGCAAGGTTGATCTTTGATCATCCCTCGAGACATTTTAGGTTAGTCCTTTAGGCATTCATCACAATCTAGAAATTTGTTTTCCCATCTTTCTCATCATCAAGTCAAGTCTGTTGTCAACTGAGACACCCTAGGTCAATCTTTTAGGTGTTCGCCATAGCAATTTGGAAATCCATTTTCCCATCTATCTCATAAATAGTCAAGTCAATTTTCATTTGAACTACATCGTCTCTGAGCTTAAATGTAGGCAAGGCTAATCCTTGATCGGCCCCCGAGACACAAAATCCAAAAACATTGAAAATTTTCAAAAATTCCAAAAAAATCCAAAATGGTGCACCTGTCTCATCTCGCTTTCACCCACAAGAATCCCTATTCATAATAAATCAATTGTCATCACCTTCATCCTTTGGTGAGTCAATTAGAGGCAAGTTTATCAGGTTCCAAAGTGAACACCCTAATCATCAGAAGTCTCAAGTCTAGGTCAATAAGCAGGCAAGTTGATCAACTCAGAGTATCAATAGCTTATCATCCAATCAATCTCATCAAAACCCTGATCATAAAATTTCCTAGGATGCATCCTTCCCACGATGGACATCAACATCAAGTATCACCTTAGTTTAGTCTTGGCTAGGGGTATGAAGAACATTAGCTTGTCTGGTTACTTTGTCTTGGTCTTTTTTGACTTATCTTATTTTGTGCTCATTCCAAGGACCTCTCCATGATGCCTAATCAAAATAGGTTTAGAGATAAAGGAATGGGCTAATTATTATTATCTTTTTTATTTGTTTTGCTTGTTGGATATTCTTATAAAATAACTTGGTGAATACTTGCTTTGTTAGGTGCATCCTAGCAAGGTTTATGTATGTCAAGTATGAAGAGGAATACTCCTATCTGATTGTTGAGTCAAAGTCCATCACACTAGGTACAATTCCATCCTATTCCTTTATACTTAAATGCATCATACCTATGTGTGTTATCAAACATAAAGTAATTGGTCCTTTCAAAATCCCAACTCCTGGTAAGAAAATCATCATCATCATCATCATCATAGTGTAGGCTTCTGGATCCTCCTTTCATCATCTTATTCTTCTTATTCTTCTATCTTTACTAACATTTCTATCTAAAGTCGGTGTGTTGTATCAAAATATACATGAGGCTACCCATTGCCGATGAATATCTATACATCATCAAAATTGTCTATGTCAAATATTTGATCTTTCTAAGGAATTATCTTTCATCCTCTGATCAATAAAACCACTCCTCTGTAATTTTATTGCGATCTCGATCGAAAAATTGAACATTTATGCTAGATCTCTCGAGGGGGCAATATACCAGCATAATCCTTATTGTTGGGGCAGCAGTGGGGGATTCAAAAAAATTGAGAAATTTTGAAATTTGATCACAGTAGTTTATTTTTTGAACCAATACAACAATTGCATTGCTTCAAAGAAAGGCAAAATATAGACATGGAAAATGTACCAAATTGATCCTACACACTTGATCTTTATTACTAACATCATTTCATACTAAATCATACTCTCATCTTATCATCACTTTTCATCTCTTAATTAAATAAATCACTATTTATCTAATTAGTTCTTTGTCCTCCGTTGATTACATTAATCAATTTAATTTAATTAACCTTATATCTCTGTTCATTTAAATAATTAATTTTATTTAATTAAAACTTTAAAGTTATCTTATTAAATTAAACCTTATTTGATTTAATCTAACATTATCCCCTTTAGTTAAATAAATCAAAACATTTATTTAATTAAACCCTTCCTATCAATTTGATTTAAATCAATTCATAAATTTAAGTCTAAATTGTCACATCTCCTAATTCCTCATTACATTAATTAATCTTTGATTAGTTTAATCTTCAATCATGTCCCATCCTCTAGCTTTTAGCACTTGCACATGAAAATAGATTTAATTCTTTTATTAAATCTATATTTTCTCTCAACATGGCATAAAAGGGGAATATTCCCTCAAATTTGAATTCAAATTCAAGTGGGCTTGGTCCTTCCAACAAAGCATTTAATGCCTCTTATATGTTCTTGTTCTTGAGCCAAGTGACATTAACTCCATTTTTCTCTCCTTCCAACATGTCACTTTCAAATTTCAAATTTGAATCTCATAGCATTTATCATGCACATTCACCAAAATGTGCACAACCTTCATCCATTCACATCTTGACAAGTGGAACTTGGACATTGGATGTTGAATGATCCCAAATTGCTCAATCTTTTTCATTATTCCAATTTGAAAATCTATAAATGAGAGACTCTTCATCTCATTCTTCATCCACAATTTGAGTAAAGTTTATTATACTCAATTTCATCCTCAAGCATATTCATTTTTTATCAAGTTCTTAGCTAGGTTATGCAAGAATTCAACCAAAGTGGATCAATCTCCATAAAATCATCAAGCTTACTAAGGAGTTGGGAAAGGGCCAATTTCTACACATAATTGGCACCAACTCCCCCATGGGATCAAGTGTTTCCATTTATCTTTTATGTTTTGTTATTCATTTTTCCTATTATTGAGCATTGTAGATGGATTTCATGGGGAGTCCTTGTTCTCACTTGCATATGCATGTACTAATATGTTTTTTTCTTGTATTTGTGCAGGTATAGGATTGGGGTTGACACATTGTATGTTTTTCATTCAGCATTTCCTCATTTCATTACTTCATATCAAGGTTTAATTACCAACAAGGGGTTTGAAGTCAAACCCCCATTCACTAACAATCAACAAGTTCTTACCTTCTTGTCTATTTGTGTTTGCAAATATAGGTTGAAGACTTGAAGATCATATGGAGTGAAAATTTAACAAAGTTGCATTGCAAATTTTTTATATTCATGGAAACTCACCTACAAGTCAAATCTAGTTGTTTTAGAACCTGAGATCAAAAAGGAAGCAAGTGCAGATTTGGGAGCTTAGGACCACATTCAAAGTTTTCAAAAATTTAAAGTGGGACTAATATGGCACTTTGGGCATCTTAGTCCTCCCAAGAATATCATTTGGAGATTCCATTAGATCCGATTCCGACATCCGAAGATTATACATGTTTTCCCTAAAAAACAACAACTTGAATAATACACCATCTTGGGCCTCTTAGTCCTCCAAGGAATATTTTGATAGCTTATCTACATTTCCAGAATCCTCATTGCATCTGAAAACTTCCTAGGTGCACACACTCTAACTTGGTGTTGCATATTTTTAGTAATTTCATCTTTCATTTATCTCATTTTAGGTTATTTTGCAGCATATCATGTTGTGTTTTCCAACATTGTGTTTTCCAAGCATTTTCTTGGTGGTGAACCCCTTCAAGTTGAAAAGAACCCCCTCCTAGGTCCTAATTGATAATTGAATTGCCTTGTGAGGTTGATATTCAATCCATTTAGGGTTCTTAGGACATAATTGAATGGCCTAGATAGAATAGGAAGGTTATCCACCACCTTTCCTATTTTACCTACGATTCACTATTCAATATTCTTTAATTAGATCATAGGTGAATTTAAGTTAGCATAACATACTTAATCATAATGTTGTATCTAAGAGAAACTAGAATATTTTTAACTAGATAACATAAAGTATGTTAAATCATGGAGACATTTATTAAATAATCTTACAAAAATTACTGGATAAATCACATTGCCATTTAACATTAAAACACATAAACATAAATATCCAAACATCAAATGATCATATATATATATATATATATATATATATATCTCAAAGTTTTAGGTATATATCATCAATATATACAATGCTACTAGGGTCTATTACTAATGGATCCCTTAGGATCTAGTGCTTGGATCTATCTAGAGACAATTTATCGAGAGATGGTAGTATACAATCATGATTACGAAATGATAAGATCATCCAATGCATAATATAGACCATTTTCTTATTCAATGGCCTCCTGATACTCCTCTACTAGGTGGTCTCTCTCTACCTGTATCTTGGCTACCTCTACATAGGGTCTCTCAACCTCTATTGGACCTCAAGATGATTGTATCTCCTCATAGGTAGCCTAGGCTTAGTCTGCACACCTAATGGCACCCTCATATGCTACCCTTAGTCTAGTATATGAACCAAACATCCCTAGGTCCCACTCCATGGTGGGTGGGGGCATGTAGTGTGTGGCCTCATCTCTGAGAATGGGAGGCACTATATTTGTAGTGATCTATCGGTAGAGGTCCTGTAGATCTCTCACAGAACCTGTAAGATAGAAATTATAAAACTAATTAATATACATCATGGTATATATACATATATAGAAATTAAAAGCATAAGCATAATCATAAATAAAATGGCATCAGCTAGGTCTCCAGTGGGCTATGTCAAGATAGTCTTGTCGTGTGCATGAGGCATGGAATATGCACTAGCCTCTTCATGCTCATGGTTACTGGAACATGCAATAGCTATCGACTATGCTTTGGTAACATGAATGGGAGATGGATCTCCCCACTCATGGGCAACAAGACCCTTGATTGATGTATTGTTGCCATCACTCATCAACTCCTCTTCCTCCTCCTCATCGACCCTCTCCTCTCCCTCATAATCAAGGTTTGTTGTCAAGTCATACTCCTCATCTATCTCATCTATGAATATGTTCGCAACCTTGAGTCTTCTATCCTCGATTATATCCTCCTCCTCATCTCTTTGATCTAGGAGTGGTCCTGCATAGCCCATTAGATCATCCATGGGGAACACTAGAGATGGTTGTGCTACTATCCACCACTCCTCATATGTGTGTAGCACTGACATCATCAATGTTGGAGACTGGGAGCATGCCATGATCACTATCATCTGAATCATAGGAGATGACATCATAAGAGGTGAATCATCTAGTGTCTCCTGGCCTCTATACACTTCACACTGATCACTTGCAGAAGGGTCATTCTACTAGTGTTACCTGAATCTGAACAAACTACCACATGACATGGTCATACTACATAGCCATGTCTACACAGTAGAAATCTATCCCTTTGCATCCTCCTCAACTGTCGAGTCTCATCTGTCCACTGTGGTATTAGCTAGTAAGGTCTTCACACGTTCTCCTCATAATCAAGGCAGTTGAATCTTCCTCTCCAATATAAAATATCTTCAAACTTCCATGCCCATCTCTATGGATAAATGAAGGCATGGGGGAACTCGATGGAAATTACTAAAGGGAATCATGTTGGTTTGGTGCATGTGATATTCTCTAGACACCATACCTATAGCAATGTAAAATGCACCATACTGTCCACCTCAATATATTTAAACTTGCAGAAATCATAATATAAATGTGCCAAGATGTTGTGGCCCTAGGTGGATTCTATCATGTGGTGCTCAATCCATTTAATCATGTGGACTAGTCCTATGTATAGGTGTTCTCCCCAACCATCAGGGATGAGTAATAGTTCTATTGTAACAATCATAATATGCCTCAATAGTTAAGATCACACATAGAGCTGCCCTGATAGGTCAATGTGTGGTCCCATGATCTCCTCTCGAATTGGTCCATCAAAAAAATATTCCATATCATCTCACATTTGTAAATATGACCACTCCCCTACAAATTGTACTATCTCACCATGGATAGGAACTTGAAGGATGTGATGAATTTCCTCCAGAGTGATGGTCATCTCACCTGTAGGAAGATGAAAGGTACAAGTGTCAACATTCCACCTCTCAGCTAATGCTATCAACATGGTGTCATGGTACCTCATGTGTGGCATGAGGTACACCCAGTATAATATAGTAATCTATAATTTCTCAATGTCTTTCTTTGAAAGTGTCAAGCTTGGTCTTGCATGTGATAAAATTGTGTGTTGTTGAGATGTTAGCGTGACTAGGGGGTGTCTAACAACAAGAAAAGAGAAAAATATGTCCCAGGAGCATTTTAAAATCTAAATTTTTTACATCAATAATAAGAAAGTGTGATAAATCCGTTCTAGTATAATTTTCTAAAGGTCCTAGACACTTTATTTCCCTTTTGGGATAGGGTATGTGTAGGATCATGATGGGCCAAAAAGTGGTGATATGTAAGTGATATGATGGCCCATGTGGCTGACAACTTTTTTTTAACCCAAAATTGGTGAAATGAAAAGGGTTTTAAAGGAGATTATCATCTTCCCATCAATATAAATTATGCTTTACTTCGAATTTAATAATTAACTATTATTCATTCTCTTTGAATTATGACTAATATCTTGATTGATAGGTTGATTTAAAAACATCTATAGTTTTCATACAGTATCACATTTTTTGAATATGAAACATGTGTCACTTTCTATGCTTCCCATACTATAGGATAAAAAAAAAATGAATTTCATGAAGTTTTGACAAAGTTAAGGTGGTCAGACATACGAATTTTTATATTTTTTAAGTTGTAATAAAAAATTCATAATTAATTATTTACTTGGAAAAAAATTACAAAAAAATATGCATCACATTGGGACATGAGTCCTCTACTTATATCTAAAATATTATAAAAATATTATCATTTTATTGTGGTTAGGGTGGTCAAACAGACACCTACTTCTTAATTTTTCCCTGAAATTTAAGTACTACTGCATTGAAATTTCAAATTTTCACCAAATAGATTTTTTTTAAATAAACTTACTAGTTTAGAAACTACATTCAATTTTCTAAAAATTCTATTCTTACATATTTTTGAAATAATATAGATTATAACTTATTCAAATTTTTACATCAAGTTGCCTAACTCTAATTCTAAATTTTCATCGCCACTTAAGGGCATGTTTTTTCCATGATGATTCTACACATACCCGACACTTCACAAAGAAATGGGACACTTTACAAAAAAAGGGGACACTTTGCGAAAAAAAGGGACACTTTGCAAAAAAAGGGATGCTTTGTGAACTTTATTTCCAAGGTACTAAATCAACCTATAAATGCATAAAATATAAATTAAATGCATAGAAAGAAAGCTAAGGTATAGAAAATCAACTTACTTGGTCCTAAATATCACTTCGCACTACCTCCTCTTGCAACATATTGAGTCTTGGGGACCTATACTCTCATTGGCTTAGAATTTTCACCTACTCTTCCACAGTCAAATTGCAAGGGTAAAAGACAAAATAATTAGAAATTACTTCAGTTTTTACTCTTACATATGTTAAAATTAGGGTTTTACTATATTAGGGTTAAAAATTCTTTTCATTCAAACTAGCATATCGAGAGCTAGATAACTCCATTTTTTATGTTGTTTGTTGTGTTGGAATCATGATTTCACTCTTGTTCTAATAACATGTCTATCATTATGTGGTATGGTACTTGGAAATACCATATGATACGAATCATCCTATTCAATGTGACTATATTTCTACCTTGATTCCACCTCCATAAAGAAAGCATAATCAAGGGAGGCATACATCTACTCTCGAATTTGATTTCTAAGGAGAGTTAGATAAGAGGATTTTTGAATGATTAACAAATTTGTGTTGCAAGATGCAGTTCCTAACATTGTGGTTTTGTAGATAGCTACAATGGGGGCTTCATTCTCCCATTCTTGCAAATAGATCCATATGAGTATCATTTTATTGTTTGGAGTCCTTTAGCTTGCGTATGCACACAAAGTCATATGGGCATTAAAGTAGGGGATAAATGTGGCAACAAAAAATATACTCTCTTCTTGGAGATAGTACAATCCCTTGCTTAATTTGGACCCATTTTTTTACCCTTACATTAAATACCCTTTAATTCATCATTAATAGGCCCCTAAGACCCTTTATTTTGGATCTTGAGGCTTAGTTAAGCTAAAAACCTGACAAAATCCACAAAAACATAAAAAATTCTAACAACCCACCCTGAAAATCTAGGGTGGGACTCATATGCCACCTTGGGCATATGAGTCCCCCTAGGTGGGGCTCATACACTAGGAGTGGTGTATGAGTCCCATTTGGGGCCTTTTTAGGGTTGGAGTGGGTAATTCAACTTTTTAATTCAAATTTTTGGTTGATGTCGGCTTTTGAGATCTAAATAATGGTAAATTAGGAGTAATGCCTATATTAAAAAGATTATATAGTCATTTTTCAATCTCAGTAATAAATTTAGAAGAGAAATTTCAAGATCCAAGTATTCAAGAGCACTCAAGTATTCTTCACAAGGGAATTCAAATGAAATTAATCAGCAAAATTGAAGCCTTGGAGCAAGATTGTAGTTTTTTTGCAGGTCTTCAAGCTCACTTTCATCTAAGATCTAGCATTGTCAAGGGTTGATTATGGTTGTCTATGGTGAATCATGATCAGTTCTAGGTTGGGGGATGCAATTAGCCATCAAGACAATCCTAATGACTTGTTTCCTAAGTAATTCCATCATCCACTATCACTCTACATTCAACCTAAGTAAGGTACATGCATTGTTAGGGCTCATTTGGGTGATTATAGATATCTTAAAGTGAATCATTCATCTTCCTGTTTCATTCATGCATCTCATTCTAAGACATTAGGATATGGTTGCATTAGATTTCAGATTTCCTAATCTTATACACACTTAAGGTTATGTTTTGCATTCATATTTACATTCATGATTCATTGTTTCTATCAAGGTTTAATTACCAAACTAGGGTTTTGACCAAGGAAAACCCGCCATAAGCAAATCAACTCTATATTTTATTTTGTAGGTACTTTTATAGATTCAGATAGAGAAATCAGTTTGGAAGGGAAAATATGAGATTGGCGCATAGATATGAACTTTGAATTCTCAAAAAATAAGAACAAGACTGATACACCAAAAGTGGCATATGATTCCCACTATAGGAAAAAATTCATTATTTTGCAAATCTAGAACCTTCACTATCATAAACCTGTTTCAGACCAGACACCCTAATTTGGGACTGATACACCTAGATTGGCATATGACTCCTAGTGTGCCAAAATTTTAATGTTTTCAACATTTCAGAGCATCATCCAAACTCCTTTATGTTTCCAAGTGCACACCTTTCATCTTGCAGTTCTTTGTTATGATTTACATGCTTTTCTAGGTCATTTAGTTAAATATTGTATTGCATTAGGTTTAAGCATTAGGTCTTACATTTCATTTTTCTTTCCAAGCCCTAGCTTGGTGTTAAACCCCTCTTTAGTTTACAATTAGACCCTAGGACAACCCTATTGCAAGATCTCTCTCCTTTGCATACTCTAGATTGAGATCTCTAGGTTTTTCCTTCAATAAAATGACTCAGAAGTGTGTTTTCTCTATGTCCTAAACCATAATTAGCAAATCAATTTTTCCTTGTTTTAGATCTTAACATGGTTCACCCAAAATTCAGCTATGTCCACCAATAATTATCCCTTTTATTAATTAAATTCTAGAAAATGCAATGTACAATTATCATGCATCAATAGTTGTAACTTGTAGCAATGAAATTAATTGTTTCCATTACCCTATTCACCCGTGCATCATGCTAGATGTATCCAATGCATAAAACTCTTAATTACTATTACTTCCCATGCTATACTAGACATGATTTGCAACAAAATTATGCCCACAATAACACACAAATAGTAGCATGAAAACTCAAAACCATGTAACTATTTATCTTCCCATTTAGTGCAACTACTAGTACTCCAACGTGACTATTGGAATTCAAATGTGCAATAAAAAATCTTTGTTTTTGGGTAGTTATTCAAATGTTTAAAACTATATTTTGAATACGAATCGATAAAAAAAATCCTTTAATAAAATAAGCATATTTTTGCTTCGAGGGTGCTACCCCCAACAACCCCCAAACCCCCACCATGGGCTCCATCCTCGGGCCCCCATCGGAGGGGGTGGCCCCCTAGACCCCACAAGAGGGACTCTACTCCTATTCCAATTCCCTCGTTAATTGATTTAGGCAAAAAATCACTAACAAAAAGGGAAAATTGCACCTTTGAGTTTGATCGAGCTCCACATAATAACAAACTCCTCATCAAGATTAAGAGTATTAAGATACTATAAATAAATATCATCATGATGCAATGTATAAAATGAGATAGTGGAAGCATAGGTGATAGGATAATAACTAGAAGGGATCTCCTCAAAACAAACACTCCTCTCAATGGGAACCTCGTGAATGGTGGGATGGAGAAGCCTATAGCCTTTGACTACAATGTGGGCCCATTCAAGAGAACCTATTGATAATAAAATTGATCCTTGAAATGATACTTGAATCACCCCATGGAAAGTGGAAAAAATATCCAACATTTGGAGAGATTGCTTATGAAATTCAATATCCCTTTATTTTTGAGAAGGGTAACCCCTCATATGATCTTATTTGGATTTTTAAGTGGAAATTAAAAGAAACTTAAACAAGTTCATTACTAAGATCATAGACTACGCATACAAGCTTCATAATAATTTTATATTATTAAAATGGAAATGAATTCAAATCAAGATACCAAGAAATGAACATGTTTTAAATATGATTCGTGAAAGATTGACCATTCACATTCACAAATAAGTTTTAGGATAAAAAATTATTAATGATAACACATAAAAAACATCATGAATGCACCTTCAAGAATACTTTCTATTACTTTGTATAATTGCACAATTCCAAAAATCCCCTTATGCGAACTTGTGAAAATATCAAAAAGTCTCTTTACAATAATTCTTCAATATATAGGATTTACCCAATAACTAACTCATAACCAACTTATAACTACCTAGGTAACTACCTTTTACAATATCTGAGAGAAATAAAAATAACTTAAATATTAAGTTAGAAATTGTATTGCAAGCTTTTAGATTCAATTGTGTATGATTGAAAAATATACACAGTTGAATCCAAAAGCTTGCAATACAATTTCATGGACTTTGGAAAACGCATAACAACTAAATTATAAGTTTCTCAACTTTCATACAAAGAAGGATTATTTACTAACCTTTCATAATTATGAGATACAAAACTCACTTTTACAAAAAGACAATATTAAAAAATAATAATTGACTTAACACTTATAAAATTAATAACCACATGTGCAATTAACCACATGTGCAATTGGAGTTATTAAGAAATTCGTTTTCCTCCATCTACATCAGCTCTAATGCTTTCTATATAAGTATTGTGGGTTGCAGGTTAATTCTAATGGGAAGACTTTACTTTGAATATTCTAAACATTTTGACAACTTGGGCTAGAAGCTTGTTCCTAGGAATGATCACATTGTTCATTCTCAATTTCTACTTCTTTTGATTTTTTTTTTAATCTTCTCCAATTTTTTGAAATAATTAGGTGGGTGACCATCACACTACTGAGAGTGGTAGAAATGCTACTTAATCTCTTCATCACCTGCACACTGAAAAATTATTTGTTGAATAATTCAATACTGATCATTTCTTTGAATTTATTCTTGATAATCTAAATATCCAAGTCCTAAATTCCATCTTCTTCCATTGTACCAATGTTGTGCGATATGAGGTCATTTTGAGCTGTTATCTTTATTTGTTCACAAGTCACTAAAATATTCTCCTACTCTATCAAAATATGACTAATTGTTACAAGTTTCCATTCCATACTTTGAAACCATATGTCAAATCTATTCTCCTTAGTGTTTGAGAAAATCCTTTCAGCGATCAAAACATCAACACTCATCTAATTAATATCCTAGAGATATTTCAAAATTTCCTTCCATATTGCCTCTTCCCCTCTCATTATTTTTAGTTCTTTGGTAAACTCTTCCCTCTGAACATGTAACTTGTGAAAAACTTATTTAGTTTTATTGATGAAGTCCAAATATTTTGCTTTCATCTAATCTACCCATCTCTCGGTCATTTTTGCATATGATTGATTATTTTGCACACCTTCTATAACTCCATTCTCAATTCTTCCTTTAGAAACAATAATTTCAAAAGAAAGGTTTGAATCTATAGGTAAGGTAGATTTATCCATAATAGACCTAAGATAAGAGGTCAAAGTTTGCACTTATTTCTTGAGCTGATCTATTTTCTACTTCTCTCATCCTACCCTTTGAATCAATTTGGATAGGAAACTTGAAAATTGTGTATATCACCTACATGTGTTGAAGGGCCAAGATATACCTTAGAGATATTAAAATAACTCTCAACTATTTCATCCATATTTTTTCTAAAATTGGTTGGGTCACTTCAACACACATTCCCAGAAGAGAAATCTATTGCCAACCTTGAAGTGGTTTTGGACTTTCTTTCTTTGGTACACCTCTAAATTAGATTGGAAACCATATCAAAATCCAAAATTACTTGATAATAAATAGTTCTCTTCTTTGCTAAGCTTTCTTGTAACCATGAAGCAACATGAGTCTATGAAGAACTTGGGATACTTGAGGCTAATGGATCAAAATATATAAGTGGATTGGAGACAGCTGCAAATGAAGTATCTTCTATAATTTCATTGACATTTGGAAAAGATGAAGGATCCAAAATGAGAGGAGAATGAGATTCATCATTGAGAAAAAAAAGAGAAACAATTGTGATTTGATCCTTGCCACTATGATAAGCTTGAGGATCTAGAAGCTCTTTCTCTTTAGTTTTGTCTTGTATAGCATTAAATTTCCTCTCTTTTGGCTTTGATATGATTTTATTCCTAATTATCATATCATCTCCACATATACTTTTGAGATCAATCTTTGTAGAAGGATATTTCTCATCACCACCTTCTTGCATTTTTTTCTAAGAACTAGATATCATAGTAGAAAATTGGGAAAGAGAAGAAGAAACTTCTTTCTTGTCACCTTTTCTCCTTGACGAATCATATTTTCCTAAAGGTCTTGTGGTTTTGGCTTTGAATGATTTTCCTCCTAACCCATTCTTCCAATCTCTCAAGAATATAATCCATTTCATCTTCAATTTATCTGATTTCTTCTTCCACCAAAATAATAGGTGGCAGAGGTTGAACCTGAATCTTTTCAATGTATATTGGACCAAATAAGTATATTTCATCATCTTCAATCTCTTCTACATTCCAACTATGCCTAAAATCCTTGATATACTTCAAATTAAACATCATCAAATATCTTTAGAAATTTCATAATCAATTTTGCAATCTTCCTAAAAATATTCATTTTTGGGGAAATGATAAAAACTTAGACTAAAATCCAAGTTATCCTTCAAGACAATTTTTTTACTATTGAATGAGATCCTCATGGTATGAAAGTAAAGTTTCAACTTTTCCAATGATCACTCAATATTTTGAGTGTCAGAATATGATTTACATCTATAATGGCCTAGGTCAATAGGAAATGAAAATTTTGATTTCCTCATCTCGTTACACCTTTTTGGGAACATTATGATTTTTCTACAAAGATCAATCAAGATGAGTGTATCATCAACACACTTGGGAATATTGCATGGAAATCCATAAAATCCTCCTACCTAAATGTATGTGAACTGGATGTAGTAGCTACCATACTTCTTTATTAGAATGGTTGTTTCTAGTGAGATATTGAGTTCTATATTTCCCTGAAGTGTCCTGACGGTCAGCATAGTGAATGCATCATTCACTCTCTTGAAATGGATATAGATTTGGTCCCGCTAGAGCTACATGTAATAGTCATAATTTTGAGTGGTGTTATCATATATATCCTTAGTGTCAGGGCCTTACTAGGTCTTCATACTTGTAATCACATATAGATTTCATATAGAAATATTGTTCCTCTTTGAAGCAATTCAACTGATTTTGAATATTATCACTGATAATCCCTCCCCAATCGATAAACTAGATCCTTGCGCATATGATGATTATACACAAGAAAATCCATTTTTTAAGATATTTTGAATCTTCATTCCCCATCAACTCGTGGAGAAAAAAATGATTTTTGAAACTTCGTTGATTAAGACCGACCTTTGTAGAACCCTAGGTAATTGGGACTTTCCTCCCTTTGGAAATTGTAACCAATTTATATCTATAGTGTTGATACATTCATTCTTATTCTTGGAAAAGTGTGCTTCTACAATCCCTTTGTCTATATTTACAAATTGATCTCTAAGAGGTAACTTGAGAACAATCCCAATTGAAAAACTATCTAGCTTAGCCACAAGCGTATCATCAACATTCTTAATCTTCTTTGTTTTTGTATTGTAACTGTTGATACATTCTAAAACCAAGGTTTGGAATTGAGCTATTATAAGGAATATAACTACATGAGCTAATCCACTTTCAAAAACTCTTTGAGACATAGATGATCTTTTCCCCTCTTCCATGGTTTTCCAAAAAAATTGTAGACTTATGACCTATCTTTATATCTATGATCTCAAGAAGTTTTCTTTTGAAGATTGACATCAACTCATACCCTTGATATTTATACTTCATAATTTTGTATTAGGTTGATTTCATGTGATCAATTCACCCACAAAGAACTTTTATCTCTATGATCAATTATGTCATTATTTAATTTACGACTTGAATATTTACAAAGTACATCACCATCTATATGAATAGAATATTTATATTTTGGGCATGAGAAACATAGGTATTTATAATATTCAGGAATATTTGACTTCATGCATGTCATTCATAACTCCTTGAAAGCTTCTAAATCCCAAAATAACTTAACATATGAAAAAAATAAAAAAAATACATCCCATAAACTGATATTTTCGTCAACATGTAGCTAGAAAATTTAGACAGTTACACATGTATAAGCATATTTTTTATGCAAGTATGAATGAATACTCATACATTATTGTAATGATTCCAAAATAGCTCACATGCCTAGATCACACCTCCACATTTTCATGTATATCGATTGAAACCCTTGCAACAGCTTAAGATATCTTCATGTTTTGATAGATTCAAGCTCTTGTGTTTCGAAACACTAAGTCACAAGGATTTCACATTCACATTCACACATGGAAACCAAGCATTTGTATTCTATCAATCTCTTTTATGTCTTCGACTTGAAAATATCATAAACACTCATTACATGCAACCATGTTTGTGTTTATTTAGGAATCATGGTATTCATAAAATCATAGTTTAATCACTTGGTTTATGCTTCCAAATCTTTCATTCATGTTTATGGGAGTGGTTGCAACTATAACATCTGACAAGAATCACTTTTTTTTGACAAATTCTAACATATATTTTCAATGTTCCTTTGCTATACTATGCCATGCCTTTCAATAAACCCCTTGTTGCAATATATTATACAATCATGGGATTCCATGAAACCACTTTTATTTGAGGTGTTATGTCAAGTTGCTCTAGCGCCTTGGCTATTCCCTCACACTTTATTCTACAATCTATCACATGCTAGGAGATCATATTTCTTGGGATTTAAAACTAAAGGAAACAAGAGGGAGAAGCAATCAAATAATCACACAAAAATAAATATAGATATTTTATATTGATCAAGTCAAAACATTACACATATTTTGAGATTCTTCTCTTACATACAACAGCATCATACTGTATACTCCTTACAAACTCCATTCCCTTACAACTCTTTTCAAGATTGAGCATGATCTCTTTCATAAACACATACAAACTACTACTACTGGAGCTTCTGCTCCTAGACAAACACCATTGCATAACCTTGAACTACTGCTCTAGACATCAACATTACATTCAAATGTTTCAACTTCATACAGCTTTGTAGAGTTGGAATCCATTAGGAGAGTAGATAATAAAATGAAGACTTAAACAATATATAGATAATCAAACACATACAGAGCAGAGAACAATACATAAAATAACATAATTTGTAGCACCTAGAAAACATGTGAAAGATGCAATGAAATTATTTCAAATCTTTACAAATATTTACCAAAATGTATCTTCAAAATTTGTCTTTAATACTGATATTTTTATGTAGGAACGAAGGCTGGTATGGAGCATCTAAAAAGACAGGTCTAGCTAGCAGAGTTAATGAAGTAGTTAGGATAAAAAACTTAACACTCCCCCTTAATCACAACTACAAATCTCTTTCATCAATTTTTTTAATTTTGTAGCTTTGTATGCCTCCTCCTTTTCTTAACTACTACTCCACAATATATTCTTTGGTTGTGGCTTTGGGTTCTCTCAATTATTTCTACAAAAATCTCACCTTTCGTGAGAAATAATGATTCCTTTTGTGATTTACCATGATTTTCATCAACTCTTTTTAAAAAAATTTGTTTTGAGTTATAGCTAGGTCTCGAGATCTTCCAAATTGTGTTTCTCTTCCTTTTAAGTGTTTAGTGGCTAGATTTCAAAAAAATTGTTGTTCTTCTCTTTGTTGGTTTCTCTATCTTGATGAACCTCTTTTTCTTCAGCTACTATTGGGTTACAAAAAACTTTGCCTCCTTTTATCACTTCTTGGCGACTCCTAGTGGATTCTTGTGATCACCTTTAACTATATTTTGAGAACTAAAATATTTTCACCTTGGTGGATGCACATCAAATCTGTAGCACACTTTTATCTCTTGCAAAACACTTAATTTTGATAGAAATCTCTTTTCCTTTTCTCACTCCACCTCTGGGCAGTGGCTTCAATCTTCCAACCAACTCTTAGATTCACTTGGCAGCCAATCTTCTTCAAAAACTATTATGGTGGTTTCTTTACTTGGTGATTTCAACCCTTTCAATTGCGGGCATTGTCTTGGACTAGCCTCTTTTGAACAACCAACCATGAACATTTTCTTTTGTAAAATTTCAACCCAAATAAACTTATCGAACTTGGCTCTAATGCCATTTGAAGGATAAAAGAGGGAGAATAAATCAAATAAACACACAAAAATAAACATAGATATTTTATATTGATCAAGCTAAAACATTACATAAATATTTTAAGCTTCTACTCTTACATACAAAACCATCATGTACTTCATACTCCTTACAAACTCCATTCTCTTACAACTCTTTTACAAACTCCTAGTGGATTCTTGTGATCACCTTTAACTATATTTTGAGAACTAAAATATTTTCACCTTGGTGGATGCACATCAAATCTGTAGCACACTTTTATCTCTTGCAAAACACTTAATTTTGATAGAAATCTCTTTTCCTTTTCTCACTCCACCTCTGGGCAGTGGCTTCAATCTTCCAACCAACTCTTAGATTCACTTGGCAGCCAATCTTCTTCAAAAACTATTATGGTGGTTTCTTTACTTGGTGATTTCAACCCTTTCAATTGTGGGCATTGTCTTGGACTAGCCTCTTTTGAACAACCAACCATGAACATTTTCTTTTGTAAAATTTCAACCCAAATAAACTTATCGAACTTGGCTCTAATGCCATTTGAAGGATAAAAGAGGGAGAAGAAATCAAATAAACACACAAAAATAAACATAGATATTTTATATTGATCAAGCTAAAACATTACACAAATATTTTAAGCTTCTACTCTTACATACAAAACCATCATGTACTTCATACCCCTTACAAACTCCATTCTCTTACAACTCTTTTACAGATTGAGCTTGATCTCTTTCATAGACATAAACAAACTACTACTGTTGGAGCCTCTGCTCCTAGATAAGCACCATTGGATAACCTTGAGCTACTTCTCTAAATATCAACATTACATTCAACTATTTCAACTTCATACAAATTTTCAGATCTAGACTCCATTTGGGAGAGTAGATAGAAAAATGTAGACTTAAACAATCTATAGATAGTCAAACACCAAAAAAGTAGAGAAATATACATAAAATAAAATATTTTGTAGCACCCAAATACATGTGAAAGATACAATGAAATGATTTCAAATCTTTTAAATTCTTTACCAAAATCTATCTTCAAAATTTGTCTTTAATACTCAGATTTTCCTGCATCTGAAAAGATAGGTCCAGCTAGCAAAGTTAATGAAGTAGTTGGAATTATATTTTCCAACAAAACCCATTAATTATGCATATTGTTGAATTTTCCTAAAGCCTTTCAAAAAAAAAAAATTTAATATTTCTTGTGATATTGACATCACATATAATGAAAATACAATGCAAATCAAGGAGGAGGTGTGACTGAATCTACCAAATTCACTTTCTTCAAAAATATTTGAATCTCTTTGCCAACCTTTGCACTCTACATGACATGACTAAGGAAAGGTGGAGTTGTGAATTGAATATAGAGGGAGGTGCATCTCTCAACTTGCATTTTCCTGAATTTTATTTAAATCCTTTTTAACAAATCCATCATGTGCATAATTTTTCCTTTCTTCTATGCTTTAGTTCTCTAATGCACGCTTAGATGGATTCTAATGCGTAGTACTTCATCTCCCTATTTGTTGTAGATGAAATGATATGGAATTTAGTTTCATAGCATATGAACAAACCAATTACATTTTCAAGAAATCATTTCTTCTTTCAGCTTGCACCCTCCTCAAACCTACAGGATACTTCAAGGATGGAGTTGTGATGCTTTTATAGTGATCTTGTTAAGCATCTTTAGATGGAAATGTAACTGCATGTTGATGTCGAACTCTACACATGAAGCTTTTTGTTTATGGACATAGTGTAGAAAGATGTATCCATTTACATTTTCACACTTGTTTGGGCCCTCCTTACTAAAATTTTCCTTATTTATGCCTTCTTTGGTCCTATATTACATCCACAAGCCCTATTTAATGCATCTTTCCAAGGATAATTCAGACACATATCTAATAACCAATCATAAATTAATATTTTTAGATTGTATGGCCCAGATTTAGTGATCTAGGACTCATACGCCACCTTGAGCATATGGGCCCCACCTAAGTTTTAGGACATGGTCCTAAATTTAGCATAAAACTTAACATTTCTTGAAATTTGTGTCCCAAGCTTAACCTACTTGGACTCATACACCCCAACTAGTGTATGAGTCATCCTTAGCTTAGACATATTTTAAATTCAAATTCTTGGTAGGATTTCATCCTCCTTGATCTAATGTTGGCTTGTAGTGTTGTAATTTCAAGAAATTTGGCATAAACAAGTAGAAATACAAGGTTATTTCACATATTTCCTCTAAGCCATTTTTATGAGCAAGTGTGATGTAAGAATTCAAGAATTCTAACAATTCAAGAGCTGATTATCAATAATTTGGAGCTACATTCAAGATTCAAGCATCATGTCAAAGTCATCATGCATCATGTGTTTGTTTTTGAGCTAACATTTGTGATGTAAGTTCTTATGATTCAAGCAAGCATTCAAATCAAGAGCCGTATCATACAATGAAGAGTCAAGATCTACATTCATGCTAGCCATTTCATACAATATTATAGCCTTTGTTCCAAGGTTTTGGTGAGTTGTAACATATTTGTTCATTCATCATTCTATTTCTATTCATTTCAAGGTTGATTACCAAAATGAGGTTTGACCAAGGAAAACCCCTATCCACTAACAAAACAACATTTTCCCTTCTCTTTGATGTGTGGTTTACAGATTTAGGTTAAAATCCATTAAAGAGAAAGATTGGAGAAAGTTGTCAAAGTTGTCAAAGTTGTCATCTACATTGCAAGATCACAAAAATTCATCTACAAAGCAGAATTCAATGTTTTAGATTTAGAGATCTAAAGGGAGAGAAGCTAAATGAGAACACTCGAGGATATCAAAGTTTCAGATCAACCTTGATACTAGGACTAAATCACCACTTGTGGCATATGAGTCCTAGTATACTAGATCTCAAGCATTTTTCGTAATCCTAGTTTACAAGTTCTAGATTTCAGATTCAACCCCAAACCCTAAACTGGGATTAAATCGCCCCTACTAGCATATGAGTCCCATTGTGCATTAAAAGTAATATTTTCAGGAGTACAGACCTTGTGTCAAGAATCTTCATTTTTCCAGGTAGCCCTTTGTCCTTTCTTTGTTCATTATTCTAATTTTTAGTTTCATATCTTAGGTTGCATAATTAGATTTGCATATCATTTTCATTTTTCAAAGCCTTTTCTTGGTGGTGAACCCTCTTTTGTCTTTAATCACACCCAAGTAAACCATCTTAACTATATACTAAAAATTTTGATAAATAAGAAATGATAAAATAATAATGTGCATTACCTAATCCAAATATTCAATACCTCAAATAGATGCAAATGATAGATGAATGAATCGATTGATTTGGTATGTTTGTTTCTCAAATCAACAACATAATGATATGATGATGATAGATAGATAGAGATGGATGCAAGACTCAAGAATGATTTTGACAACATAAGGATGCTTGAAGAATCAAATCCCCCAAATGGCTTATGAGGGGGTTGATTTATAGGCAAGGTCTGATTTGGATTGATGGTTGAGATTGGATGTCAATAAGATGTCCTAAGAAATGGCCAAGATTGAAAGTTGTATGAAATAGGGTTAGGGCTAAATTAGGGAAATGATAAGGATGAAGGGTTGAGATTGAATTATGAGATATTTCAATTAGGGGCTAAGATTAAATGAGATGTCAAAAGATAAGATTTTATGTGGAAGATAAGATTGGCACATACAAAGAGGTGATAGGAGAAATTAAATAATAAAAATTATTTAATTTAGGTGGCCAAAGAATAAAGATATTATTTAATTATAGAAGAATGTGACAAAGGGAATATTTTGAATTAAATAATGATTTAATTTAAAATTCAAGAGAGTGGAAAAAATTAAATAAATAAAATTTATTTAATTTAGGAGAGAAGAGGCTAATGAATAATTAAGTAATTAAAAATAATTATTTAATTATAGTAGAAAATGGAAAAAAAATAAATAAATAATAATTTATTTAATTTTAGAAAGAAAGGGAATTAATTAATGACGTAATTAAATAAATAAAATTTAATTAATTAATCGCAAAGGAATAAAGATAGAAATGAATGAATTAAATAATTATTTAATTAATAGAATACATGACATTAGAAAATAATTAAAGAATTAAAAATGATTGAATTATAAAGAATGAAATGGGAAATGATGAAGAATCTAAGAGTTGCATGCTTAGGACAATTTTTAGTGTTTGCATTTCGCCCCTCTTTGAGATGATGTTCGAGATGATGAGGTTTGTGTCAAGTAACATCATTTCAAAGAAGCTAAGGTATGGATAGAAGAAAATGGATAATTATATAAAGATAGGATGATGATGGGATGATGATGATATAAGAAAAGGATGATGATGGGATGATGATGCCCCCTTGAGAGGATAGGCAGGTTCAACAAACATGGGTATGCTCTCGAAATGAATGAAATGATAAAAGATGGATAAAGAGATGGATAATACGTTATGCTTCAAGAAGGTGACCAACCATTATGTTTAATGTAACACTAGACATGATGCACCAAGGTATAATGACTAAGGTGATGATGTGTCTCATGCCCCAGCATAATACAACCTTTTCTAGATACAAGATATGAATATTAGCTGGGAGTAACTCTAATTTGATGTAAATGCAAGATAAACATGATAACAAACACAAGAAAGCAAGCAAGCATGCACAAATGATACCAAAAAAAACAAGGTATTGCCCCTATCAAGCTATAAACCAATGCTTAATTGATTGATTGATGATGATTGATGATGATAGTTTTTTCATTACGGGGAATGACATATCCCTAGATCAACACAGGGATGATTGATTGATTGGGTTTACAAAAAGATTAGGATCAAGACCAAAGGATGTGATTAGAAAATTTTGAAAGATTGATCGACTTGATTGGTATGGATTAAGGATTTCCTTGCATTTGGATTATTGCTTGAAATGATTCAATTGATTTGATTTGAAGGAGTAGTTTGGAATGATATGACGATTGATTTGATGATTTGATTGGATGAAAGGATGTGAAGAATTGAATAGAAGAATTGATGTGATTGGCTAATTTGAAGGAGTTGAATCTATGTGTTGAATGGATTTGACGAATTGATTGGAAGAAATGATTTGGTTTGATTTTATTGCTTAGATTTTTGCTGGCTATTTGATTTTTTGTCTTTTGTCAAGAGCTTTTTCCATTTTTTTAATTTTTGGGGATATTTTGATTTTTTTATATTTTTTGAAATGTTTTGATTTATTTTTATTTTGAAATTTTTTATTTTTTAAGACTTTTGAAATGTTTTGAATTTTTGGATTTTTGAAATTTTTTTTTTTTTTGGGATTTTTGAAATGTTTTGATTTTTTTGGATTTTTGAAATGTTTTGCTTTTTTCTTGGATTTTTGAAATGTTTTGATTTTTTTGGATTTTGGAAATGTTTTGAGATGTCAATGGATGAAAATTTGGGTAGCCTTTGTGCTAGATACCAATGACAAGGGAAAACCAAGTCTAGGTGCAAGGAGATAGATGGGATTGATGGATGGAAGGGTGGGTGATAGGATAAGGGATAAAAGGCTCATGATATATGGATGGATAAAAATTATAGGTCATATTGAATGGAAATTTCATGATAAATGGATGGGAAAATGATAAGATATAGTGGAATGGATGTATGAATCATGAGGAGCTAAGATGTGATACCCAAAACATGTTTCAACCCTTGTTCCCCTATATCCTAATCAAGATCAAAAGGAGGAAGAGAGGATGAACAAACTCAAATATGATAGGGAGGTATGATGGCTAAATATGGTAGGATGGTAAGATAGAATGATATGACATGAAAATTATAGGTTGGATAGATGAGACATTGTGCCCCCAAGTGTAAGTGACATAGAATATCAACCTACATATGATACATGTTTTCCAAGTTTTCATCATGGTACTTATCCAGGTAACCTATTTACCAGGTTTTCACCATTGGATGAAAGGATTTATCTTTAATTTTTTTATTTTCATTTTTTTTTGTATAGGAGAATGGGAATATGGATAGGAGGGACTCAAGTTTCTAGTTCCATGAAAGGTGACATTCCCACTAGAGATGGATTCCATTTCTTGGACCATGTCAAATGTGCTAATAGATGTTGGTAGGGGATGCATGAAAAAGTGATATAGATTAGGTGGATAATGGATTATGATGCAGATTATGTAGCGGTGGATTATGATAGGGATTATATAGGACTTATGCAAAAGATGATTGGTGAGGCTTATCCAAAAACATGGACCATAGGAAGGTGGTGGGGGAGACATGTAGGATAATGAGTGAAGGGTTAGGAGATGGAGGTATGTGGAATTGTTTCAAAATGGAATGGAACCATGACCAATGGTTGCCTAAATTGTGATAAATGTTAAAGATTTTGATGTGGATGGGGTGTAGGAAGCAATGGAGATGCTTCCTTAGGAGATGGGTGATGAATTGTTTTAGGTACCCACATAGACTTAGTATTTTTATGACTTTTATTTTCTTGTGGGATGAAATATGAGGTTCTTGAATAGAGTGTGAATTTGAGGTGGAAGCATATGGTTGGGATTTTTGTGATGTAGATGTCTCATTTAACTTGATTTATTTTTCCTTAGGTACCAAAAACATTTTGGTTTTAGACTTTTCTTTTGGAGGTATGGGCTTATATAGCTTTTTAGATGGATTTTTCTTTGAATTTTTGTATTGATGTCCTAAGGCATCAGGTTCCTTAGGATTATTTAGTTTATCAGTAGAGGCATTGACTTTTATTTTTTTGAATCCCATGGGTATGGTGGAATGATTGGAAGCTTCATGTTTAGACAATGTGTGCATTCCTTGGTCATGATTAGGATTTTTAGAAGAGTTATGGATGGATGGATAATGGGATTGTATAATGGAGATATTAGGTGCTAGGAGTAATGGAGGTAGATTAGATGGTGGGATATTAGGAGTTGGAAAAAATGATGAAAAAATTGATGGTGGAAGGTGTACGACCACATGCTTTTGACATTTGTATGATGATGGAGGAGGGATGGCAACATATGTTTTAGGCACACATGATAGAATTTATAATGGAAGAAGGTGGACTTAGGATGCATGGAGGAAGTACAAACATCTTTAGATTGGTTTCCTTGGGGTGTATGTCCAAGGCCATAAGAGAATGGAAGGACTTTGGCATGGATGGGCTCAAAAATACCTTGTTCATGAAGGTCTAAACCTTTACCTTGGTGGTTCATTTTTTCCAGTATGAGATCGACAATGGGACTAGGTGTAGGTGGAACACTAGACATGAGTTCCTTATTGGATGGAGAAAATGAAGCAAGGGAAGATAATGGTTGTTGTTCTAAAGAGAAAAATTCATGAATGAGGTTGGAAAGACCAATAGGATATGATGGAGGACTTGCAATAGGGTCGATAGTGGGTGATGGAGGATCATTAGGATCTTTATTAGCTTTGTGTTCACTTAGATCCATGATATTTGTTTGATCTTTTATGTGTTATTGGGAGGCATATGTCTCATCAAGAGAAGTGGATGTTGATGGATCATGGATAGGACTAGGTGAAGGTGAATTTGGGATATATTTCTCATGGATAGATGAAGTGATAGGCTCTTGACCATGGAATACATAGATTTGGCTAAGATTATCATCATGGCCTTCTTTATCATAGGTAAGATAATAGAAAGAATATTGATCATAAATAGGACCAAGTATTTTATGAGTGGGATCATTAGAAGGACCTAGATCTTGATTAGAGTGAGGGATTAATGTTTCCTCATGCTTAATATAATGCTCTTGACATACCTCTTGGTTTTCTTGAATGGAAGTGGAAGGGGATGATTCTTGGATAGGATCGACATGTTATAGATGGTCAATAACATGTAGACATGATGGAGGTTGACTTGGGCTCAATGGGGGAGATGCTTGAATAGGCTTAAGGGGGAGACTACATGATGGGGTTTTAAGGATGGTCATGATGTTTGAAGACTCTTTGGTAGGTTCAATCATATGAGTTGGATGATATGGTGATGCGTGATTCCTTGCTAGTAGCCCTTGGGTCACATCCTTCGTAGGTGGATGGGTGGATTTGGGTAATTTCAGAGGTTTTCTTTTGAATTTTTTTAATTTATGGAATAGATTTGATGGAGGATTAGGTGATGGTGGGGGTAATGAATAGTTTGATGGGTTAGAAGGTGGAGGGGAAAAAGGATTAGGACTAGTACATGGTGGCTTAGGGATAGGATTTTGATCAGATAGTGGTATGATAAAGTTATATGGTGCATGAACTAGATTGGTGTTACCCTTTTCAAATGGAGAATGAGAATTGAAAGGCTCTTGATTTTTTTACCAAGGTGGACTTGGGATCCTATGTTGTTTTTTGTGATATAGGTGGATATGTTGATGTGGAATTGACATGATAGGTAGATAGATTAGGTTGGCATGATGATGAAGGTGACACAAATTGTGGTTGAATGTGTTGAGGTTGAAATGGTTTTTGGACTTGTTGTGGTATGTTTTTTTGTTGCGATTTGACTTGATGTTGTGCTTGTTGGATTTGATAAGTGGCCATGAGGTATTGGGCTTGTGCTATGAGTTGTTGCATTTGAGGTGATTGGTTTGTTTGAAGTTGACATCATTGGATGAGGCCTTGGAGATCATGTATAATTTTTTGGTCTAAGGGTTGTGGTGCTTGATAAAGTGATTGGATGAGGTCTTGGAATTGGGGTACTAGGTCTTCCAATGTTAGCATGCTGTAAAATTATGTTGATTGGATTAAAGAGATGGTGATGATTAGGATATGATGTGGAATGACAAGATTGTATGATTTGGATGATGTGGCAAGTATTTATGGAAGTTTTACTTGGGAAATATCAAACACAAGATCTCACATGTAAATGCATGAACAAACACATGAAACAAAATGATAAATTTTTCTTTTAAGATTAAATGTTATGATTAAGAAAACACTTGAATAGAAAACAACAAGCATAATGTTAGTCAATTGGGTATGGCCAATTAGGTCTTAAGCTAGGATGCATAAGGTTGACTAAGGATGATTTGAAATTAAAATCTTGCCACACAGTCAGGAGAAAGGGGTAACCCACCCTTCACCTTCATTTCCCAAAGGTATAAAGTTCTTTGGGGCTTAGCTAAGAGTGACAAGATTTCAACTCCAAAAGAGGCGTGTCTTTGGATTCACACCTTGGTTGAGGTCATCCCTTGGAGGGGTGTGTGCTTTGAGTAGGCCTCCTAAGAAGGGTATGACAAAAGCGAACCAAGTGAGTTGTTTTGCAGGACACACACACTTGATTCACACTCATAGTTGTTAATTTCCATTTAGAAAATCAAAATGTGTGTAAGAAAACAGTCGAAGCACTTGTTATTTTTTAACCCAAAGCCAAAATGTGTGGTGGAAGACAATGGTTCTTTCTAAGCCCAATTTCAAAGTGTGATTGCAAAAAAGGTTCGTTTTAAGCCCCAAACTGAAATGTGTTGACAAAAAATGATTAGAGATGAAAGATGGAATGTGTGAACCTAGAATTTATTTAGCTCCACATTTTTTTCCACTTGATCCAATTTGTCTTTTGAAGTGTTTTTTTTTTTGCACATTCACAAAACCAACAACAAAGCCAAAACCCTAACAAGATAATTGATCACTAATATTAGAGGGTTATCTAGTCAAATAAAATCTAATTTTTGGAAATGTTTTTTGCATCCAAAATAAAAACACAGAGAACATACCCTTACTAAAATTTCCAAATCTTTCCAAAAATGTAAATAAATTTGAAAATTTTGTTGTTTTGCATTCAAAATTAAATTTTCATTAAAAATCATTATAAAATTATAATAAATTCAAAATAGGTCCAAAAATTCTATTTTTTGGACTAAAAGCTCCTAAAAACATTAAAAATCTACAAAAAAAGTTATGCAAAAAGATCTGACACCGTTTGTAAGATATAAGAAAATATTATAAAACCCTAATTTTCAAAGACCTATTTTTTGTCTAATTATTTTTCATCCAAATAAAATATGTAAAAAATAGACCCCTATTAGAATTCAAAGAGATTTTCAAAAATATTAAAATACCTAAAAATTCGCTAATTTTCTCTCAAAATTGATTTTTCATAAAAAAACACAAAAAATTAAAAACAGATCCAAAAAATTTGATTTTTGGACTGAAATCTCTTGATATTGTCCCCAACTTGAAGAAAATATTTTGTGAAAATATATACAACCATTTGAGAGATATGGTTGAATCTTTGAAAACTAGGGTTTTGTCCCAAAATGATGCAAAAACTGTAACAAAAAACTAACAAAACCTACAACAAAAAAGATCCAACTCCAAAATTCCTCAAAATTTGTCAAAATATTGAGCCAATAATTAGTTAGGGGGTTCATGTCAGGTTCACCAAAATGTATATGAAAAATTTAGATAAATAAGAAATGATAAAGTAATAATATGCATTACCTAATCCAAATCTTCAATACCTCAAATAGATGCACATGATGGATGAATGAATCGATTGATTTGGTATATTGGTTTCTCAAATCACCAACATAATGATATGTTGAGGGTGATAGATGAAGGATGATAGATATAGATAGATGAAAGATTCAAGAATTATTTTGACAGCATAAGGATGCTTGAAGAATCAAACCCCCCAAATGGCTTATGAGAGGGTTGATTTATTGCAAAGGTCTGATTTGGATTGATGGTTGAGATTGGATGTCAATAAGATGTCTTAATCAATGGCTAATATTTAAATTTAATGTATGAAATAGGGTTAGGGCTAAATTAGGGAAATGATAAGGATAAAGGGTTGAGATTGAATTATGAGATAATTCAATCAAGGGCTAAGATTAAATGAGATGTCAAAAGATAAGATTTGATGTGGAATATAAGATTGGCATGGACAAAGAGGTGATAGGAGAAATTAAATAGTAAAAATTATTTAATTTAGGTGGCCAATGAATAATTAAATAATAAAGATATTATTTAATTATAGAAGAATGTGACAAAGGTAATCTTTTGAATTAAATAATAATTTAATTCAAAAATCAAGAGAGTGGACCAAGTTAAATAAATAAAATTTATTTAATTTAGGAGAGAAGAGGCTAATGAATAATTAAATAATTATTTAATTATAGTAGAAAATGGACAAAAATTAAATAAATAAGAATTTATTTAATTTTAGAAAGAAAGGGACTTAATTAGTGACGTAATTAAATAAATTAAATTTATTTAATTAACCATGGAGGAATATTGATAGAAATGAATGAATTAAATAATTATTTAATTAATATAAGACATATTACATTAGAAAATAATTAAATAATTAAAAATTATTTAGTTATAAAGAATGAAAGGGGAAATGATGAAGAATCTAAGAGTCACAGGCTCAAGACAATTTTTAGTGTCTACATTAACCATCCAAACCTTCCCTCAATCAAGCCAATTGGTTGAATGATATTGGTTTCCTTTAATGAAACATAAGGAAATTGGTGGAGGAACCCTAATCCCCCTTTAGTTCCATATCTTAAAATTTTCGAACACAATTTTCTTCATTTCAATCAGAAAATATAAATTGTGAGCTTCAAATCAATCTTCCACTGTATTTTAAACTATATTCCTCCTCACATGGCACGTCTTAGGCGTGGTTTCTAGATCTTCTCCATACAAATTGTAACTACTATTTAATGGAGGAGGTGTAAACTTGGGAGTGCAACTAGGCAATGTGTGAGTTCTTGTATGCATATTTAATTTTCCCTTCAAAACTATCAATAGTTTTCCTCTATAAGTGGAAAAAATTTCACTGAAAATGGGTTGTGAAAATCCACAACCTCATTTTATAATGTACAAACTTGGATTGTAAATTTTCACAATTATTTTTGGATGGGTTATGAATTTTCACAACCCATTCCTTTTGTCTTGTAGTAGGTTGTGAAAATTCACAACCCAACTTTTTATTTTCAATTCAAGTTGTGAATTTCACAAGTTAATTTTTACTTTATTTCTTTATTTTTTCACTTTATCCTCCTCATTAATTACTTATTATATTAAAATAATTAATTAATAAAACTGAACCTTGGTATTTAAATCATTCCATTGAATTTGAAAACTTCACTGCAATTGAGCACCAAACAACATTACTTAATGATTCAAAAATTCTTAATCCATGAAGGTGTGGAAAATCATCGACACATTGATCGAAAGCCAGTTTTCCTTGCGAGCCCACCCAAAAAGAATTTAGCATAAATATTGATTGGCTTCTAATTTTTAACTATAAAGTTTCCATATTCTCCACAACATCAACAAGATGAAACCTAGTGAGTGAAATTTTACCAGATCTTCTAAAAACATAGATTTAATAATTTTTGTAATCCCACATGTGAAAAATAGAAGAATTAATATTTCACAACTTGTGAGGAACTATTCCTTGTAAACTGACCACATTGGTCTAAATACCTCTATAAATATTTTGATTGAAGTAATTTTCACCAAATTACACTAATTTTTAAATTTAATTGTTTTTGTGAATTTCATCAATTTTTGTCACTACACTCGATTACAGACTTGAATAAACGAACTGATTTATTGAACTTGGTGAGGTAAATTTGATCTTGGTGCAAACACACTTAAATTTATTTGAAAATTATTTGTTTCAAATTAACATTGATGAGAGAAAAAGATTCATAATTTAATCAAGAATGCAATTTTACATGATAAACACTTGAGGACCCCATACATTATTTTGAAATAAATAGTTCTTAAGAAAACACCATAAAAACTAGGACAAAAAAATCAAACACTCAAAATTGTTTAACCATGAGTTTTCAATTATTCCAAGCTTGAAAAGGAGTTACTCCTTCTACATATCTATGAGGAACTTGATTTTGGATGTAAGACACATAGTTAAGAGGCCTATGCCCAATATTAAAGTGTTAATGATTTGGACTATATCATATATTTTCCATCCCTTTTAAGGACCTATGTTTATTTTTATTTTCTGACACCATTATACTAGGGATTTCATGTAATTATTTGATGCAAATCGATAATTTTTTAAGCATAAAACTATTCAAATTGATGGCTAACATATACACCCATTATCTATGTACATTAAATATTAATGAACATACTTGATTGTTTGTATGCAAAATATTTCAAGTCTTGGAAAGACTCTAAGACCTTAGAATCCTATTTGAAAAAAAAAACCATGTGTATTTGGAATGATCATCAATAAATATCAAGACATATTGAGCCATGCTAAAAGATGGATGTCGAAATTGTCCTACCAAGTCACTGTGCACTAACTCTAATAGTTGTGTGGCCCTCGATACCTTTCCTTTATCACATTTCTCTTTAGAATGCTTACAAGGAATGCACCCCTAGTGAAATTAATAGAAGGAAACCCTAAAACATGTCATGTTTACTAATATTCTCTAATTAGTAGTAATTCAAGTGACCAAACCTTTGATGCCACAAAAAACCCACCTCATATGAGTAAGTGAGTAATATTTTTAAAGGAGAGACAACAATAAAATAAAATATATATAGTCTAGACTATTGATCTACTTTTGTCATGAAAAGTTTAGACCCATTATGCATTTCATTAATTACCACTATATCTTTTTTGAATTCAACTCACTTTCCAAAGCCAATTTGAGTGATCTAATAAATAGATAGGGGATTAGTTGAAAAATATGAAACAAAAATAACATCTTGAAATGTTCCTTCACAACATCAATAAACCCTCTCTTATTCACTTCTATATGAGTGTCATCACCCATTCATATTGCAGGTATAAAAATGGATCTAAGGAGGTAAAATCATCCTATGATGAAGCCATGTGGTGTGAAGCACTTGATAAAATGATCCATATGTGAAGTTGTGAAGCAACAAGAAATATGTCCTTTTTGTTCCCTTTCCCCTTCCTTTTCTCTATCCTTAGAATACCCTTCAAATGAATTTTTTTTCATGAATTCAAGCACCTTAATATTATTCTTTTAGAAAGATCTGTTAGATGATTAATCTATTTATCACAATTACCTTTTAACAAGATCTTATTTTTTTGTCTTGAAATTTTTTCTTGTAGCAAAAAATAGTGATATATATAAACAATAACATGATAGGTTTATTTAATACTAAGCCTTCATCCATCTACTTTATCTAGCTAGTATATTGTTGAGCTCAGAATATTGAGAGGGGGGTGAATTAGTATTCTATTAAATCATCCAATAATTAACCATCCAATTACCAAATGATACTTAACAGTTATGAGGAATGAAAGCATGAACAACCCATAACACACACAACACATGAACACAAAGATTTTTTAAATGGAAAACCTGAAAAAGGGAACATCCATGGTGAGGATTAGCTCACAATATGTTATAACTAGTTATAATATATTATAGAAAGGCTCACTACCAGGTGGACTCACTATTCACAGAGAAAAGAAAGATAGAAAGAAGTGGCTTCACAACCAAGATTTGAACTTATTCAAAGTGCATCTAAAATTTGTTGGATTCAATTTCTTTGAACCTCAATACATTGATAATACTCTTTATCAACTCGGATTACAAATCTCTACTTTTTTCTACATTCACACACTTCTCAACACTCACAACTTGTTCACTCAACTCTCCACAATATATCATTACTACTTTTATTTGAATTAGGTATGAATTCATGTTTGATCATCAAAAACTCAAAACAACCTTGTATGTATACTAAAATTCATCACAAACATCAATTAGGTCATCCTAATTAGATTCAACATAGCCTCAAATCATTCAAAGCATTCCTTTTCAAAATTTGATTCAAATCAAAATACCTTCATGCCTAAAAATATGCAATATATGTCAAAATGGACCTATAAAATCTCCCTCTTCCATTCACATCACATCTTTAATCTCCAAAATTCTTAACATACATTAGGTCGACCAGGCATATGACTTGAAAGAAAAAATAATCCAACTAATCATTACCATAGGACACGTGGACCTCAAAATATCATGCCAACTTGAAAATACAATTCTTTGAAACCTATTAACCTTCTCCTAAAATTACAAGGTCTGACTCAATTTTGTGGAGTGTGGACCAGTTAGGTTATAGCCAATACATAGAAAACTATGTAAACCATATATGTCAATATTTGTTACTTTCAACTTTCAAATCGCTTATTCAGATCAAGTGAAATTCAAAATTAAGATGCTATGGATGTCCATGAACAACATATTAGATTCATAGAAGTAAATATATGTGGGCAAAAAAATGCAAACCAAATTATCAGAGGACATACTGTGTTGAATCTACCAATGTAGACACTTAGCAAAAGTGTTTAATTATTTTGATGTTTCAATCAAACCCTTTTGCAAAATAAATCTTCTATAGTCATCCTTCATACTATTTTGATATCCATCATGTAGTGTTGACATAAATGATAATACATTAATAGTTAAACCGTCTTCATTCTTTCAAAAATCACCCCCTTTGCAATTGATGGCAACATGTGCCAAATAAAATCTTCTTTCCTAAAATATATCTCCACAAATATCTCTCCCCTTTGACATCAAGGGAAAAGGGTGCTCCCCTCAAACATATCTACAAAATGAACTAGCTCCCCCTTAAACAAAACAAAAAAAAACTCCTAATACATCCACATATCGATAAAATAATCTGAAAACATGAAAAACTAAAGGAGTGTATAGATATATATATGGTAAATAGAAGTTTGACATATATGGTTTGCATAGTTTTCTATGTATTCACTATAACCTAACCGGTTTGCACTCCTCCATGGGTTTGAGTTAGACCTTGCGGTTTTGGGAGAAGGTTAATATGTGTCAAAGAATTGTATTTTCCAGTTGGAATGATATTTTGAGGTCCATGTTTCCTATGGTGATGATCAGTTGGAGTATTTCTTCTTTTAGTTAACTTCCTAGGGGGGAGCTAGTTCAGTTTGTATATATGTTTTAGGGGAGCACCCTTCTCCCTTCATGTCAAAGGAGGAGAGATGTTTGATGAAATAATATTTTATTTGACACATTTTCCATCAATGATAATACATTAATGACAACCTTCTTCATTCTTTCAATAAGTATATGGACAACATTATTGCACAATTTATTTTCAACCACATTGTAGGCCAGGTCTAACTTGGAATAGTGAATACATTGAATGGAGTGAAAATTCTTAAACTATGACTCCATAAAATTATAATTTATAATGAATTCATCATTATAACCTACATATTTTATCTAGAAGGGTCTTAATTATGGAAATGTAATCTCTGTCCATGGTTTTTCTTACCCTTTGTAGTGAAAATAAATAAATTTTTGGAGAGTATCTTGATTGATTCTAGATTGACACCTCAATCATAAATTATTCAAAGAATGATCAATGTGATAGACATGCACTAAATGTAATTAATGTAGATGGTAAATTACTCAAATGTTAAGAGTGACAATTTTGACTTCAAATTTTGTAAAATAAAAGATGATATTTTTAAAAGGTCTCAAATTTAAATTTTCATATTTGTGGAAGAATTACCAAACAATGATGTTTATGAGATAGTTAGATTAGGTTCAACAATTAACATACCTTTTTTTAGCCAAAGATAATAAGCTTCTCTAATGTTTGTTACCCTCCAAGTTTACAAGTCATAAATGTTCATACCATATGCCCATGCATATTGGTCTAGGTGAAAATTTGTTTCTATAAGAGGATGAAATAAATTAAGATATGTTCTAAAATTATTTGACCTAACCCATGAGTCAAAATTTCTACATGTTTCTACTACACCATTGACCTTTACTTCAAATTTACTTCTTTATCTTCTCATGGTGACCCTCCTAGGCTACACCAAAACTCATGTTAAAATGTATTTAATAATAGTTTGTGGTGGAAAAGTTGACAAGTTACAATGGATAGCTATAGAGAAATTCATATGATTCTCCTTGATAATAAAATAAAATCATATTTAAATTTATGAATAAAAATCCATATAATTCAAAAAAAACAAAATTGCATAATGTTTCCAACATGGATCATTAGAAAGAAAAATAAATAAGATTTTTACAATTATTTTAAATAGAAAATTAAATTTAGGCTATAATATTTGTCCTCATAATTTTTTATTTTATGTGATGATTGGTTAAAGTGATGAAAAAATTGAATGACACCAATCCATTAGTAACTTTCTTGTTGGAAATAACTATTAGAACACAATGATATACTAAGAGGGGGGTGAATCAGTATATCCCTCAAATTTATCCAATTCAATTTTATCAATCAAAACTTATTATTGCCTTAAATATATAAAGTATTCAAAGAAAAAACACATTATCACAACATCATATATACATGGAAAACCATAGAAGGGAAAAACCATGGTGAGCAAGGGTATGTGTGGGATCATGATAGGCCAAAAAGTGGCGATATGTAAGTGATATGATGACCCATGTGGCTGACGACTTTTTTTAACCCAAAAATGATGAAACGAAAAGGGTTTTTAAAGGATATTCTCAGCTTTCCACCAATATAAATTATGCTTTACTTTGAATTTAATATATAATTATTATTCATTTTCTATTTGAATTATGACTAAAGTCCCGATTGATAGGTTGACTGAAAAACATCTATAGCTTTCAACGGTATCACATTTTTTCAATCTGAAACATGGGTCACATTTTGTGCTTCACATACTATAGTATTAAAAGAAAAATAAAAATGAATTTCATGAAGTTTTGAGCAAGTTAAGGTGGTCAGACATACGAGTTTTTTATATTTTTTAAAATTTGTAATAAAAAATTCATAATTAATTATTAACTTGGAAAAAAAATTACAAAAAAATATGCATCACATTGGGACATGAGTCCTCTACTTATATGTAAAATAATGTATAAAATAATTATCATTTTATTGTGGTTAGGGTGGTCAAACAGACATCTACTTATTATTTCCCTAAAATTTAACTACTAGTGCATTGAAATTTCAAATTTTCACCAAATGGATTTTTTTCTCTTTTAAATAAACCTAGTAGTTTAGAAACTACATTCAATTTTATACAAATTCTATTCTTACATATTTTTTAAATAATATAGATAACTTATTCAAATTTTTACGTCAAGTTGTCTAACTTTGATTTTTTGAATTTTCATTTCCACTGAAGGGCCTATTTTTTCCATGATGATCCTACACATACCTGCAAGCTTCTTGGAACTATTTTCCAAATATAGCCTCACAAAATAAAATAAGATTTACAACAATTTTTATGGCTTCAACCAAAGGAAGTTTATAAATCCTTGCAAAATACAATACTAACAAAAAGAGGCTACAACCTTAGCATATAACACTCGCTAAATTTAGGTCATCAACCACCACCACAACACTTCTTCTCAAAAAACATTTGATGCCTTTAGTTCACTACCTTTGACACACTTCCTTACATACGCTTCTTCCTTTGGCTCAATATGATCAACACTACTCATCCACTTATCCTTCGGCTCACTGCCTACAACACTCACTCATTCACTTCTGCCTTTGGCTCATTTCCTTTAACACTCACACATTCACTTCTACCTTTGGCTCACTACCTTTATCACTCACTCATTCACTTTTTTTCACATTCACACACATTCTTCTTCTTATAGCTCACTACTTTTGGCACATTTCAGTTTGAAAATATTGAACACATAAGGCACAACAACTACTACTTCATCACACACTTGATCTCCCATTTATATCTTCCACAAGCATCAAAAATTTTCTTCTTATCAGCCAAAATGAAACACATGATATGAAACATTGAATGAGCATATGAGAGTCACTTCAAAACATCTTCTATAAGTATAAATTGATGTGGTCCTAGCTAGGAGATAATAAGGACCTATTTTACCTTAGCACACATTCCCATGTTGGTGCACACAACAAATACTTGGCACAAACACTTAACCTTCCACATATTAGCTCCAAACCACAAGCAATACCAGAGGGACCAAATATCATCATGCAAATCACATTTTAATAATTAAATGATATCAATTCCCTTCCTTCATAACTTCATGCTACTTTATACTGGTGCAAGAAAAAAGACACTGAACGTAACATCACATGCAAACTCAAAAACAAAGGCTTGAGATAGAACATTGAAAACCCAACTTGTGGTGCACCCCAACACCTATAACCTAAAATGAGAAAATAGATAGATAATTTGAATAGATCCTCCAAACCACAAGATGACAACCTCAATTGTGGAGAAATGCAAATAATTTCTCTAAACCTTCTTGACTGCAATAGCATAGTCTTCACTCTGCTAGCTCTAGAAATCTATGGTAACTTCCATGCACTGAAAATAGGAACATACATTCTTCACACTTATCGTTATCCACCTTTCAAATTGTAAGCCCATAGCTTCAAATGTGGAGGAATGCAGAGCATTCTTTGGATCTTTCCAACTTATTGAGCCACTAATTGCATTAAATATTTCATACATTCTTCATATCATATGGAATGTTTTACATCAAGAAACATATAATATAGTCATTGTCAACATTATAGACCACAAATAATTCACTCTTCATCAACTTGATGAAACAGTTGTAACTTCACAAAACTTATGATCATCACATGCAATGTTCCATAGTACCACTTTTTTGACATCAATGACAATAAGTTGATATTAATGACAACACCTACAATGATATCCATTCTATTGACATCAATGACAACATCTGTAACAATCTCCCCCTTTGGAATTGATGGCAGCACTAACCCGATATGAAATTTTCTCCCCCTTGACATCAAGGACAAATGGTAGTGGTCTTTATGTATGTAGCAAAATAAAAGCTCTTCTTTTCTACTCAAACCTTAACATTCTTCTACCTACTCCTCTTGAGAGGTAGTCTTCATCAATCTAGGGATAAAAATATGTCTTGAATCACTCCCCCTAGATAGATGCACTAGAACTATTCATCTAGTTAGAAGGAGGGGAAAAACCCCCTAACTTATATTAGAGATACTCAAATTGTGTGTCCTTAGAAAGTTCCTTTGTAAATATGTCTAAAACTTTTTCCTTTGTAGGCACATACTCCAATATTGTTTATTGTTCTATAACCTTTTCTCTTAGAAAGTGACACTTGGTAGATATATGCTTGGTTCTAGAATGGATCACTAGATTCATTGAAATAATAATGGAACTTGTAATATCATATAGAATAGGAATTGGTTCATCATACATCACCTTGATTTCCTTCAATATTTTCTTCATCTACAAAACTTGGGTGTAGTAGGATGTTGCAACTATATACTTTGGTTCTACTATTGATAGGGACACTAAATCTTGTTTCTTACTAAATCATGAGACTAATATGTCTCCCAAAAAGAAATCTCCACCACTAGAACTTCTTTTATCATCAACACTACCAGCCTAATCAACATCATTAAATAAACTCAGAGAAAATTCACAACCCTTTTGATACCATAATCCATAATCTAGAGTGCTCTTCAAATATATCTAAACATTCTCTTGATATCCTTCACATGATTTTTTTCTTGGATCAACTTGAAACCTTGCAACCAAGCATATAGCTTACATAATATCATGCCTTAATGTTATTAAGTACAGTTTTCCCCCAATCACAGACCTATACAGAGTTTGATCAACCTTAGTTGACTCATCATCTTTTCTCAAATGACAATTTGTTACAATAGGAGTATTCATCGATTTACAATATTCCTATAATTGTGTGAATTTGTACCTAGGAAAATTTCCCATTAATTTACCCTTACCTTAGCTTTACAAGTTTGATAATGAAAAAAATATCTGCCTTCATCCTCATCTTCCCATGTGTCCCTATTGTTTTGTGTCAGTGGGGGATTTTTTTTCAGGGATGCACGTGGATCGTGCAGACATTCGCATGACACATTGTCATCCTAATAGATTCCAACCTCTAAAATCCACAAAAACATTATGCTTTCTAATTTCCTATAGAAGTAACATATCCAATTGACTCTTGAACAACACCAAATGTCTCTTTTCCTCCATTTTATCCATTCAAACTTCATTCTTGCAATTCTCTCTTCATTATATCACTCTCTTTCATTATCTAACTCATTCCTTCATTCTCCCATTCTTGCAACACTTATTAGTCCATAATCACTCTATCTTTATGATACCTTCTTTCTACTTGGTTTGTACAATGTCTTCTCGTTTCAACACCGTTTCATTCTCTTCTTTCCTCTATTGACCTTAAGTGCTTGTAGTAGGGAAGGTATCATTTTGTCTTTTCATCTATTTTCATCCATGATCTTATAGAGTAACATCTAGGTTGTCATTTCTCTCTATTTTATTGTAATTTCCATTCTCTCCTCTATCTTTTTTCTCCATATCATTGCATACTAGTCGTCCATGGAGGTGGAAACACCAAAACGAGGGTCTGACTGAGGTAGACCTCAAAACATAGCCCAAAATTTTTCATGTTCCTGTGTGTGCAAGTAAGGGTTCATCTGCTTGGAGCTATAGCTGGAGAATTGGACCTTGCATGATTTTTCTCTCTTTCTCTCTTTCTTTTTCATTTCATCATTAGAATATTTATAAGTATGGCAATGGAAAAAGTATCCCTTCTACTTTCCCTTACTTTTCTGGGCCCTCTTGTGAATTAGGCTTAATGTTGCCTTGATTTAGTGTTGTAATGTAGTTTACACATTCACTTTAGGTCTTGGGCTGTTGTGAACTAATTAATTTAAATGCTACCTTTCTAAAGTGTTGTGAAGCATTGTAACACACTTTCACACTTTTCTAAGGTTTTATTAATTATCTAAACCTAATTAACCTCTTTTTAATCAAAGTAAATCTTAGTCATTCCTTATTTTGAGTGTTGTAAAGTGTTGTAACAAAATTTCACACTTTCTTAGGCTTGTCATTAATCATTAGGATTTTTGATGCTTTAATTGGCCCTATTTTTCATCTATAAGCCTCATTTAATGTATATTTTCAAGGATAATCCTGACACCAATCATTAGCCAATCATAATTCAGGTTTTTTAGGCTTGAGTGGCCTAGATTTAGTGATATGGGACCCATTTTCCACCTTGGGTGATTGAGTTCCACCTAGATCTTTTGGCCTCAACCTTGGTTTCACACATTTCTATGCATTTTTAAATTTGATCCCAAATATAAAGCCTGGTGGGACCCATTTTCCACCATGGGTGAATGAGTCCCATATGGCCCAAAATAAAAATTAATTTAAATCTTTGGCGGTATTTTATTCTCCGGGATCTAATGTTGGCTTGTAGTGTTGTAATTTCAAGAATTCTTGCATAATTGAGTATAAATACAAGATTCTTTCAATCTTTTTCATCCCAAGGATTCAAGTATTCACCCTTATAGCAATTTTGAGTTCACAAAAGAATTCAAGCATTCAAAAGAGAATTCAAGGGTAGATTATCAAGTATTTTAGAGCATTCTTCAAGCACAAATATTCATGTCAAGGAATTCATGCATCATGTTTTTTTTTTAGCTAAGAATTGTGATGTAGGGTTAATGAATCAAGCAAGCATTACATTCAAGATATATCTCCTTCAAGAAAGAGTCAATATCTACATCCATTAGAGCCATCTAATATATTTTTACAACCTCTTATTGCTAGGGTTTGGTGAGTTGCAACATCTTGATTTTTTCATTCATCATTCTCCATTCATATTTCATTTTTTTTCAAGGTTTAATTACCAACAAGGGGTTTGACCAAGGAAAACCCCTATTCACTAACCCAACAATATTTTTTGTTAGGAAATTTTGTCAAATTGCCTCAAAGACATGACTACTATTCCATAAAGTAAAAACTGGCACATTTCATTTCCCACATTAACCCTTCTAAGAAAAGCACATGCAAACTTAACCAGATTCAACACTTATGCACATATTCAAATTATAGAATCAACCAATATGAAGGAAAAACAAATGAACACACAAATTTAAATGAGGAAAACCCTTTCATGTAAAAAACCCCACTCTCCAAAACACTTAGCTCAATTGTATTAATCAGCAAGAACAACAATTACAATACAATCTCAGAGCTATGCTCTTCTGGAGTTTACATCTTGTCCATCTAGAGAATGTAGAAAACCAAATTGTTTAGAATCCTCACACTACTACAACACCCTCACACAATACACAATGTAGATTCATCTCATCTCACCGGTTGACTCTCTCCCAGCCAGCCTTTTGACCTGCCCAACCTCTTCAGCCTACATAGGTTCACATTCTTCTTCATTCTTTCTCACCCTAGAATTCTCCACATTACAATGTTGTGTGCAACATATAGTTTGAACACTCACATAGAAAATTCCATATTGAACCACACATTCAATTGAGCCATTGATCAGTTCATTTCCTATACAAAATTATTTGTTCAGTTTCCCTATAGATCAACAATCATTATTTCCATTCTTAGAATGCTTGCCACCAAATCAGCACAGTCCACTAATGTCCATCATACACCTCAATAGTCCACCAATTCAACTGCATTCAACCATCATGTCTATCGGCATGAAAAACACTATTGGTGAGAGTCTGGAAAGTCCAAACAATTGTCTAGGTCTTCTTGATGTCCCTTAAGAACATCAAGACCACAAAATCACCAAGAGTCACACCAAAGACCAACTGGAATAGACCATTGGAAATATAAACACTATCGGTGTGAGATCAACAAGTCTCAACAAGTTCACAAGTCACCCCAATGACCTTTAGTTCACTACAGTTCATAACCTTTCATCAGAAGGATTCACACCAAACATGATCCATCAACCAGACATTAACCATCAAACACAGATCTTAAAACTAAGTGGAAGTCATACTTCATATCAATGAAGAACCATTGTCAAGACTCACCTCGATCAGACACCATTAGCCAAACTTCTAATTTTGGTCCAAACTTCCTAGGTCTAACCAAAGACCAAAGTTAGCTTGACCACCTATTCATTGGCCAAAATGATATCGAAGAAGTACATCGGCATGACCAACAGCATCAAACCAATCCTGAGAGCTCATATGGATGGACCATATCACACTGACCAAGCACCATCGGCCAGAATCACACTAAACAAATCATATCATCCATAGATCCACTATTGGTAAGATGCATTCCAAAGTCTCATTTCAGCTCAAAAATCTATTTGTGGGAAGACTTATACCGATCAGACCTATCGATTAGACTAACACTGTTGGTTTGACATGCACAAGTCTACTTGAATACCAATGTCATTCTGACATAGTTCACTTTGGTAGGAGTCTTCCCAATAGAACTCTTTAGCTAGACCACAAGCACTGGAGTGACATTCACAAGTCACCCTTATGACCAATCTCACCCAATCCAATAATCGGCCAAAGTCATATCGAAACTTATCTAGGCTACTTTTCATACATTCCTTAGATTGGCAAGATTCTCACTGATGAACCTCATCAGCCAGATAATTACTATCGATATAAAACAAAAAACTCATGTGGATAGTTCAAGTCACTCTGAGAGTTCTCTTTAGCAAGACCAATCACATGTCACAATGATATGAACACTTCAAGCCTTCAGGACTAAACAACTCGTTGACAAGATATCTCAGGTGTCTCACTGATTTACTCTTATAGGAGGTTCAAGTCAACAAGATTGAGGCACATATTTCCAATAGTCTCCCACTTGACAAAGATCTTACTGACCACTCCAAAGAACCATCAACAAACCATACAAAAGAAAAAACAACATCAAATTCCAAGGCCCAGGCTAGATCACCACTATGAAAAAAATTCTCCAAAAACAAGATAGAACATCAGCCAGAACAACAACAAGAAAAATGGCTGCTACCATCCAACTGATAAATCCACACGACTGAAAATAGCACCCACATCTCAAGCTATCCATCTAATCTCTCATACCTTCAAGGTTTCCACATTAGTAAACTCATTCCAGTAGCACAACCAACCCATCAACCATAGATACAAGCACCATGTTAAAACCAGTCAAAGAAGACCAAACACATCTAGGTACTCCCACTACATGGGTAATTCCAAATTTGAAAGATCAAAGGGATAACAAGTCTACCAATAAAAACACATAGAAAATGTAACCATGTAGTACCAAGGAAATATCCACAATTATATGCACAACTTGCAACCAACTGCTATAAGAATAATTTCTCTCAACAATCTTCCAACACTCTTCCAATTTCTTCACACCCAACATAGGAATGAGAATAAGAAACTCCAAGTTACCACTCAAAATATTGAGTGGAAACAAAAGCTCCGACCAAATCTCAAACCAATATAAAATGAAATCAAACTTCCATAAAGACAACCAAGACCAAAGACAGAAACTTTGCACAACATATACCTATAAAAAATCCTCCTACATACACCTCTAAAAGCTAGTTGTATCAAGTATGATCTCCTTCACATCCCAAAGGAAAATCCATAACAACACCTAACCATTCAATCACCAAGATCAAACTGAACATATGTAATAGGTAATCAATCATGGATGTAAGCCTCTCAAAGAAGATCAAACTTCTTCATTTCCCATCTCGAGAAATCAGCCCATATAACTATCTCCTTCTAGTTCTCATCAAAAAATGATATCACATAAAAGCTCAAGGAGATAAACCATGCTATCCATCTTCCACTATGAATCCTCCAGAACCATTAAACAACAATTCAAGATCCATATCATGAAAGAAAACATCAAACACATTTGAAAGATACAATGGGTAAATACCTCTCAAAAAAGACTTCATTGCCGAGAAGACCAAGAGTGGGAAAATAAAATGCTCCTCCAAGATATACAAGCCACCATTACTCATCCAAGAGAAATATCCTCATTGGTCTCTATTGAACTCACATCCAACCAAGGTATAGGCTACTCAGAATTTTTTTTGAAAACAACACCTTTATCATCTCAAGAGAATTATAGCCTCACCTTATTATCCATGTCTGCATGAACACCTACAATTGATCATCTCATGCTAAACCCCAATCTGCATTACTACACTTTACATGAAGTTCTCAAGCATATGACCAATATACCCAAAACAAAGGGAAACTCAGGACCACTGTCAAAGCTCCAAACATCTGAAACATGAACTTATCATGACATCATGATCTACACATACCTCTTAGGAGATACCATGCTCCAAGTGAATTCACCACGATCTCAAGAGAAATACCTCATGCCAAAACTCTAATGCATAAGAAAGAGTATAACATGACATGAAGTAAACAAACTCTAGACCAAAATCACCTATAGAGCACCACCAAAACCTTAGCCAAAGACTCCAGATGTCCTCCATGGTTCCAAGATGATGCACATCCTCAAATGGTGTCCATGCAAATGCAAATGAACCCTTCTGCAACAACAGGATCTAAGAGTCCCTCGTAGTAAAATTTGCAGCACTAAAGAAAATTCTTCACCACCACAGTCACTGCTAAAGCTCCCACTGAACCGTGACATCTGAGCTTTCCAAGCATCGTGAACAAAAAAAATTTGATTTGAGAAACCTCTAGGTACAATCAAAAACATGTCAATCTAACAACAATGCCAAGCAGCACCAAGATCTCCAAACCACACAGACCACAACATCACTGTCAAAATCTTACACAAAAAATGCATATCAATATCTCCATGACATCATGATATAAATTCTATAGATTCCCATAATCGACTATTCAGGTACTCAATTCCATCCTTCCTCTCATCTAGAAGCAACCACACCAATGCACAAGTTACCATAAACAAAGCCAGCTAATAGATCTGTACCAACACTAAATCAACCTCATGGATATTGATAGTACACTTCTAAGTTGTCCCACATAAAACATGTAGCTAAAGATATCCCACAACATGATCAACCCATAGATTCAATCAATGAAGCCTGCAAATCTATCATCACACTGGAAACTACAAAATTGAGATCTCAAAGAGAACAACAATTTAGACAATTTGACTCAAACACTAGATCACAACTCAAGTGCCATAGTCTAGGAAACCAAAAAGAATCAACTTACATGTAGAACTACAACTATCTCATCCAGCAACACCCCAAATAGCTAGGGTCTAGAAAATAGTTTTACCAGTAGCTCCATGAAACCGCAAGTTTTTCTTGACCATGTAAAACCTACAAAACCACCATGTTTATAAAAAAACCATGCACATCTATATTAACTACACATCTGGATGGCTTGAGAGTCTGCACAAAACTATCATGGTCAACCAGAACAATGAACTAACATGAGTATGCATCACCATAGAATTTTTAGGAAAATCTATAAAAAACCTTCAGAACCAAAGTTAACATGAATCTTAACCATGCAAGTACAAGGTATCCATAAATGGAACAAGTAGTGCAAGAACTCTAGGCCCATTCCAAACCAATTCCAAAAAACCACAAGCATGCACATGCATTCAAGAGAGCCAGGCTATTCAGAAGTTTTTAGACCACTCAGAGATCAACTTCATAGCCTTCATGTAATCAAGGTAAAGAGAACAACACCTTCAATGCTAATTCAAAACACCCAACACAATCACAATACTCCATGGCTAAATAAAAACCAAATCATTTCCATACCATCAGGGAGCCTCTCACACAAACACCCAATATGAACCACCTCTGCTACACCACCACCATAAGCTTAAAATCACACCCCTTGCATCTAGATCATTCACTACCAACTAGGAGCCTCAGACAACATCATTACAATATGATCAACACCAATTTATCCATCTTCAATGTCTTTCACACTACGTGTTGTCTTAAAAGAGAAAGGACTTTTACTACCCAAAGGATCAATCATCAGTTGATTCCTCCAGATTTCTTCAAGCCTGTCAGACTAAGAAATCTTCACAGGAGAAATACCCAAAACCAACAACCAGAAGAAGGCTTTGATAGCACTTGTTAGGGAAATTGAATCATATTAGAATGAAAAATATAAGACTAGTAGTGCCTTTGGTGATTTTAATTCCTTCAAATTGCCTCAAAGACACAACTACTATGCCATAAAGCGGAAACTGGCACAATTGATTTCCCACATTAACCCTTCTAAGAAAAGACCATGCAAACTTAACCAAATTCAACACTTATGCATTTATTCAAATTATAGAATCAACCAACATGAAATAAAAATAAATGAACACACAGATTTACATGGGGAAAACCCTTTCTGGTAAAAAAGCCCACCCTCCAAAACACTTAGCTCAATTCTATTAATCAACAACAACAACAATTACAATACAATATTAGAGCTATGCTCTTCTAGAGTTTACATCTTGTCCATTTGCAGAATGTAGACAACAAAATTGTTTAGAATCCTCACACTTTTACAACACTCTCACACAACACACAGTGTAGATTCATCTCATCTCACTAGTCAACTCTCTCCCAACTAGCCTTTTAGCTAGCCTAGCCTCTTTAGCCTTCACAAGTTCACATTCTTCTTCATTTTGTCTCACCCCAGCATATAGTTCAAACACTCACATAGAAAATTCCATATCGAATCACACATTCAACCCGAGACATTGATCGATTCATTTCCTCTACAAAAACCATTTGTTTAGTTTCCCTATAGATCAATAGTCATTCTTGCCAGTCTTAGAATGGTCGCCGCCAGCTCAACATAGTCCACCAATGTCCATTGTACACCTGAGCAGTCCACCAAGTCAGCTTCGTTCAACCATCACATCCATCGGCATGAAAAACACTATCAGCGAGAGTCTGGAAAGTCCAAATGATTGTACAAGTCTTCTCGATGTACCTTAAGAACATAAAGACCACAACATCACAAAGAGTCACACCAAAGACCAACTAGAACATACCATCGACAAGAACAACACTATTGGGGTGAGATCAACAATGAGTTCACAAGTCATCCTAATGACCTTTATTTCACTGCAGTTTAGAACCTTTCATCGAAAGGAGTCACACCGAACATGATCCATCAACCAAAATTTAACCATTGGACAAAGATCTTAAAGCTGAGCTGAAGTCATACTTCATATCGATGAAGAACCATCGATAAGACTTGCCTTGATCGCACACCATCAACTAAACTTCTAGTTTCAGTCCAAACTTCCCAGGTCTAACTGAAGACCAAAGTTAGCCCAACCACCTATTCATCGGCAAGATTCATACCAAAGAAGTACATCGGCATGACCAACAACATTGGAGCAATCTTGAGATTTTATCTCGATGGACAATATCACACCGACCAAGCACCATTAGCCAGGCTCACACCAAACAAATCATATCGGCCAAAGTTTCCTTATTGGTAAGATGCATTTTGAAGTCTCGTGTCAACCCGAACATCTTTTCATCAGAAAGACTTATATCGATCAAACATATCAGCTAGACAAACACTATCCATTCGACATGCACAGGTCTACTCGAAGACCAATATCATTTCAACACACTTCACTTCGACGAGAGTCTTTCTGATAGAACTCTTCATCCAGACCATAAGCACCAGATTGACATTCACAAGTCATCCCAATGACCAATGTCACCCTGATCTGATAATCAGCCAAAGTCATACCGAAACTTATTTAGGATAATTCGCATACATTCCTCAAATTGAAAAGTTTCTCACTGAAAAACCTCATTGGCCAGATAAATACTATCGATATGAAACAAAAAACTCACATTGACAATTCAAGTCACTCTGATAGTTCTCTTCGGCAAGACCGATCACATGTCACATCGATCTGAACAATTCAAGCCTTCAGGACTAAACAACTCATCGACAGGATATCTCAGGTGTCTCACCAATTTTCTCTTACAGGAGGTTCAGGTCAGAAAGATTGATGCACATATTTCCAATAATTTTTACTCCTCCTTTGTGTGTGATTTGTAGGTCTAGGCTATAGATTTCCTAGGGAGAAATCTTGGAGAAAATTTATCAAATCAATCAAAGTTGTCAAAGTTGTCATCAAGCCTTGAAGAACATTGGAGAAGACCTATAGGTAGAAAAATAGAGATTTGGATCCAAAAACCAATCAGGAAGGAATGAGAGGACAAAGAAGACTAGGATCATCCTTTGAATCCTCAAAAAATCCTAACTAGATTGATTTTCCACTTTTGGTGAATGAGTCGAGTTCTAGTCAAATTTCATTTTTTTGTAGATTCTAATACCCATTTGGTAGATTCCTATTCTCACAAAGAAACCTAGTTTTTGGACCTAGCTTGGTGAATGAGTCCCACACAACATTAAAGGAATAAATACCAATGTTTAAGACCTCCCTCCAATCATTTCGATATTTCCAGGTGTACACCTAACTTTCTATATCTTTATGTTTAGTTTCATTTAATATTCTAGGTCATTTTGTAGGTCATTGCATTGAATTAGGGTCTAGTATTACATCTTTCATTTAATTTGTCTTTCCAAGTCTAAACTTGGTGGTGAACCTCTTATTAGTCTACATTCAACCCCTAGGACAACCCTATTGCAAGATCTCTTTCCCTTTTGCATTGAGATCTCTAGGGTTATCCTTGAGTGGAAACATCTTGAAAGTGGGTGTGCTATATGTTTTAAGCCATACAATAGAACTTCATTACCTGCATTTAAAAACATTAAAATTCTGATTTGGAGTGCATTTTCATCCTATATATTTCTTGTATTAACATTGCATTAGGGTTTGCATTAGTTAATTTGCATTCTATGGTTTCTATTTTATCATTAGTGAAAGCTCATATATTTAATAATTTTGCATCTTTTTTTTTTGAAAATGAAACAAAATCTGCATTTGAATTTAACATACAGATCATAAAACATAAAAAGTATAAAATCCAATTATTTTTTTTTTAAATTATCAAAAAACCCTACTGAGATTCATTCACCTCCTTGGGCGAATCATTCCCTATGCATATTCTCCACTGCATTTTATATTATTTAAAGCTCTCTTTTTGAGTTTTGGTTTGTTGTTATTTCCTCTCTATTTTACTTTCCAAAATTTATGTTATAAGAATTTCATTGTTCTTAGCTTACATTGTGTTTGCATTCACCTTACATTTAGTAGCCCTTGTATGATTATTTGGTGTCATATTGCTAATACTGTAGTAAGATGAAGTTCAAGACTCATTTCATCTCACAATAGAACAACGTTGTGGATCTTGGGTTATCTAACTCTTTCACTCCTAGTATTGACACTAGTACACTAGGTATGGATTATACCCTTAGCAACTCTTTTCCTTCAAGTAGTATGCAAGTTGAAACAAGGAATGAGAGTGTCCCACAAGAAAACATAATTCAAATTCATGAGGACCTAGCTAACCTACAACATCAAGTGAAAAATGACAACATTTCAACCACTACAATTCCTACTATAGATAACATTCACTGCATGCTTTAAAGTGAAGACGTACTTGACCTTGTGAAAAACATAGTTCAAATCTTTGGAAAAAACCTCCCCCCAACCACCAGTTGCCCTTTACCTACAAGAAATGTCACAAGCCAAGGAGGAACTCAAATTCCTCCTCACAAATCAATTTCCTTAATACCTACCTATACCAATCCTCAAGTCACAACAATAATGCAACCACATAGCAATGCACTTCCTTCCTTGGGTATTCCCACTAGCATCCCTAGTTCCTATGTGGCATCACATGTCATATATCCTACCACTTTACCACCTATAAACTTGTCCTTTGGACACATACACCCCTTCACCATTCCCACTTCCATCTCATAACACAAATCACCCTTTCATCCCTTCAAAAGAAAGTTTCCACCATCAACCAAAACCAAAAATGGCCCACCTACATAATATGTAAAAAGTAGTCCATTATGCCTTGGATATATTACGAAAACCGATGCAACAAGGTGTAGAGGTGCCTATATTTGATAAGTATGGAGGGAATGGAGATCCTTCTAGCCATGTTAATACTTATACCACCTTATGTAGTGAATTTTTCCTTGATGGTAAACTTTTGGCTAAGATTTTTCCTAGATCCTTGAAAGATACGACCTTCCAGAATGGTTCTATTCTTTACCGAAAAACTCAATCAATTTATTCAATGAACTTGTTGAGGCATTTGTAAAAAAATTCCAAGTGAATATTACTCCTAAGATGACCTTGGTCGATTTGATGAGATGCAATAAAAAGGAAGACAAAAGGATAACTGACTTTATTTCACGCTATAATCACTTTATTCCAAAATCAATGTCAAGGTTCCTAATCCTCACATTCAAAAGATGTACATAGAAAATTTGCAAAGAAAGATACAAGATAAAATTACCATGATGAAATTCCCATCCTTGATGCACTTGTGTACTACTCTTTGTGATTATCAATATTTGATTAGTAGTCGAGATACAAAATCCACTCCTAGCCAAATTGACAACTCTGAGCCTACAAACCAAAACAATTCCCAACCTTTTATAAAATAGAATAAAGGGTTCCTTCAATTTAATCCCCCTCAAAAAAAAACTTGGAATTTCAATAACCAAGTAGCTATTGTTAAATCCATGATACCCTTTAGCTATGGCAACCCAAAAATACAATTCAATCACTTACCTTATACCCTTCATAACACAATCTCCCAACTTTTAGAATAGAAAATGATTACCTTACCTCCTATGAAAACACCTGATCCTAATAAGCCTTTACCCCCAAGATTTAGATCAAATGTTTATTTCCATTATCATTGATAAAATGGACATGAAATTGTACATTGCAAGTTTCTTAAAAATCATGTGCAAGGCCTCATTCATTTTGGTCGTCTTTCTGTTGGAGGTGTTACTGATCAAGGAAATAAGTACATTGCTCCTCCTAAACATAACTTGCAAATTTTCACCAACCCCATGCCAAAATATAGTATTTAATTTGTCAAAGATAGTGAAACTACAAAGAGTGATGTGACAAATGTTGATACAGATAATGATAATAATGATACTATGCAACATGATTCTATAGATAATGATCCTATTGACAACATTGTAGGAGTGATAGATGTTATTCCTCATAAGGGTCAAACTAAGAATCCTCTTGACATAGCTTTCTCCTCTAAGGATATACTTAAACATCCACCCGATGGTCCTCTTTACATAGTTGGACGTATCTATGACAAGCCCACTAATGAGATACTAATAGATCATGCCTGTGGAGATAATGTGATCACCAAGGAATTATTACTTTAACATGAGCTCTATCAAGACATGTATGATAAACCAAAAGCATGGACCAAGACACATAATGGTTTTTCTTGTCCTATGATGGGATCGATTAGTATTCCTTTACAAATAGGATAAAAAACATTAGATGTCTCATTCTCCATCATCCCATAGTGAGGCCAATTTTGTGTGAAACTATGTTATCCATGGCTTCGCTCCACAAAATATGTCCCTTCAGTTATACATAAATGCTTAAATTTTCCCTTTGACAATGAAATATTCACTATCCGCCTTAGTGGTTTTAACCCTTTTTCCTCCAATGGAAATTTTTCCTTAGATTTATTTTGGCCTGAGCCTATGGAACCTATAAAACTGTGAGAAGACTTATATTTCTTCTCCTATCAAAAGCTCAAGGAAAATGTGATAGCATAATTATCCCTCTGAAACATGTCCCCATCCACCAGCGAGCCTACTATCCCTAATAAGACCATGCTTGAACCTGAAGAAATTCCAAATGACCAAAACCAAACTTAGACAAAACCTTCCACTACCTCCTACAAAATACCAAGAGACAATAAAAATAACCATGTCGGACCTCCTAGAATAAAACAAGTTTATAAAGTCAAAGATAAAGTGGTTGAACAACCTCCCATGGTTCCTTTTGTTCTTCCCCTTAGGGAAGAAAAGAAACGTATGGTTTATCAACCCACTTCTACATAGATGCAGCTTGAAAAAAAAACTAAAAGGAATAGAGGTGCTAGAGAACGTAGGTGTAGATGTTGTGCCCTTACTCACAAGTTACATGAAGAATTAAACAAAAAAAATCAAAACCCAAAGTTGACTGAAGTAATGCGTGATGAGCCTCCCTCTTCACTGAAATAAAACAATCCAATACAACAACCACAACAAGAGTTCAATCCTTCTTTAGACATTATCATTCGACCTCCTATTGTGATTAAATTGGATGATGATGATGAGGTTGCTAAAATTTATGAAGAGGTGCATAATGAATTGAATACACTATTTTCCTCTTCCATGAGCTTAATGCAAATTATCCTAATAGAGTGTTGAACTTGGTAATGATCCTAATTTGACACTTGGTATTTTCCCTTTGGCTAGTTTTTCACCCTTGGTATACAATGAACATGATTGGGATGAGTACAAACTAATAATAGGTTGACTCGCATGTGCCTTACTTTCATGTTGCATTATCTCTTTTTCATTTTATTTTGTGTGATTGCATGTGTGTGATGTGATCCCCCATGATGTCCTATTTGATGTATATCTCTCTCTTTAAGACATTCCTCTATTTGTACCTTCATTCTTCTTTATGTCGTACATCTTTTACTTTTTTCCTTTTATCTTTTTTTCTTGTATTTTGTTTTCCTTTTGGGGATGACACAAGGCATTGAGACATTCATGTCCCTTCCATGTTGACCTGATTTATTTTCTTTGTTTCCACTCTCTTTGTGTGATTCTTCCATGTTCTATCTGTATTTGGGGAATGATGACAGTTTTGAGCTCTCTAAAAGTTATTGTAGCAAGAACATACTAACCCCAAATCCATAGATCCCTTATGTGTTTGGTGTTTTCATTTTAGGGGCAACCCCTGTCTTTTCTTTTTCTTTTTCATGATGTTGCTTACCTTGGAAAGATTTGGCTTGGCATAGGGCTTTCCAATTGGTCTCTCATGTATTCTTTGTTTCCATTTATCATTTTCTACTTTAAATTAATTGCTCACATCATGGTGTTTAGCAATTTCTTTAAAGTGGGGGCATACATTGGTATTATTCTTTTGCATTTTTCTTTTTCATGGTTCATGGTATAGTCTTTCTATTTCATGCGATGTGTTTGTCACTTTGTGGATGACATTGGGTGTGATGTCCCTCAAGATCATGATCTCTCTTAGCATATTACATTCCTCTTAGTGGCTTGATGTGACACACTGAATCCCCTAAGTTGTGAATATTCTATTCTTTGATTGGTCCTCTTGGAGACATTAGACACAATGCTCCCTAAGTTAAGACCTTGCATGAACTAAGTAAGATTCCTTTGAATGTTCCTTTCATTTTCAATTTGTAGTTATATGGTCACCTTGCATAACATAGCTTGCATGCTTGTAGATCCATCTTGTTTGTTCATGAGCTCCAGGCATATCAATTTTTTCTTGTCTCATGAAGTTTGAAAATATTTTTTTTGTGTGGAACCTTATTAAAGTTATCATGGGTATAACTTTGGTATGTTTTGAGTGGGAATATCGACTAAGGCATCACTTTATCCATAACCACTTGTGTGTGTTTGTGAGTACATACCAACCATGAGTGTATGTTTCTCACCTTTTTGGACTTCTCACCTAGTGGACAACCAAGAGTTTTTTTCCTTAGAGTGAGTATGCATTATTTAGAAAAACAACCTAGATCTGATCCACATCGTGATGGAAAAATGGTCAAAGCTTGATCTAACTCTTTTTTTTTTTTACCTTTTCTCTTTTTCATCTTCGACAGTGTATGCTTACACTTTGTTGTTACTCTTATATCATTCTCATGTGTGTTATTTTGTGCCTATGTTGGTTCTCTATGGGATCTTGATCCTAGGCGCTTGATCAACCCTCTTGATCATTGTCATCTTGTCTTACCGGGATTAGTACATTTGAACCCCTCTTCATATGTGTTCTCATCTACATTAATTTTAGTTTGAAGCAAGTTCATCCTCTCACTAAAGTGGGGGCTAAATGTGGCAACAAAAAAAGTACCCCTTCTACTTTTCCTTCTTTGTTTGGTCCCTCTTTGTGAATTAGGCTTAATCTTGCCCTGATTTAGTGTTGTAATGTGGTTGACACATTCACATTAGGTCTTGGGCCATTGTGAACTAATGAATTTAAATGGTACCTTGCTAAAGTGTTATGAAGTGTTGTAACACACTTTCACATTTTTCTAAGGTTTTATTAATTATTTGAACCTAATAAACCTCTTTTTAATCAAAATAAATCTTATTCATGCCTTATTTGGAGTGTTGTAAAGTGTTGTAACACACTTTAAAACTTTTCTAGGTTTTTCATTAATAATTGGGCTTTCTTATTCTTTAATTGTCCTTATTTTGCATCCACAATCCTCATTTAATGCATCTTTTCAAGGATAATCCTGACACCAATCATTAGCCAATCATAATTTAGGAATTTTAGGCTTGAGTGGCCTAGATTTAGTAATTTGGGACTCATTCACCACCTTGGGCGAATGAGTCCAACCTAGATCTTTTTCCCTAAACCTAGTTTCACACATTTCTAGGAATTTTTAAATTTGGTCCCAAAAATTAAGCTTGCTGGGACACATTCGCCACCTTGGGTTAATGAGTCCCGTGTTGCCCAAAATCAAAATTAATTTTTTTTTTTTGTGGGATTTTATTCTCCTAGATCTAATGTCGGCTTGTAGTGTTGTAATTTTGGGAGTTCTTGCATAGTTGAGTATAAATACAAGGTTCTTTCACTCATTTTAATCCCAAGCATTCAAGTATTTATCCTTATAGAAATTTTGAGTTCACAAAATCATTCAAGAAAATTATCAAGAATTCTAGAGAATTCTTCAAGCATCAATCATCATGCCAAGGACTTCATGCATCATGTTTGTTCTTGAGCTAATAGTTGTGATGTAGGGTTTATGATTCAAGAAAGCATTACATTCAAGATCTACATCCAGTGGAGCCATATCATACATGTTTTTAGCCTCTTATTGCTAGGCTTTGGTGAATTACATCTTGTTTTTTCATTCATCATTCTCCATTCATATTTCATTTTATTTCAAGTTTTAATTACCAATAGGGGGTTTGACCAAGGTAAACCCCTATTCACCAACCCAACAAATTTTTTCCCCCTCCTTTTTGTTTGATTTTCAGGTCTAGGTTGTAGATTTCCTTGGGAGCAAGATTGGAGAAAAATTTTCAAGTCATTCAAACTTGTCAAAGTTATCAACAAGCCTTAAAGAACATTGGAGAAGACCTATAGTTAGAAAATCTGAGATTTGGATCTAGAAACCAATCAGGAAGGATAAAGAAGATAGAGAAGATCAAGATCAACCTTTGAAGCTTTAGAAAATCCTAACTAGACTAATTCATCATTTTTGGTGAATGGGTCACAGTTTCAGTCAAATTTCATATTTCATATTTTTATAGATTCAGATACCCATTTGGTAGATTCTTGTTCTTGCATAGAAATCCAAATTTTGGACTGATTCACCCATCTTGGAGAATGAGTCCCATTCAACATTAAAGGAATAAATTCCAGTGTTTCAAACTTCCTTCTTGTCATTTCCATATTTCCAGGTGCACGCCTTCCTTTTTATAGCTTTGTTTTTAGTTTCATTTACTTTTCTAGGTTATTTTGTAGGTCATTGCATTGAATTAGGGTTTAGTATTGAATCTTGTATTTCATTTGTATTTTCAAGTATAAAATTAGTGGTCAACCCCTTATTAGTATACATTCAGCCCCTAGGATAGCCCTATTGCAAGATCTCTTTCCCTTTTGCATTGAGATCTCTAGGGTTATCCTTGAGTCCTTGAGTAGAGTCATCTAGAAAGTGGGTGTGCTCTATGTTATAAACAATATGATAGCACTTAATCACCCATTTCAATAGGTTCCAATAAGTATTCTTCTTGTTGTACTACTTATATATAAATTTTCATATTGAACTGTTAAATTATAAAAGTTCTATATCTAGGTAAGAAATAGACCTTATTCATTTTTTTTGTCATCCAACCCTTTGTTCGTACAAGATGCCAACACATACCTAAGACTCCAGTGTGACACTCCAAATTCTAGTCTCATGTTTTTGTCCTTATACAGAGAGCTCTGTAATTCAAAATCTGAGATATCTGATCACCTGGTTTTCAAGAACACCTTTCATTGGCAAAAGGGAAATAGGGTCTTGTTTTCCCTTCCTTCTCAACCCATATTTCCTTTCTTAATTCATTAGTCAATCTAAGGTGGTTTAGGTTAGTTCATTCCTTGAGGCTCTCCCGTGACTTAAAGCCTTGGGAATGACGAATCCCCCTTCTCTACATTTTTGGTGAACGTGATGTGAACATCTTTGTTTTCATCTTGTGGTATTGGGAATATTTATTTCATGTCCTAGGTGTGTTTTAGGTTTGTGTGTCACAAGGAATATAACTTTTTAACCCAATCTACGACCCCCAGATACGTAGTTAGAAGTACTTTTCGATATTAAAAAACATAATCTAGGTAGGTCACCATCTACTAAACACAATCTTCTACATCTTCTAAGCTAGTTCAATTTGGGTATGTGAACATGGTCTCATTCACGCATATCCCTCCTTCTGAAAATGTGAGTGTAATTCTTGATATAACTTTTACCTCACATGATGAGCCACTAAATAAGGAGCCTTCCCTATTATACATTCTTTCTTAGATTAATGGCAACATCGTGTCTAGAATCTTAGTTGATCTGATGAGTTGAGTTAATGTGATAATGGAGGAAACTCTATTCATAAACAGTTTGCATAAGGATAGATACAAAGAGTCATAGACCACTCTCTGTACCCATGAAGAACTTTCTATTTCTCATATGGGAACTATTCTTTTATCAATCTTGGTAGGACCTAAGGTTGTTGATGTGTCATTTATTATGATCCCAGAGTTTGATTTATTTAGATTTAGACTAGTCATTCTTTGCCTAGCCTCTATGAATGGTGTAACCTTTGTTGTCCATAAATGCTTAAATTTCCCCCATGAAGGAACTATGCACGTAGTGCATGACACTAGCTATAAACTGTTGGTGTCGCATGGGGGATTTTTAATAGATCACTTTTTTCCTACCTTGATTGGACCACTCCCTCCTAGGGGAGATTTTTAAGACTCAGCATTGAGGGTTAGTTATCTAGTTTGTCCTTATTTTATTTTTGTAAAAGCCTCTATTGTAGGATAGAAAAAAATTTCCTCTTTTTCCCTACCAAAGAAAAAGGAGAAGCTTTATCATGCTCTCAATCCTTATCCTTCTATTTTTTTTGTTCCATATTCTTCTACTTCTCATCCTACAATGGCATCTTTGACTCCCACTCATGTTCCTCGCATGGGAAGTGTGATGGTGTCTGCATGGCAGAATGTGAAGCATCAAGTTTTTTATCATCCTGTGCTACCCATGATTATCAAAACCACTAACTATGGCAAGGGGAAGCCTTCCTATATGGTTTCTCTTACTTATCAGCCTCCATAGCCTCCTACTATTCTTCTACCTACCCCTAGGAAAAAAAATAGGAAGAGTATCATTTCCAAGGTGCTTGTGTCTATTTATCCTCCTGTGGTTATTTTTTCTCCTATGCTTCCTCCTCACACTCCTACCTAGGAGACCATCCTTCCTCTGGAAAGAGTTGTGAAGGATACTCCTATAGTTGTGTTGGTATGTGGTGACTGATCATGCTATACTATACACTCTTCATGTGGGTACTGAAAAAGGAAAAATCACTGAAAAAGGAAAAACCGACTTTGTAGAACCCTAATTTTTGTAAGTTTCTAAAAAGCTTGTTATAAGTAGTTGGGATGAGAGTTGTAGTATGGAATTATTCACGATATTGTAATATGTTTTGCACTAGATAATAAAATCATTGGATGGCTACAATTTGGTGGATGTAGCCCATATTGGGTGAACCACGTTAAATTCTTTGTGTTATAATTTTATGTGTGTTTTATTTCTCACTTTATTGATAAAATTTGCATTCTAATGATTGTAACTAATGTAACTAGCTTGTGTGTCTATGCAAGTGTAGGAAGAAGGATTTTCCCATAGGGCACACCACCTTGTACAAGATAGAGGGGGAGAGAGTGGTGTCTGTCTTTACATCTTTTGTTGTTGTTTCACTTTTTTCTATTGTTTCTTCCTAAGTTCCCATTTCCTTTTTCTTGCTTCTGGTGGATCTCGATGATTCTTACCCCATAACGGTGAAATTTCTCATCGCTACCTCTATGGAGCTGCCTCTCTTGATGTCCCTCCCATATATCCCTCCTTTCTCATAGGTCATAGACATGTTGAATACAATGGTGGTGTTTATTGTGGCTTTGTATTCTTCCTCCTCCAATTCCGATTCTTCTATGGGGATTCCACATCCTCCACTGAAGCGCAAGCTAGAGGATGATTAGAATATGAGTGTAGGTTAGAAGAAGGTTTCACCATATTTGGAATCTAGATCTATTTTTTCTTATGTCATCCTTGTGACAAAGGTGGCCCCCACATCCCCAAAGTTAGTCATTGGCCCTTTTGATGATGCTGGTGGTGGCTCTTGGGTGTGTTGCCCTTCTCCCACCTGGTTGACACATGGAACTCTAAAAAATTTCATGTTCAATTAGGTGGATGATATCATGACTCTTTCTTCAATATTTACAAGATCAATGAATTTTTCTTCACAAGATCTTGGTGAAGAAGACCTTGAGGGACCTTCTTCCTTGGCCCTTATTGTAGATGAGTTAGAGGGTACCACCCTCACTATCATACCCTTGTAGGCCTATCTTTCATCCCCTTACAATGATCTAGATTGGGATGAAGACAGCTTGTTGGTCGATGAGGACTAGGGTGGTACCCATTATTTATATAGATTAGATTTGTTTGTCTGTTTGTGTTCCCCCATCCTTATCTTTTTGTGTTTGTAATTTTTCCTGGAGGACCCTTGCTACCCTTATAGGTACTTGGATATGGGTGTGAATTTTTTTTCATGTAATTCTTCTATTTGTATCATCATTCTACTATGTCATAAAATTATTTTTCAATATTGGGTATGATGCAAAGTGTTGGGGGAATTTAGGCCTTCTTCCATGTTGACCCAATTTTTATTTTCACTTTGACTTCATGTGCTCTTCTTCATCTTCTGATAAATATGTGGATTGATTATTGTTCATACATATACCATATTATATCTATCTATTTGTATCAATGAACATATCTGACCCCAAATTATCAGATCCCCTATCTCGCCATTTCTTCATCTTTGTCTTTTTCTTCATGTTGTGGTTGGGTATGTGCAGGATCATCATGGAAAAAATAGGCCCTTAAGTGGTGATGAAAATTTAGAAAATCAGAGTTAGGCAACTTGACATAAAAATTTGATTAAGTTATCTATATTATTTCAAAAATATATAAGAATAAAATACGTAGAAAATTGAATGTAGTTTCTAAACTACTAGGTTTATTTTTGTTAAATCTATTTGGTGAAAATTTGAAATTTCAATGCAGTAGTACTTAAATTTCAGGGAAAAAAGAAGAAGTAGGTGTCTATCTTACCACCCTAACCAAAATCAAATGATAATAATTTTTATAATATATTAGATATAAGTAGAGGACTCATGTCCTGATGTGATGCATATTTTTTTGTAATTTTTTTCCAAGTAAATAATTAATTATGATTTTTTTATTACAACTTTATAACTAACCACCTTAACTTGGTCAAATCTTCATGAAATTCTTTTTTTTCAATCCTATAGCATGTGAAGCATAGAATGTGATCCATGTTTCAGATTCAAAAAATGTGATACCATTTGAAAGCTATAGATGTTTGTCAATCAACCTATCAATTAGGACTTTAGTTGTAATTCAAATAGAAAATGAATAATAATAATTTATTAAATTCAAAGTAAAGCATAATTTATATTTGTGGAAATTTGAGAACCTCCTTTAAAAACCCTTTTCATTTCATCAATTTTGGGTAAAAAAAATTCGTCAGGCACATGGGCCATCATATCACTTACATATCGCCACTTTTTAGCCCATCATGATCTTGCACATACCAGGTTCTTATGTGTTTTACCTCACATATGTGACAAAATACCACAAAGACATCTCATCATGTGTTGTGTGCCACAACCTCTATGCCTCTCTTCTCTCTCCTTAGGATGCCACATGCTACTATGCACAACACACATCATCCTAGGGGGGCTACCATGTTGTTCCAATTTTCAATAGGGAAAATTATTTCAACAAGGATTCCTTGGTGTAAAATTTCTTTAAAATTAATTCCTTGATGAAATAATCCCTTATTGAAATCTATCATTTTCCAAAATTTTGTATTCTCTCAGGACTCTTGGATGAAATTTTCTTTCAAAAAAGATCCTATAAGTGAAAGAGTCTTAAAATTTTCCTTTGAAAAAGAACTTTTTCTAAAATGAAAAAGTAAAAATTTTCCTTTGAAAAAGAAGCATTATTTTCAACATATCCCCTATCAAAAAATCTTTCAAAATTATTCCTTGATGATAGAATAACTTGAAAAAATTATGATGTCTTTCAATGGGAGTGTTCCTTTGAATGGGCCCCTTGATGTCATGAAGGATTCCCTACTAAAGGTACCCCCTCTAAAAGATTTCTTCTCAAAAGAATTCCTTTATTTCTTGCAATGTGTGTCTTTTATCTAATATTTTATGTCATGTGTCTTGGTGTTGAACATCTTATATCTTGGCATCTAGCTTGGGGGTAACCTGACTAGACCCATCATTTCTATGACTGTCTTGCAATGTAGTTTGTAGCAGCCCTGGGCTTATCCATCTGATTAGTGTGTGTCTTATGTCTATCTAATTAGGATATTTCTTATCATGTAGCCTAACATTTTTATGGTGTGGTTGCAGATAGCTTCATAGGATCAGAGACCCACGTCATCTTTGCATCTTGGTGGAGCTCCCTCTTTCACATCTAGGTACACCAAATCAAATATTTTCTTCCTCAATGGTATTGGTATAGGCACACCCACACAAAAACATTATTTGAGAGATCCATTGATGGGTTAACACCAGTGTGACAAGGCTTAATGAATAAACCAATCTAGTTTTGAAAATAGGACCCTCGTTCAAAAAAATTGTTGTGATCAACCATGTAGTTAAAAGCAACAATAAAGTATCTATTTTCTAGCAAAATTACTTCCATTTCACCCTTTGAAGCCGAAGTCCACTGAGCCCACACCTCCAAGAATGGGAGAAAGACACACATTCCCATGATTTTGAAAATCAAAGCTTGATTTGGAAAATACTACATATCCTTAGTGATTGATTTTGGTTGAATCACTAGAATAGGTATATCCTTTCTTCTCTCTAGAAATCCATTAATTTTTGGGATGCGAGGGCCTCCAAATGGAGCCACCCCCTCACCCCAAAATATTTATTCACAAAATGAACCTTAGCATCATGCCTCAAAGGATACTGAGAATTCACAAGTAGCTTTGGATGAAAATCCATATTGGATTTAAAACCTGACACTTCACCAGAATGCATAGGCAAAAAACAAAACTTGAGATCCCTTAAGACTCAACAAACCCTCACACCAAATGAGGCTAAGCAGAAAAAGAAGAAAAAGGAGAAAAAAAACCCCCCATACCTAATAAAAACCTCACTCAAACCTGAAAAAAAACTCATACACCAACCACACTCCTCTCTAGGCACATGAAAATGGATTCCCCACACAAGCAGACCATGCCCATTATAGGGCATGGGCCTACACAACAAAAGCATAGGGCCTCCTCAACATTTTTTCCATCACTATAAAATTCAAAGGGTGCAAAATCTCACATTAAAAATCATTATAAATTAAATTGGAAAGGGTAAAAGAACAAATTTGTGTCACACTTTATAAACGAAACGACCAACATCGATTCAACTTTTAAACTTGAATCACTAAAAAGTGGAATATATGTTTTGAATTTTGAAATGATGTAAACTAGTAAAATATGTATTTCTTAATATATTTTATGTTTGTATTTAAAAAAAAAATTAAAAAATTATTTTAAACTAGTTTTTAATAAATTAACGCTATAATTTAGTTGTTGATAAAATGCTGAAAAGTGAAGTTGGATAAGACGTCAAACTTTTTATAGTAAATTTTTTTTTTCTATCAAATTTTTTGTGTGTATTTATAACTTGAAACTTTAGTGCATGGATATATTTTTTACCAATTTTGATAAATATATATATTTTTAAATAAATATTAAAATATCCATGAATACAAAATATGGTTGTTTCCATTGGACGTTAGGGTAAGTGCACCAAGATGGTTCCCAAAAAGGGGACTTAAGTGGACAACTTTTTTCCGAAATCGGGAAATACTAACCTTGGACGTGAAATTGAGGATAGTTACACTCAAAATTTTGAGATGGAACAAAAACAAGGATCAAAGTGCTTTGAGTCTACTTTCTAAACTACTAATTTATTTTTAAAATGGTTGAGATTAAGGGGTTCAAAAGAGGGATGTACACAAATTGGTGTTGTTTTTGTCAAAAATACATAACATAGCAACTCTTGTACAACCCTCGTACGGTGAATTTTTTTTTAGTATTTTTAAAATTGCAATGGTTAGAATTTAGCTAACAGTATGTAGTTGATGCATGATTTTTGTGATAATTTTTAATGAGTATTTGATTTTTACTAATTTTTGAAGTGGAAACTTCCCGAAAAACAAAATTTTCGCCATGATAATTAAAAATTTGTAGAATGGAGTCTAGTTTCTAAAAATGTAATTTATTTGAAAATTAGATGAACAGTTAATTTAAAACGAAAAAAAAAACACTACTTTTTGGCAGAAAAAGACATACAAACATAATAAATTATGGATGAAAGGTTTAAAATTGTCAGAAAGTGAAAAAATTTACATCATTGGATAGCTAAGAGAGAACCCAACATTAGCCATGTGTTTGAACTTTTTGATATTGAACCGCATGCAATCTTGACAGTGACCACGAACTTGATTATGTGAAATATAGTAGATTTTGTAGAAACATATCTCTGGTCGTTGGGAATTCCCTCCAAGCCTTTGGGTTGCTATTCCAAGGAAAATACGAATCCTAATGCTTTGGGATTCCTAAAGAAAGATATAATGCAAGTGTGTTATAATGCGCTCGCGTTATGTCTCAGTTTTGACATGGTTTTTTGCTTCTACGGGAAACATGTCAACTAAGACATAATGCAAGCGTGTTATAATGTGCTTGTATTATGTCCTCCTTTATGTTAAATTCCAGTCTATTGAATGTATGCTGATATATTTTTATGTTTGTATGTACATGTATGCTTGTATGCCATGTATGTATGCAGGTATGCATGCTTGTATGTATGTATGTATGCCTGTATGTATCAATGCATGTAATATTATATCTCCACATGTATGTATGTATGTATGTATGTATGCTTGTATGGATGTAAGATTGTATGTAAATATGTATTATGCTTGTATGTATGTAAGTATGTATGTATTTACGTATGTCTTTAGAGGGAGGGAGAATTTAGAGAGAGAGAATCTGGAGAGAGGGAGAGGGGCTGGAAGTGAGAGTTCAAGAGAGAGGGAGTGAGAGAGAAGGGGTTGGAGTGAGAGGGACTTAACTAGGTAGGGTCGGAGGGATAGAGGGAGGGAGACAAAGAGAGAGGGGGGTGGGACAAAGAGAATTTAGAGAGAGGGAGAGAGGGGAGAGAGAGATGGAGAGAAAGAGAGAGTTATGTAGGTAGGATTCCAAAAGGATATACTTGAGAGTGTGAGGGGGGTGAGATGGAGATACTTGAGAGGTAGGTAGTGAGAGGGAGTGTGAGAGAGGAAGTGGGAGAGAGAGGGAGTGTGAGTGAGAGACCTTAGAGAGGGAGAGGGTGTGGGAGGGGGTGACCTAATAGAGGTATAAGAGAAAGAGGGGGATGGAGTGAGAGGGACTTATCTAGGTAGGGTGGGAGGGATAGATAGAGAGAGGGGACATTGAAAGACAAAGAGTTACATAGGTAGGTTTCCAAAGGGAGAGACCTAAGATAGAGAGGGGGTGGGATGGAGAGACATGAGAGAGAGGGAGAGAGAGGGAGAGAGAGGGAGTGGGAGAGAGTGGGAGAGAGTGGGAGGGACATAGAGAGAGTTGGATAGAGGGAGTGAGAGAGGGTGGAAGGGAATGATTGAACAAGAGGTACATAGAAAGAGGGAGAGCATAGATAGAGAAAATCGGAGAGGGTAGGAGGGAGGGAGGGAGGGAGGGAGGGAGAGGTGAGATGTATATATAGAGAGAAAGTGATAGGGGTTGAGGGATTAGGGTGGAGGACCTATAGGGTTGATGGTTTCTATGGTATTAGGGTTTAAGGGTTGAGGGTTGAGGGTTGAGGGAATAGGGTTAATGGTAGAGGGTAGGTTGAGGGTATATAGTATAATGTTGAAGGGTTTAGGGTTAAGGGTTTACCTAGTTTAGGGTAGAGGGTTTAGGGTATAGGTTTGAGGGTATATGGTTGAAGTAGTAGGTTCAGGGTCCAATGTAAAGGGTAAAGGGTATAGGGGTTGAGGGTTTAGGGTTTAAGGATTGAGGGTTGATGGATTAATTGTTGAGGGTTTAGAATTGAGGGTTGAGGGTTTCATGTATAGGGTAGAGGGTAGAGGGTAGAGGGTTTAAGGTTTGAGGGTTGAGGATTGAGGGTTTAAGGTTGAGGGTAGAGGGTTTAGGGTATAGGGTTGAGGGTTGAGGGATTAGGGTTGAGGGTCCAATGTATAGGGTAGAGGTTATAGGGGTTGAGGGATTAAGGGTTGAGGGTTTAGAGATTGGGGTAGAGAGTTTCCTTGTATTTAAGGGTGTAAGGGTTGAGGGATTATGGTTTAGGTTAGAGGGTATTGGGTTGAGGGTTGAGGATAGACAGTAGACGGTAGAGGGTAGAGGGTTTAATATTTTAGGGTTTAAGGGTTGAGGGTTGAGGGTTTAGGAATGAGAGTTTAAGGGTTTAAGGGTTGAGGGATTAAGGGTCAAGAGGGTTGAAGGATTAGGGTGGAGAGTTTACTAAGTGGGTTTAAGGGTTTAGGATTAGGGTTGAAGGTAGAGGGTAGAGGGTAGAGGGTTTAAGGGTTGAGAGTTGAGGGTTCAGGGATTAATATGTTATAGCATAGAGGGTATAGGGGTTAAGGGAATAGGGTTTAAGGGTTGAGGGATTAAGAGGGTATAGGGGTTGAGGGATTATGGTTTAAAGGTTGAGGGTTGAGGGTTGAGGGATTAAGAGGGTATAGGGGTTGCGGGATTAGGGTGTAAGGGTTGAGGGTTGAGGGATTAAGATGGTATAGGGGTTGATGGATTAGGGTTTAAGAGTTGAGGGTTGAAGGATTAAGAGGGTTTAGGGTTTGAGGGATTAGGTTTTAAGGGTTGAGGGTTGAGGGTTGAGGTATTAAGAGGGTATATGGGTTGAGGGATTAGGGTTTAAGGGTTAAGGTATTAAGAGGGTATATGGGTTGATGGATTAGGGTTTAAGGTTTGAGGGTCGAGGGTTGAGGGATTAAGAGGGTATAGGGGTTGATGGATTAGGGTTCAAGGGTTGAGGTTTGAGGATTGAGGTATTATAAGGGTATAGGGGTTGAGGGATTAGGGTTTAAGGGTTGAGGGTTGAGGGTTGAGGATTGAGGGTTGAGGGATTAAGAGGGTATAGGGGTTGAGGGATTAGGGTTTAAGGGTTGAGGTTGATGGATTAAGAGGGTATAGGGGTTGAGGGATTAGGGTTTAAGGGTTGAGGATTGAGGGATTAAGATTGTATAGGGTTGAGGATTGGTTTAGGTTTGAGGGTTGAGGGATTAGGGTATAGGGGTTGAGGGATTAGGGTTAGGGTTTAAGGGTTGAGGGTTGAGGGTTGAGTGATTAAGAGCGTATAGGGGTGGAGGGATTAAGGTTTAAGGGTTGAGGGTTGAGGGTTGAGGGTTGAGGGTTGAGGGATTAAGATAGTATAAGGGATGAGGGATTAAGGTTTAAGGTTGAGGGTTGAGGGATTAAGAGGTTATAGGGGTTGAGGGATTAGGGTTTAAGGGTTGAGGGTTGAGGGATTAAGAGGGTATAGGGGTTGAGGGATTAGGGTTTAAGGGTTGAAGGTTGAGGGATTAAGAGGCTATAGGAGTTTAGGGATTAGGGTTTAAGGGTTAAATTTTGAGGGTTGATGGATTAAGAGGGTATAGGAGTTGATGGATTAGGGTTTAAGGGTTGATGGTTGAGGATTGATGGATCCAGAGGTTATAGGGGTTGAGGGATTAGGGTTTAATGGTTGAGGGTTGAGGGATTAAGATGATATAGGGGTTGAGGGATTAGGTTTTAAGGGTTTAGGGTCTTAGGTATATCTCTCATTATTCAGTCACTCCCACCCTCTCTTTCACTGACTCTCCCTCTCCCTCCCTCTCTCCCTCTCTCTCCCTCTCCCTCTCCCTCTCTCTCTCCCTCTCTCCCTCTCTCTCTCTTATCTCTCTCCCCTCCATCTTGAACCCTTAACTCTTTAAAAACTTAACCCTTAAACCCTTAACCGTTTAAACCCTTAACCCTTAAACCCTTAAATCTTAACCATCTACCCTCTATCTCTCTCACAGTTTGTGTCTCCCTCCCTCTCTATCTCCATCTCTCCCATTATATCTTTCTCCCCCTCTCCCTCTCCCTCCATCTCTCCCTCTTTCTCTCCCACTCTTTCTTTCTCCCACTCTCCCCCTCTCTCCCTCACTCTCTCTTTCTCCCACTCTCCCCCTCTCACTCTTTCTCCCCCTCTCCCCTCTCCCACTCTCCCACTCTCTCCCACTATCTCTTGCCCCGCTCTCCCACTCTCCCACTCTCTCCCACTATCTCTTTCTCTCCCTCTCCCTCTCCCTCTCCCTCTCCCTCTCCCTCTCCCTCCCTCTCTCCATCTCTCTCAATTTATTTCTCTCTTTCTCTCAACCATACACCCTCTACCCTTAACCCTAACCCCTTAAACCCTAAAACCCTCAACCCTACCTCCCTCTCTACAATATATGTGTCCTATCCCTCTACCTCTCTCTCTCTCACACACACACACACTCACCTCTATCTCCTCTACTATAAGGGTATAGGGGAGATATATAATTAGGATAGAAGGTATAGAAAAAGAGGGAGAAAATAAATCTATTAAAAAAACCATATTTCATATATTGTGATCATGTTTTTAAGAAGTAGAGATGTTATTGTTTTATCAAGAAATAACGTGCTTGCGTTATAACGCAACATGCTCACGTTATAACATGCTCAACTTATAATGTGCTCACGTTATAACATGCTCAACTTATAATGTACTCATGTTATAACATGCTCAACTTATAATGTGATCACGTTATAATGCAAGTGCATTTCATCTTCCACTAAAAACAGTAAAAAAATCAATATACCCATGATGTTAAATCCCACATTCTGCATATTTTCCCGATTCTGCGCAAGCTCCAACAAAAAGTAGTTTTTTGATGATTTTGTGAAGTGTGCAAGCATTTTTTCACATTCCACCACCTTTTCCATGATCTTTCTACCACCTTTGCATGAAATAGTAGAGTTTCCATGTTGAAAGACATATAATATCAATTCAAGTTTGAATTCCATTGAAAACTGGTATACAATTGAAGCTTGGAGGGGAACAAGCTTCTGAAAAAGTCAAATTGTTGTGGAGTTTGAAGAAAGAAGAAGCTAAGGCTACATAATTGGGTTGAAATAATCCATTTGAAAGTCTATTTTTTTAGGTATTTGAAGTCTTTACACATTTTATTTCATTCTATTATGGATTGCTTTCATTTTTTTTATTTTGCATATTCCATGTTGATCGATGTTTGTTTGTCATTATAACCTTAGGTTGTCAATGCACATTTTAAATTACACAATTATATCCACTTGCCAATTACCATTTTAATCCTGATGCAGAGCATCTACTAGGATCCACAAATCATCAAGGGTCCTTCTAACCCTAATTTAAATTGAAGAAGATCAACCAAAAAACTCAGTCATCTTTTCATCAAAATCCTTCAATTTCACTTGATTTCATATTTCGACAAAACATTAGAACTTGGATTCAACTCTTTGTCAGAATCAAAAATATATTAACCATCATAAAATTGATTGTAACATAGCATAAACCTGATTAGAAACTCAGAACCATTCAATTCGTTCATGATTCACTAATTCAAGAACTCAATGTTCTAGTTTACATTGCAAAATAACCAAAAATCATGGAAGGTAACTACCAGCCTTTATCCAAACATCCAAGACACTATAATGAACATGTTATTGATTGAAATAAACCAATTACACATTCACAAACCATTGATCCATCAAGCTCTTTAATTCTTGTAGTCATAACATCATTTTGCACAAGGAGTCAACTTATGTATTTCTTGAGAGGACAACAACCAAACGATGGATTCTTGTTTTCCCCTGCACAAAACAACATGAACACACCTTAAACAACCCAAAAATAACCTACTCCATCAAACTATAGAGCCTATAATTGACTTACCTTGTGTATTAACGCAATCAGGGGGGTCCTGTAAAACAACTCAACACAAAATCAACCAACAACAACAATTCACAATTAACAATTCATACAATCCACAATAGGCTTCTTTGTTACAACTTCATCAAAACTAGATTTATACACCAACTAGGCCTCTTTTCCAAAGGACCTTATCTTCAATCCTTTTCCAAAACACCAAACTCAATAGGACAGCAGTCTATATGTTATGAAACCAAGGATTCCACCATTTTTTTTCATAAAATCACTCACGAAAGTGCCAAATCACAAAATTGATGCAAAGAGGGATGGAGACCTAATCCAAATGAAAAATAAATGATCTCAGATCAACCTCCAAAACATATTCCAATATCTCACCAAAATTCACCCTTTGAGCATGCTTCCCCTAATGGTATTCCAAACCCATGGTGCAGGGGAACCTACAACCATGTTTCAAAATCTACTTTGGTGAAAATTTGTCTTAAGGTCTTTGGGTGAGTTCAAGATTTTTTAGATGCTTTTTCATAGATTTTATTGAAAATAAGGTCTAAATAGACCAATATTTCATGTATTTAGGGATTTTGTGAGTTTGGTGATCAAATGTGCAAGTATGCACTCTTGCTGTAAAAAATTATCAATTTATCCATATAATCTTTTAAGGAAAATTATTCAAATTGTAAATGGAAGTGAAATAAAAGAGTGTAGAAGTTCTATTAGGGATGAAATAAATGTGTTTGAGTGGTCTTAGGTGTCTTGGACAACAAATTTGCTTAATGTTGCTTATTTAGCAAAAGTTTTCAATGTTAGCAATTTTTAAGACAAATGAAGGTCTTGGTAGTTAACAGGTGGTTATAGGCTGGTTATGGGTGTGGATCAGTTGGATAAGGGCATAAAATTTTATTTAAAAACCTGCTATGGCCTCATTCAAGAGGTTGGTGAAGTTTGAATAAGAAAGAAACTTGCATTTACACTATTTTTTTGAAGATCTCGCTCCTTTTTGTGTTTGTAGACCTTTTACGGGTTGTACAGGCTTAGTAATGGTGTGAAATTGATATTATTTCATAAATGAATGTTCCTACTTTCATTTGGATCCCTTTGAAGAGGTTTTCATAGAACTTTGTGTTTGGAATTCATAAATTTCTAGAAACCAGGTTCCCGGATAGTCAAGGGTTTGAGGGAAATTTAATGTCTTAGATGGCATCCAACCTATTGTGATATTTTTGACTCAGTGGGGTGACCATGTAGGATGTACTTAGGATGTTCTTAGGATTAGAGATGAACAATTTTAAAGTTTCCTCATGAATGATGTTTGTTTAAGTGGAAATACCCTATTTTCTCATAGAAAACAATGGTGCAGACCTAAGAAAGAGGGGGGAAGCATTTCCAGAGGATAGATGAGGATTCCTTAAGCTTGGGGGGACCTATATAGAGGTTTCTAGGAAGTTGGTTTGAATTGGGAAGTTGTGGAAGGTAGAGTTTCAGTAAGGAGACATAAAAACCCTTGTTTCTTAGGTTCTAGAGAGGGTTTTAAAATTTGTTGATGGAATGAGTAATTGGGGTCCTCTAACCTTGATAATTGTTAGTTTTGAAACCTAATACAAGACTCTTTCAGTCATGGAGTCTTGGTGGTGGGTTCTTGAGGGGGTCCCTTTGTAAAATTGGCTAATTTAGGCTCTAAAACAGTGAAATTTTTCATTTTGAGATAAGTGTCTTAAAAGAGTCATGTGTGGATTTTTGATATGTCTCATACCACTGAAATAGATATCTAGATCAATAATTTGTTTGACAGGTGTTTTTGGAGGTTTTTGAGAAAAATCCCTAAAACTGGTTTGTGAAGCCTACAAGCCAATTTTGGGTCAAAAGTGGCTTTTAGAAGAGTTTGTTTGATCTTATTTTTTTATGTGGTTGAATGTCATCATTCTGACATATTGAAGGTGCTGACACTCTTTTATTGCATCAAATTTTAACTTGGAGTCATAATGACGATTCGTGGTTGATAGGTAACCATGTTGTCCTGTTGAGTCAATTGAAGGTTAATGTCCTGGTTGGAATATTTGAGAGAAGTTGTTTAAATTTGTACCTTGAGTTCCCACCACTCTGCATCAACCTAGCTCTAGGCATACAACATACATCAGAGCTAGGGGTGACTTCTTTGGATTATGTTTGACTTCCAATAAGCCTACCTAGCAAAAGGGTTCCCAATTACCCCAAATTTGCAAAGGAAGTACCTTTTAAATGTGAGGTTTCCACTCAAACATGAAGAATAGTCAATGTTAATGTTATGAAACCAAAAATTTCATGATTAATTTTCCCATTTAAGGTCATTACCCTACTATCCCAAGAAACCCTCCAAAACACATGCAAAAACAAGGGTTTTCAAGGATTTCACAAGTCCAAGCCTCTCCCATTCCTCTAAAGGGTCCAAAAACCTTACAATACCTCTACAAAAACTTATCAAACACTCACAATGCCATTACACTCGTTATTTTTCAGAATCACCATCATGGTTATTCACTTTCACATAGAAATGTGCTCTGCCCAGCCTAGTGCATCACTCCACCAACCAAACCCATGCTCTTCCAGACTCCCAAACACATTTTACATCTGCCTTATTATGTTACACACCAATCCACCTAGTTACAAATCCATTACAGTGGATGGATTGGTGAAAATCAATACATTATAGCCTCAATCCCTTACACTATCAAAATAGGGTAGACTTGGAGAAACAACTAAAAATATCTTCTAAAATGGTATTAAGACACAAAAATTGATTCAAGTGAAGATCAATTCATGCATAAATTATCTCCCAAACCTTCAAGGTATCACACACCTATATAGGTCTATACATAGCAAAAGAATACAGGAAAACATAGGAATATCACAAAAATCAGAGAATTCCTTTATTTTATTTTATTCAAATCTTGAAGAGTAGCCTCCATTCAAGAATTTACATGATATTTATCTTTTTTCCCTTCAAACTCAACTCCCCTAGTGTATCTAACTCAAAATAAATAAATACATATTAAGAGTGGTATCATAGAACTTATTTAACATAGATCAATATCTTAGACTCAAAAACAACAAGAACTTTTCTTTTACCCATCTTCACATGCACCAAAAACCCTCCTTTTTACCCAAGAAACTAGTGGTTTATTGAAAAAAACTCATCCAACCCTCACACAATCTTATGAATACTTAAAATAGGTCTAAAATGGTCTACACAAACTCAATTCAATAGGAAACCATGCTGCCCCAACACAAAAAACACTTTAACATATCAAAACCACTCGATGTCTCATGGAAACTCAAATTTTCACTCTATGGCTTCACGCCCAACACCCTTTTAGACCTCCTCTTGATTTAATGCCAAAAAATTTCCTATAACAATCCGACAGTAGTCATCTTCTCTCAGTAATAGATAAACCATATGTTCTTCATTTCATCTTTCAGATAGCCTATGGAATGGACTTTGTAAAGAGTCGTAATGACCAAGCATTGCATAAATAGATAATGATCCAATAAGCTGAAAATTTATTCCTCTAGATGCCGTAATCAGACAAATACGTCCATAATGACTAGGATGAATATCCCATGTATGAAAAAGAGGTGTTCGACTTTTCAATCCTCTAGGACCCAAAGAGCTCACTTTTCGACTATGAACTATTTCTTCCCCTGCACACAAACAAAATTCCCTTACCTATTTATTAATGATCTTGCTTCAAATTTTCTAATTTAGTCTTTGCATTGATGTTTTCCTAAAGCCTAGACAACAACTTCTTGAATTGAAAATTTTCATTCAATGGTGCTCCCGCACCATGTATGCTTCCACAGTTTGTATACATATATATGACATAAGTTGGAATTTTGTATGCCTGTCCATGCTTCTATTTTGAGCCTATCTTGCAATCATGGTATGCCACATTACCATCTACATTGAAGCCTTGAATAACATATATTTTGATTAAATTGAATGGATACATTTTTTAGGAACTAATATTAATCTCATTACCATGCTATAGATAAAATTATCCACCATGTCAAAGAAAAAGAAAATGAGGAAACTAACAGACGAAGAGAATGAAACCTTCAAATAAAAGGAGAGATTTTGGGTGGCGACATATCATGAAAAGAAGAAATTGGAAATGATTGATGAAAACAAGCCAATTGAAGAGAAAACTCAACCGTTAAAAAGAGAAAAGGGATTGGTAGCACAAAAGGCATGAATGTGAAAGCATCGTGGTAAGACATATTTAGATACCATAGTTGGAGACACAACCTCTATGAAAAATGAATATGAAGGGACATTATTAAGAACAAGTGAATATGGAGGGACACCATCTACCACAAGTGAATATGGATGGACACCATCTACTATAAGTAAATATGGAAGGACACTATCTACCACAAGTGAATATTGTTGGACACCATCCAACACATCTCAAGTTGAGATTACATGATCACCTGGATTTGATGAAGAAGGTATGCCATCATCCCCACGTGAACCTCAAGGTATGTCTTCTTCTCCACCCTCGATCGAAGGTATGCAATCTAGCCCACCTCAATTAAATATTGATGAAATTTCTAATGTTGAGATGTATGTACCTAGGAGAACACCACCTAGAATTTTGCCTAGAAAGCCAAATTATTTGATTAATATTGATGATGAGATTTTGTATCACATGGAAGGTAATATTTGAGCACGCACTTGTAGAAGATATGCTGATAAGATTTGGAAATTCTTCTCTGAAAGGATAAATGAGACTGCAAGATGTCAACTATTTGTTGAAATGATGCGGGGTGTAAATTATAGGAACATCATGAAAACTCTTGGGTTGAGAACATCGAATGCATCAAGTGAAGACACCATTGTGAAGAATCTAATGTATTCTTATGAGAGTGTGGGTAAGACCTCACACTCAAAGGATAGTAATGTCACCCGGCGTGTCATTAAAAAAAATCCAGTAAGTTTTCAAACAAAGAGAGCTCATCTCATTAGAAAGACAAGTGAACAAACAAGAATTAGTAGAAAATTTTTATGAAGAGCCATTCAAAGGCGGAAAATAATTCAGGGCATTGATTCAAATGATTATGGGCATTCTCAGGGAGACTGTCACAAAAAGATAAAGAATTTTTCAAAGCCTTGAGAACACTAATTGAAGAGTATTGGAGGAATAACACAAGGCCATCTCCGAATCAAAGGGATGTGGTAAGAAGGAGAATTGGTTGTCGGAATCGTGAGCCACATCCAAAAAAAATTTGGATATGATTCAAACCCAATTTTTTCATAAATTTGAAATTGATTATCCTCAAATTAGTATTTCTCAAAGATTTTTTGAAATTCTTAAAACTTTTTACGTCGAGATAAATTACACAAGCACTAATTGTTGTTTTAGATTACATATTGAACTCTCTAACTATTATGATTTTTATTGTTCTATATGTTCAGATTTGCATACTAACGATTTTTTGTAGGATTGTGGCATAGAATCGACACCAAAATCCTCAAGAGAGTTCTTATCAAAAAAATTATATGAAATAGAGGATGGCCAGATATTCTATAGGACAACATGCTTGGATGGTTCATGCGAGCGTTGTGGTGGCTTCCAACGTATGCTAGTATGTCAACATATGGAAAGAACATATGAGGTGAGACATAAACTAGTAGAGTTCGAGAAGTATAAAATAGTGGCATATGCTACAAAATATGGGTCTCAATCAAAAAGGAGTGATTTGGTTATTGAGAAGATTCCAGTGTACTAGTTTATGTCCATGTTTCATGACAATATACTATTTGAGTATGCAATGCATACCTATAGAGCTTGATGGTTGGACACACAATTCAAGCTATGCAAGGACACCTTTCAATTGGAAACATAGTATCAGTGATTGAATTTGTGGAGAACTAAACTTTACAACCACAACATGAGGTGCAGTCATAGTATTACAACTCCACATACGTTTCGATATTTGTGCACATAGAATTCATTCATTCATTTAATAGTAAAAATGACCAAAGGAAGGTATTGATGGAGTACCACTTTTACATTAGTGATGATCTTACACATTCTCCAAAGTTCGTGCAAGGTTTCTTCCAGATGTTCTACATTGGTTTGGCTTCGAGGGGCATAGAATTAGACCAACATATAATATGGTCAAATAACTGTGTAGCACAGTTCAAGAACTCACGCATGTTTTATTGGTTGTGCATGATGCATGTCATTATAGGTGTTCAAAATATGTGGAACTTTTGTGAGACCAGGCATGGAAAGGGGAGCATGATTGTGCAGGAGCATGTGTGAAAAGAGCATTAGCACAAGAAGAGTTAAAGTATAAAGACAGTGCAAATTTGAAAGATGCAAAATCAATCATCGAGTGGTGTAATACTTCGATGGGTCCAGGTAATGAAGGTATGTATTCAGTTTGTATATATTTTTGGTTGATGGATGATGCTAACATTTCACCATATGAGGACTGTTGTACACTAACAGGATCGAGTGAGGTACACTCTTTCCTTAGCTCAAATGAAGGTTCATGGAATATTGATACACAGAAGATGGCATGCTTTTTTTCTTCATGTACAATATAACCCTGGAATGATTGCGAGTCAGGGGAATGGATTGACAAATGGTTGACAAGTTATCTTAGCCCACTTCATATGTATCACCCTCCGATGTCATTGGCACTGACACAGATGGAATCATCAGTTGATTTTGACCATGTATCAGATCTAGTTCAACTAGGTGATATATCTACTTGCTTAGTTGTTGAAATTCCATATCGTTATGTTACTTTGTAGTGTATTCATAATGTTGACTAATTTCAAGAGATTTGCTACACATATCAATGCAGTGCATGTTTATGCAGTTATTGCAGATGAAGACAATGAAGAGGGAACAAACTATTACTTGTGTCATTGTGTTGAGGCCAAAAATAAATTGGAGGCCCCAATTATAGATGGAGAAAACATCGAATACCCTATAGGCTTAGTTGTGGTTATTGGAACATGGCTTAGAAGGTACCCACATTCGAGTGTTAAACATTGGTTGTTTCAATACTTTGACACACATCATAAGATTCTTCATTACTCGAACCTTGTCATGGAATCCAATGTTCGTTTGACCAAATATTGGGGTAGACCTTTGAACAAGACCTTGTGGAAGGTCTGTGAGTCTAATAATGAGGCAATACTTGACGCAATAAAGAGTAGAGCAGACCTAGATGGTTCGTTGGATTAATTTGTAAGTATATGCACATTGGTTCTTATTAATTTATACTTGTATGCACATTAATTTGTTTGATTCCAATGCTATCATCTTCTTTTACTTTTCTTATTTGTAAGTAACCTACTAAACAGTGATTGGTGTCCCCTTGCAAAAAATGAAAATATATGAGCCATTCAAGAGAATGTCAGCCAAAAAAGAAATGCAACATCCTTATTTTGATGATCTTGAAAAATCAAAATCATTATTTTAAGCCATTAGAAAAATGTGTGCAAATATTGGTCAGGGAATTTCAATTTATTCATTTGAAGTTAACCTTATCATGAGCAGCTATGATGTAGACATTATAAGAGCATCTCAAATTTCAAATTAGTCTATTCATGAGAGGTGTTGTGTGCAATAGGTATGTTGGAATTCCCAGTGAATATGTATGACCAGGAGTGACTAAGTTGTGAGACCTGCATGCCTATCTATAAGTTCCTTCCATCTATTTTCATTTCAGTTCCATTTTGGATGCTCTTTCTTTTTCTCTTTTACTTTGCATATTTGTAAGTAAAATACTAAAAATTGATTGATCTCTCATTGTAGAAAATGCTGATTTATGAGCCATCAAAGAGAATCTCAGCCAAAAAAGCAATGCAACATCCTTATTTTGATGATCTTGACAAATCTCAATTCTGATTTCAAGCCATTATAAAAGAGCATGTGAAGCTTAGCGAGGGAATCTCAAGTTACTCAATTGAAGTTAACCTCATAATGAACACCTATGATGTACACATTTAAAGATAATCTTGAATGTATGAGTGACATTGTAAAAGATCTATGAGAAAAAAGTGCCTAAGGCATTGTAATGGGATTTACTTATAATGATATTTACTCAAATACTATAATTTTGGAGTTCATGTTTGATGCAGTAGCACCTTGTTCTCTAAATGCCTTCAATAGGAAAATTTGCAAAAATTGAATTTTGAAATGTAAAAAATGTGAAAAAGCTCTTGTGAAGGTCATATGTAATATATTCAAAGTATCAAAGAGGTCATTAAGTGATTAGTTAAGTGATATAAAGCATCTAAGGTCAATAAAAATAGAGATCTTTTGTAATCTTGAATATTTACAATCAATAAAGTCCCTATTTTAGTGATTTTATGAGTTTTTCCAATTGTTCATTAACTTGTACGACCTGCACAGTAGTTTAAGGTCTTGAATCTTGTTGTTTAAGGTAGAATAGTGAAGTATCTTTCATTTGAATCTATTTAAGAGGGTATCCATTTATTTTATCATTAGTTTAAACTATTTTTTCTCAACTCGGTCAATAAACCCTCAAGATTGGGGTTTTGAGAGTCTAGATAACCAATAATGACTACTCACTGAATTTGATAGTTTAGATCAGTGGAGTAAGTTGGTCTTAGGATGTTTTAGGTGTGTCTATGTTTATCTATGTAGGGGAATTCAAGAAACAAAGGTGGAGTTGCTTCTATAGGGTTTTATGATGAATTTCCAAGTGAAAAGTGTGGCTCCAAGTGGTGTTTTGAGGAAAACTTCTCAAATGAATTCACAAAAAAATGACTGGTCTAGAAAGTTGTTATTGAGTTACAACACATAATTCAAAATCAATACTGACTGTCTTGGAACATGTACATAAAAGATGACCTTCTTCGCTTTCCTCATTAGGCTAACTAGGCCTAATTTACAAAGGAACAAACCTTTAAACATTCAAAAAACCCTAGAACTTATTGGGGAAGAAATTATCATGTATCCAAACCCTCAGATCTGAAATTTGTCTTAGGAGAAACTCACTCCACAATGCCAAACCAAAGCCCTTATTTTATACTAGTATAAAGAGGATTTATTGAAAGGAATGATTCCACCCCTTACCAAAACATGCCACCACCTCAGACCTTCTTAAAATCACCTATAAAAACTCAAAATACAAACACCCGACCTATACATGCAATATTTTATCAAACCCTAGGGTGAAACCTCATTTTTCATGCCCTTTTCCATCAAAATCTACAAGGGCAGCAAAAAAAACCCCATAAAACCATTCCCTTTCACTTAGAAAACTCTCATCTAATCCTATAGGATTGTGTTGGGACCCTCTACAAAAACCTCTTATTTTTGGCTATCTTGGAGTGGTTTTCCCATGGCAGCGGATTTTCACTTGATGGAAAAAGCGTCAAATGCAAGCAATGCAAAGTTGCAAAGTGTTGCAATTTTCGTTCTGCAACTCGTGTGATCAAGAAGAATATTCCAATGCATCCAAATAGGTATGATTACCCTAGGCATTTTCCTCTTTCACACCCAAACACGAGGAATCACTCTGAGCTAGGTTCAATCAGATTGATCCCTTAAGAGTCCAAACTATTAAATGGCTGCAAAATTTAACATGTTGTTACTTGGATATCATGATTCTTAGAAACTTCTTTCTAATCCTATAGGATTGTGTTGGGATGCTCTAAAAAAACCTCTCTCAATTTTGGCTATCTTGGAGTGGTTTTCCCATGGCAGTGGATTTTCACTTGATGGAAAAAGTGTCAAATGCAGGTAGTGCAAAGTTGCAAAGTGGTGCAACTTTTTCTCTACAACTCGTGTGACCAAGCAGACTGTTCTGAAGTGTTCAAATAAGTATTTTTTCACTAGGAATGGTCCTCTTTTGAACCCAAACACGTAGAATCGCTCTAAGGTACGTTCAACCGGATCGGTCCCTTAACGGTCCAAAGTGGAAACTGGCTGCAAAATTCAACATGCTATTACTCAGATATCATGATTCTTAGAAACTTTTTATCTAATGCTACAGGAGCACATTGGGCCCCTCTACAAAAACCTCTCTCAATTTTGGCTATCTTGGAGTGATTTTTCCCAGGGCGGCGAATTTTCACTTGATGGAAAAAGTGTCAAATGCAAGCAGTGTAAAGTTGCAAAGTGGTACAAATTTTACTCTACAACTTGTGTGACCAGGCATACTATTCCAATATGTATGAATAGGTATTTTTACACTAGGCATGGTCCTCTTTCACACCTAAACACGCAAAATCGCTCTAAGGTATGTTCAACCGGATCGATCCCTTAAGGGTCCAAAGTGCAAAATGGATGGAAACTTCAGCATGATATTACTCAGATGCCATAATGCTTAGAAACATATTGTCTAACCCTACAGGATCATGTTGGTACCCTCTACAAAAACCTCTCTCGTTTTTGGCTATCTCAGAGTGGTTTTCCCATGGAGGTGGATTTTCTTGATGGAAAAAGTGTCAAATGCAAGCAGTGCAAAGTTGCAAACTGGTGCAACTTTCATTCTACAACTCATGTGACCAAGAAGACTATTCCAACACATCTAAATAGGTATTTTTACACTAGGCATGGTTCTCTATCACAGCCAAACATGCAGAATCACTCTAAGGTACATTCAACCAGATCGGTCCCTTAAGAGTCCAAAGTGCTAAATGGCTGCAAACTTCCTCATGTTGTTACTCTGATACTATGATGCTTAGAAAATTCTTATCTGATCCTAAAGAATTGCGTTGGAACCCTCTACAAAATCTCTCTCAGTTTTGGCTATCTTAGAGTGGTTTTCCCGTGGCAGCGGATTTTCACATGATGGAAAAAGTGTCAAATGCAAGCAGTGCAAAGTTTCAAAGTAGTGCAACTTTCATTCTGTAACTCGTGTGACCAAGCATACTATTCTAATGCATATAAATAGGTATGTTTATGATATGCATGGTCCTCTTTCACACCCAAACACGCAGAATCACTCTGAGCTAGTTTCACCGGATCGATCCCTTTAGCATCCAAAGTGCAAAATGGCTACAAAATTTAGTATGTTGTTACTCGGATACCGTGAAACTTAGAAACTTCTTGTCTAATCCTATAGGATCACATTGGGCCCCTCTACAAAATAATCTCTTAGTTTTGGCTATCTCAGAGTGGTTTTCCTGTGGCGGCACTTGATGGAAAAAGTGTCAAATGCAAGCAATGCAAAGTTGTAAAGTGGTGCAACATTTTTTCTACAACTCGTATGACCAAATGGACTCTTCCAACACATTCAAATAGGTTTTTTTATGCTAGGAATGGTCCTCTTTTGTACCCAAACACGTTGAATCACTTTACGTTCAACCGGATCAATCCCTTAAGGGTCCAAAGTGCAAAAGGGAAGAAAAATTTGACAAGCTATTATTCAAAAACCATGATGCTTATGACCTCTCCGTCTGAGCCTACCGGATATTGTTAGGCCCCTCTATAGTAACCTCTCTCATTTTTTGTTATCTCAGAGTCATTTTCCTGTGGTGTCTAGTTTTCACTTGATGGAAAAAGTGTCAAATGGAAGTAGTATAAAGTTGCAAAGTGGTGCAATTTTCATTTTGCAATTTGTGTGACCAAACTAACTGCTCCAACATGTCCCAATAGGTAGGTTTACACTAGGCATGGTCCTCTTCACACCCAAACATGCGGAATTGATCTGAGTTGCATTCAACCGGCTTGATCCCTTATGATGGCATGCAAAACAATTTTAAAGAGAAACATACAAATAACAATTGAGAAGTCTGAGTATTCCACACAAAAAATGTATGATCATTGGTGCAAAACACCTTGTTCCTCCATTTGATGAAGAAGGTCTAGTTCAGTGGTTTTAGTCATTATAATGTCAAATAAGGCCATGATAGCCCATTATGTAATCTTTGTTTTAGTTTTGAGTTAGTGTGGGGTCATTTGAGTCAATTATGTAAGTACAAATAAGAAAATGGCATTGGTAAAGGCATTGGAAGAGATTACTAAAGCTGCCCCTATTCAAAATTCAGAATTTAGGCCTTAAAAGCAAGGCTAGACGAGGTGAAAAGAAGAAATTGGTTGAGAATAAGTTAGAATAAGCTGGAAATAGGGTGAGGTTGTGGAGTTTGATGTGTTCAAATGGTTTGAAAGGACAAGGGAGCTCAAATTATTTTAAGGCATGATGCCCTAATTGGGAATAGAGGGGTTTTGAATTAAAAAGTGAGGTTTGAGGGAGTAAAAGTGGGTAATGTCAAGGGGCAACATAATTTGGTGGTCAATTAAGTTTGAGAAGGTATAATGAAGAGTGTTGGAAGAGGTTTTGAGGTTGTATGGCATCTAGATATGGGGTTTTCAATAAACCTTCATGAAATTTGAGAAAAGTGAGGGTTTAGAGAATAGTGGGGTTAGAGGGCCAATCACACCCTAAAAATTGTGGATTTTGTGGATTTGCAGATTGGTAAATGCTGCCCAATGGTGCTTTGCAATTGGAAGAATGATTGACAACATGTTGTTTTGTTAAATAAACCTATTCGGGGTTCTAGGACAGTGTTGAGTCCATTTCTTCTTTGTATTATAAATTATAACTTGCTTTCTCCCGAGTCCATTTCATATACAAGAAACAATATTGAAAAAAATTGACATATGAAATTTCCATGTGTTTATATGGTGATGCATGAAGAACATATTGGAATATTTCTATGAATCATTTCATGGAATACCGATTGAAAACGTGTTTTTCTCTTTTAGATAAAATTTTTTAGCATCAATCAATTAATATTCAAGACAAACCATGAAGGATAACAATGATCAATGCCAAGGCTAACCAGTTAATAATTATACACATGAATAAATCAAGCATGTACATGTGAATAAGGGAAGCAAAAGTACTCAAAAACATGTAAGCCTCAAGAAGTATACACACGAATACATAGTATACACAAATTAATACAAAGTATATGCATGAATACAAGGTATACACATGAAAACATGTAAGCCACAAAGTATACATTGGAACACACGTAAGTCATAAAGTATACATGTAGGTTGTAAAGTATATACTTGAATACACGTAACTCATATCTATTGAACCATCGATTTAGAATGAAAATATGGACACCATCAATAAAAGATATTTATATTAACCAAATACCCATGTAGGCATACATTAATATATGTCAATATATTAATGAAATATATGTACAAAATAGCCATATAGGCTTATGAGAATGCCATATAGGCATACAATGTCAAATATGTCCAATACAAAATATGTACAAAACTATCGTGTCGGCATACGACAAAGGGCTCCTGAATCAAAAGTCATTGCTCTCCATGCTCTAGAAATAAATTCTTTCCCTTTGATTTTCAATCAGATGGAAATAGGTTTGTCACTCATTTTTTCTATGCTCGAAGAGTGCTCCTGTTGCTCCTCCTAGTGTTTAGGTCATGGTGAAGTTTTAACTATTACAATAAGAAGTAAGGACATGAATATATAGAAATTACATTATAAAAAATGATATATTTGACAAAATAATCACTTACCACCATCTCATGATCTCTCTCCATGAGGGAAATATTCTCATGCCCATGCTCAGGCATGCTCAAGCCCTATATAAACCATACAAATAAAAATTAAACTACGAGAATAAATAATGGTTTGATTTTTCACTAACTAACATCTATAACAATGAATGTAAATTGAAGTTTCCTAATTTTCCTCATACCTTCCCTATTAGAGTGATTGAGGATTGTATAGCAGATGACACAACAATCGCCATTTCCCTTGTCACATTCAAAGGTGTTTCAGCTTGCAAAATCTGAAAATATAAAACAACAAATTATTCAACATAATCAATGATGTGCATATAAACTACATAAATCTATTAAGTAAAATTCATTAGTTAAAATCTTTATTCTATTACCTCTGTGTAGGTTTGAGTAGATCCACTACCACTGGGAAGTTTTCCCTTGAAACCTCCAATATTAGCCTATTCAACATCCAAAATCACATATTAAAATACCATTTGTAAAACAATGTTATTAACATGTAATAAATTTATAATTGTTTATTAGTTAGGTACCCCAACAATTGGTGTACTACATAAATAAGTAGGTGGGGGGCGGTGTATCCAATCTCAACATAGTGAACCTACAATTTTATTGAAATCATAAAATATTTTTAGTTAATTTTGCATTTCAAAATTGAAATTTAATAAATTAAATTCAATGAACATGCTAGCTTTTACCTGACTATCAATTTAATACGCCTCATGCAAAATTTTAGCTTCCCTCTCCATCTCCATAGCTACAGATGGATCCTATGTAGTAGCCTCCTAAGTGTCGGTGGGGTCATATGAACAAGTCGTCCTACAAGATTGACACACATGGGTTTGAAGGACACCACTCAAAGACTCCCCTAGATGGCGTTGTAGAATAGGGCTAGTATAATGGATGACACTTTGGGTCAAAGTGTTGATCACTTGCAATGTCTCTATGTCAGCACTTTCCTTCATAATAGAAGGCATAACAATGTGCTCATGAGGTGGCCTAGCGAGAGCTCATATACCTTGCCGCATAGGATTCGGTTGTGCACTGGGTCTATCTTGAGCTGACCCCCAACCTCTCCCCTAGAAATCCCTCATTTGAAAATAATTTGGGATTTTGTTCAATATGAACTCACTGTATAGTTTCCTAAGGAGATATTGTGGTACTTCACAATTGTTGCATGATGGGTAATCAAAGACCATGTACCACATATCATAAACCTAGTTCCTAATCTGTTGGTGGTGGAACCAATGAATAAGAAACCTCTTCACATTGAGGTTAAGATTTTGATTTGTGCATGGGTCAGTGAATAATGAGCACAAATCACCTTTTGTAATTTTTAAATCCTTTACATCTTTATATGATAGTTTATTCTCATAATAATCCCTAGCTACCTCTCTCCTATCTTGCCATCTAGTTATTTGTTTGCCAATTAAATCTATGTTTGTTAACATATCTTTCAATGAACTTTCTAGGGTCATTCTTTCTACACTTGAACCATTTGGATCACTCAACCTACTAATTAAATCCTCAAAAAAAAATTCTGTTGTTCTCAATTTCACTCATTAAATTTTGTTGAGTGCTAGGAGGGGGTTGAGTGATTGGTGGAGGAGGTTATTTTTGTGGTTGATTTTGTTCTTGAGGATTTTGTTCTTGAAAATTTGGGTGCTCTTCTTGTTCAGGATTTGGAGGGTTTGCAGGTTGATTTGCATCTTCTAAAAATTAAAACAAATACATATCAAATTCAACATAAAACTAACAAATTCAACCTAAAACTAAAAAATTCAAAACAAAAAAAAAATAATCCTTACCTCTCACACCTCATCTTCGTCGTGGTGCCATCATTGTGAAGAAATATAAATTATTGGTGAAGAATTTTGTAGAATGTCTCCTCCTAGAACATGAACGCAAAAAATGGGGGTTTTGGCCATGAGGAGAAGAAAAAATAGCCGAAAACAAAATGACAAAGTTTCACTTTTTTTTTTCTTTGAACATGCAATAACTCGAGTGCGTTATAACGCGCTCACATTATAGCGTGCTCGTGTTGTTGGCTTGCTTTTTTTGAGCCTTAGACTCCGTACAAGTCATAATGCGAGCACGTTATAATGCACTCACAATATGACTTTTCAAAAAAAAAAATGAAAAGTGGCCACAAATTGGCTACCCATTTCTATGCACCCACTCATCAAATTTTATATTAAATATTTATCTAAAATTAAAAAAACATTATACCATATTGAAATAGATTCTTTTATCTAGTGCATCATTATTTTTTTATTTTTTTTTAGTAAATTTTAGTATTTTTCATTGGCATGGTAATCAACCTAATATTTTGTGTTGATAACCTACTTTTAGTAAACATAAAAAATAAAATATAGATAATAATTAAACTATCAAAATAAATATATTTTTGAAAACTTCACATGTATCTACAAAAAAGTATTTTAATATTTTAAAAAAAATGTTATTTACATTAGTAGGAGTTATTGAAAATTCAAAATTTTCAAATAATTTTAATTTTTTTGTAAATTAGACTAAAAGTGGTGCTCTATATATTTTTAGCCAACAATCTTAGTTGAAAAATTTGTGGAAGTATCTAACTTAGCTAGAATGAATCTTGCTAGATCATATATTTGAAAAAAATCAGTTGTGCTCATAAGTTGGCTGAAAGTGTGACACAACTTTGTGCTTTTACCTAAAAGTATGAATAAATCATGAGTATGAAAAAATATTTCAACTCAATTACTAATTTATTCTTGCTAGAAACTAAAAGATGACTTTTCTGAATTTTGTGGATGCTTGATGTTTTGTCTATTCACTCTTTTATCTCCTACCCTTCAATGAAAGGTTGACATGATAGTAACATTTAAAAGAATTGAAGCTACAAAAAAGTGTGAAGATTCATTCCAAAATTCATTAATGAAATATAGTTGTGAATAATTAAAATACTATACTAAATAACATGGAAAAAATATTAGATTAGGAAAAACAAGAATAAAATGGGAAAGAAGTAAGAGCATGTTGCTTAGATGATGACCAATATAGATAACACTGAGGAAAAATATTGGAAGGACTCTCTTGACAAGTCAAAGGTTGAATGGGATTTAATTAGTAGACCTAAAGATTATTGATGTATGATGTGCTATGTTTTCCTTTGTTGTTCAATGTTTGTCTCTAGCCTATGTACCTTCTTAGTTATGATTGTGAACTTTTACTAGTGTTTTAATGTCTTTGTGAGGCATGTGTGCTTTCTCTCTTGGCTAGTTTTTGTTAATTGGGGATTTTGGGCCTCTATTTTGGTCTTGTTGTCTATTGAACCTTTAGCATCAGGTCCATTAGAAAAATTACAATTAAAAAATATTCTCTAAGAATTTTGGTGAACACATCTCTATTGGCTAAGACGAACATAAGTTTAGAAATTAGACAAAACAAATTCTCCAATTCTACGTGTCTTAATTAACAGATGACAAGATACGATATTTTGTGGCATGCATATTTAAGAGAAACTAAAATTAAACCTAAAAGATACAAAAAAATTGGCAATTGAGGATTAATTATGTGATTGAAACTATAAATAAAAACATTAGAAATGGATATTTTCCTTCAAAATAAGTGGAGGGATTTTAATGGGGATTTTTTTTGTGGGTGTGAGCTCTCATGTTCTAAGATAGACATCTTCCACTAGTCATATCCACAAATACCTAGAAGTCATATACAATGTGAACTGTAGATAAAATGGGAAGGGGATGGTTACCTTCCTATTCTATCTAGGTCATTCAATTATGTCCTAAGAACCCTAATTGGATTGACTATCAACATCAAAAGGTGAGTCAATTCACAATTAGAAGGACCTAGGAGGGGGTTATTTTAAACTTAAAGGGGTTCACCACCAAGCAAATGCTTGGAAAACACAATGTGATATGCAAAATAACATAAAATGAGCTAAATGAGAGATGTAGATAATGAAAATATGCAACACCAAGATAGGGTATGTGTACCTGGGAATTCTAGAGATGATGTGAGGATTTTGGAAATGCAAAGAAGTTGCCAAAATATGCCTTGGAGGACTAAGATGACTAGAATGGCATATTAGTCCTGTTGTTGTTTTATGGGGAAAACATAGAATCTTTAGATGTCAGAACTGGATCTGAAAGAATCTCTAAAATTTATGCTTGGGAGGAATAAGATTCCCAAGATGGCATATTAATCCCACTTTGAATTTTTGAAAAGTCTGAATCTGGTCCTGATCTCCAAGGTACGCACTTGCTTCTTTTTGGATCTTAGGTTCTAAAACTGTCGGATCTGACTTTTAGGTGAGTTTCCATGAAGATGACAAATTTGCAATGCAACTTTGCAACTTTGACAACTTTGCACTACAAGTGATCTTCAAGTCTTCAACCTAGATCTGCAAACACAAATAGACAAGATGGGAAAAACTTTTTGATTGTTAGTGAATGGGGGTTTTCCTTGGTCAAACCCCTTGTTAGTAATTAACCTTGAAATGAAATAGAATAATGAAGGAAATGGTGAATGAACAACATGAAATGCTACAACTCACCAAACCCTTGTAGTGGTTGTAAACGTGTGTGAAATGGATGCAATGGATATGGATCTTGAAATTCTTGATAGATCTTGAATTGATTGCTTGCTTGAATCAAAACCCTACATCAAAAATGTTAACACAACAACACACATGATGCAAGAAGATATCTGATATGATAATTGAATCTTCATGATGGCTCCAAATGCTCAATTAATTTCTATGGAATGATCTTGTGAATTCAATTACGCTATGATGAATTATCTCACAAAAGACTTAGGTTGAAATGAATGAATGAACCTTGTGTTTATACTTATCTATGCTTAATATCCTAAAATTATATCATACCAAGCCGACATATGAATTCATTAAATTAAGGAGGTTAAATCCTACTAGAATTTGAATATAAATCCTAAAAAATGACTCAAGGAGGACTAAGACACCCTAGGTGGTGTCTTAGTCCCAAGTTGTAAAACTTGGGGCACAAACACCAAAAGGGGCCCAATTAAAATAGAGTAAGTCAAGTAGTTAGGAGTAATATTTAGTAGTGTTAATGAAGTTGTAGAGTTTAGGTTAGCAATTATCAGTCACAATCCTAAACTGAAATTACTTGTAACATCAGTAGCAGATTAAGTTATTTCCCTTGTTTTGCAATTTATGCTTTATTTTCCTTTTATAATATTTAATATTTTCCTACACATGTTTAAACCACCTATACTTGATGATATAGTACATGTAGAGTCTATGAATGCGCATATAGTGCAAGCATCGTCAAAATCTTATGAAGCCTTGGTTGATAATTAAATGAAGCCTTAGCTAGAGTTCAGTGGATTGTTCAACTAGGAACCCTTCCTCTGAATTGTTTGTCTAACATCAAGTTTACTAGACATTAGTTAGGCCTTACATTTTTGGCACCATTTTCGGGGATGGTGCTACATTTAGGATTCTCCTATGTTATTTCAATCTTTCATAGTTAGAATCTTGTCTTCAACATTAGGGAAATTAGGTTTTTAGTTATCCCTACAAAAATGCTTTACTAAGAATTTGGAGGAGTCATTAATCCAAAGAGTCACAACTATTGTATTTGGAGGTGGCGAGATGCTCTAGGAATATTTATTCCTTCAAAACATGAAGCTTTGGAGGATGTTGATGATTATAGTGAATAGAGCAAGGGTATTCCTGAAGAAGAATCTTCTATAACACTAATATCCACATCAGAAACAAATGAGACTTCCCACACACAAATCATCGCCATGGGTGATGCTACAGTGGAAGACCCACCAAAGCATGTAACCTTTGAGTTCCCCATTGCCAACTAGGAGAGAGAAACTACATTGAAGAACATACCTCCTTCAACATTACCTGTCTTCTATGGGTTGGTCATAAAGGAACTAGATACATTCCTATTTGAGTTTTATTTGTTGTGTAGAAACTATGATTACACTACAGATGCACATAGGCTCAAACCATTTCAAACAACCCTAACGGATGCTACTTTGAGATGGTTCATGGGTTTAGGAAGAGATGTTGTTCCTAATTGTAATTCTATGAAGACAAAGTTATTGGAGAAGTACCAGGACTATTGTAGAGGAATTGAAAAAGAGAGAGATGAAATCTTTGGGATGTCACAAAAGGAGGATGAATCTTTGGAAGATTACATGGAAAGGTTTCAGTTTTCCCTTAAGAAATCCCACCAAAACAGACTCTTTGATGTGTCTTTAAAATTGATATTCTTAAGGGGGTTTAATTAGGATTGCATGGATGCACTTAACCTCATTGGGGTAGGATATATCTCTCAAACACCATTTGAGGATATTTGCAAGGCATGCACAAACTATTCTAGGTCTTTGAAAAATAAAGTTAGAGGAAAAAGGGCATCTTCCATCATCAAACCATCCAATGGAGTCTCAAGAGTTGAATTGAGTAATCTATTGTCCAACATGAAGGAGGATATTATCAACCATCTAGGTACATAGCTAGATACCCTCCATATCAAAAATAAGCAAGATGAGGTAGAATCATCTCTTACATAATACCACCCACATTGTAGACAAATAAGGACTAACTCCAAATGAAAGAAAGTGGCAACTATCTCTGAGGCGACATCAAACTTTCATGCATTGGAAGGAAAATATGAACAAGTATTTTACATAGCTCAAAGGAAACCATGGAAGCCAAGACAAGGTATACCCCAAGATCCTTTGAATTATAACTTATCATTTCTTGATAAAAATTCAAATCTTCCTAATTGGAATCCTTAGTACTAGGCCAATATCCAAAACCAACAATAGAAAATTCCTCAAACCAATTGGAACCAACAATAGAAAAATATGTGGCCATCACAAAATTACCAGGGATCTAACTATAATTCCCAATGGCCACCCCAATAAAACCAATGGAAACCTTGGTGGCAAAGAGGCCAGCAATGGAAAAACCAAAACATGAGTTAACAACAACCACAACAACCCTTGTAGGCACAACAATAAGTCATTATTCCAAACCCAACAAACCCAACACTACAACCACCTAGAGTATCTCAACTACCATCCCAACCTACACCTAACCCCAATAACAAGCTTGTTCAGTAGGCTACCACTAATGAATCTATTCAATACCACACTTATGGGGTAGAGGTGAGTGATGTCCACCTTAGATCAAGGAAGACTTTGGTTGGTCCTTCATCTCCTCAAATTATTGAATTGATTTATGAGGAACCCTAGTAGAGACCTTGGACAATCAACTTAAGAAGCTTGAGTCAAATTAGGTCAACCAAACCAATCCAAGTCCAAAGCCTCCATTCCTTGAAATATTATCATTTCAAAGCCATCAAACACAAGCTGAAATAGACTTGTTGGGATAGCTTAAAGATGTTTGTATCAAAATACCCCTTCTCCAAGCCATTAAGGAGGATCCTATCTACACAAAAATAGTGAGAGATTTTTTCCTTAAAAATCCAGGTAGGAAGAGGAAAGATCTTTAGATAATACAAGACTTAGAATAGCTTGCAACCATCATGTTTGGAAACATAATTGCTCCCAAGTATGAAAGCCCTAGGAGTCCTATGGCGGATGTAAAGATAAATGGCACTCTCATTAAGAACACCCTAATTGACTTGGGAGCAACTATTAATGCAATGACCAAAGAGACCATGAAGTTTTTAGAGTTGATAGAACTTAAACCTACACCCACTATTTTACAGTTGTCAAATAGATCCAATAGTCAAGCTTGAGGGTATCAATGAGAACTTGGTGATAACATTGGATTCATGGGAGTACCCTGCATATTTCATGGTGTTGCACCCAAAGGCTAATATTTCAGGTTACCCCCTCATTTTGGGAAGACCATGGTTGGCAACAACATATGCCTTCATAGGCTGCAGATCTAGGAATGTGACTAGGAAATTAGTCCTTTATACACTAGCCTATCCAGATCTAGACGTAGAACAAATTGTTTGACCTTCCCTAGGTGAGGGGGACCAATAATCCTTGAAATTCATGATGACCATTGAAAAAAATCCACTATTAGAACACCAAGATAAAGATGAATTGATAGTAAACATCATGCAAAATGACTATGGTAGTGACCTATAGCATCATGACTGCTTGACATGTTTGCAATATCCTCTACAAAATATTATCCCTTCCAGTTCATCTGAGTCAATTTCCAAAATATTTCACAATTTTTTACCACACCAATGTACTCCAAACATAGCAAGACTTGACATCTCATCAATGCAAAAAACATCCAAAACTTTAGAGATCATGTAGGGTAAAACATTGAACGTTAACAATCAATTGATTGATATGCACTAGACATCACAAATAACTATGTTGCAAGTGAGCATAGTAGCCTTTGCATGTGATTATCATGACATCAAGGGGATAGACCCAAAATTGTGTATGCATAGGATTTATAGCAATGATGGTTTTAAACCCATAAGACAACCACAAAGGAGAATGAACCCTGCAATCAGAGACATAGTTAAAATAGAATTGTAAAAATTACTCAATGTAGGCTTTATATATCCTATCTCTAATATTCAATAGGTGTCAACTCTAGTAATTTTTCCAAAGAAAGGAGGAAATGAAGAGTATGTGTAGACTACTGAGAATTAAATTTTGCAACTAGGAAGGACCACTTTCCACTCCCCTTCATTGACCAAGTGCTTGATTCATTAACAAGAAAAAAATACTTATCCTTTCTGGATGGATTTAGTAGCTACAATCAAATTAAGATTTCCCCAGAAGACTAGGACAAGACAACATTCGTATGCCCTTGAGGCACATATTCTTATTCTATCCTTGCATTTGTCCTATGTAATGCACCAGCCACTTTCCAGAGGGCAGTACTAAATATATTCTCAGACTTTGCACATGATTCCGTGGAGGTTTACATGAATGATTTCACAACATATGGTAATAAATATGATAAAGCAATTGGAAATCTAGAGAAGGTGCTAAAAAGGTTTCATGAACACAACTTATCCCTAAGCCATGAAAAATGTTTCGTGATGATAACAAAGGAGATTATATTGGAAAATTTTGTGTTAAATGAAGGAATTCAAGTGGACCCCAACAAAATTGAAGTAATCTCAACACTCCTTATGCCTTAGAGACAAAAATATGTTAGAAGTTTCCTAGTACATGTTGGGTATTATAGGAGATTCATCCAAGATTTTAGTAAACTTGCAACTCCACTATTTGTTTTACTATCCAAAGATGTAGAATTTGAATGGAGAGTTACTTGTCAACACTCTTTTGAAGCACTCAAGGAAGCCTTTCAACTTAAACCCCTATCTTGAGAGGACCAAATTGGACCTTACCTTTCCATATCCATATAGATGCTTTCAATTTTTCTATAGGAGTTGTACTTGGGTAGAAGGAAAGAAATAAGGAGTATGCCATATATTAAATCAATAAAAATATACAAGGGAAAAAACTCAATTATAAGTGATAGAGAAGGAAATGTTGGCAATGGTATATGCAGTAAACAAATTCAAGAATTATATTACATGATATCTAGTGTTCATACACACTGACCACACAACACTCAGGTATCTCCTAAACAAACTGGTGGTTGGTGGCAAGCTTGTAAGGTGGTTACTATTGCTTCAAGAATTTGACATCACCATTGTGGACAAGAAAGGCAAAGCAAATGTAGTGGAAGATTTTCTATCTAGACTTCCAATCAAATTAGAAGAAGATGTTGTTAATGATTCATTCTCAAATGAGCATTTATTTTCTCTATCTGTACATACACCATGGTTTACAAATATTGCCAACTATATAGTAGCAAGGTAGACACCACCTCATTTCTCCCTAAGGGAAAAGAGACAATTGGTTCACAAGAGTTTTACCTGCTCCTCGATAGTTGGATACTTATTTTACATAATGCCATATAAAATTATGAGATGTATTAGAGAAGATGAGGTATATGGCATTCCTAGAGCATGTCATGATGAACCCTGTGGGGGAGACTTTGCAACAAAAAGGAAAACTCTTAAGATTCTCACAATTGGCTATTAATTGCTAACTCTTCATAAGGATGAAGTGAAGTACACAAGGGGCTTTGATAGGTTTCAGAGAATGGGAAGGCCAACAAAAACAAATGAAATGCCATTGTAGCCACTGCTAGCAATAACACCATTTGATAAGTGGGGATTATATTTTATTGGCCCAATATAACCAACATCTAACAACAAGGAGTGCATGCTGGTATGCACAGATTACCTCACCAAGTGGGTGGAGGTTAAGGCTTTACAATTTTCTAGGGATGGTAATGTGGTCAAGTTTCTCTATGAGGAAATATTTATAAGATATGGAGCTCCAAGGGAAATCTTCACAAACCAAGGACCTCAGTTTACATCAAAGATGATCACAAAATTGGTTCAAGAGTATTATATCGGACATAGGAAGTCCTCACCTTACCATCCTCAACCTAATTGATAGGTGGAAATTACAAATAGAGAGATTGAGAACATTCCAACAAAGATAGTACAAATTCATAGGAAATATTGAGCAACCAGGTTGCTTGAGGCAATTTGGGCCTATAGGACAACATGGAAAACCAAAAAAAGATTAACACCATATGAATTGGTGTATGGAAAGAAAGTAGTACTCCCTATTGAATTTGAGTACAAAAATTTGAGAACATTTTTTCAATTAGGCATGGACTTATTAGCATCACATCAGGAGAGATTACACAACCTAAATGCAATCAATGAAACTAGGATGGAGGAAATACACCACACTAAAAAAAATTAGAATCAAAGAATCAAATGGAATGATCAGTTCATCAAAACCAGGGAATTGAGTGTAGGTGATTAGGCTCTACTCTATGACTACAAGGGAAAGTTACAAACAAGGTGGCTTGGTCCCTATGAAATCAAGAAAGTGTTTCCCAATGGAGCCTTACAGTTGCATACAATTGATGAAGTTAGGTTCTCCTTACTAGTTAATAGAGACAGGCTAAAGCTATACAAGAGAAGGATGATTTCCTTCTTTCATTAATACAACAATTTGAGCCTTCACTTGACAATTCAACTACAACAACTACCAGTTCTACACATGACTTAGTAGAGGAGCGACCCAACTCACCTACTATTGTTACAATTTATGATTTCCCACACAACTCACAAAGAACACACTGCACAAGATCATAGGCACCAATAATCATTTTTTTCCATGGTCAACAATGCTAAAGGGACTTGTGGCAACACGTTTGCAAGCAACAAATTTTAGAAAGGGTCTTATTACTAGAGGAACTCGTAGAAATTAACTGACAATCATTTCAAAATTCCCTGTTGAATTAATTGCATATCTATACTTTCCACTACCATTTTACATACATGCAACCACATACATTTCATTTTTGCACATGTAGACTATACACCAACTCACACTTTTCATTTTCATCACCTTTCTCAATTTTCATGTCTCATACACTTCATTTCATCTTCCATCTACCGTACATCCCACAAAATTTTCCAATATTCATTCACCACGTGCCATGCATTCATATCATTCACTTCCAATTGCAATTAAGAATGGTCAAATCAAATTTTGTTGCGGGCAGTAATCAATACTTTGCATGAGCTAAGTTTCATTTCATAAGCATTCTATAGGTGCATGCATTAACTTCTCATAATTAGTATAGATGATGATTTATTTCCTACATGTTTTAGCATTTATTTATGCATGTTTTTGTATCCAAATTGATATTCCACTATATAGCATCTCACCCTTCACCAAGAACTATATAATTAAGTGAGGACACTTAATACCTTTAGTTGGGGGGAGGGGGGGGGAGGGGTACTCTCATTTTCTTGATTTTCAAAAACCAAAAACCCTTTGCAAATTTTTGTCACTGTTTTTACACAATTCAAGCTCAGAGGAGAAGGAAGGGTTGGAAGAAGTTGAATTGAGGATATACTGAAGAGAAGTTGGTGTAGTGGAATAACATACAAAAATTGACCTAGAAAAAATAGAATATAGATAATTACAGAGCAATTGCAGTGGCAATATTATATGTGGCGAACAAGTAGCACATACCCAACTTGTTGGAAGATAGACTAGTGTTACCTATTTTTTAATGGGTTGGTTGGATGGACTACTTCTTGAAACTCACAGAGTTCAACGAAGTCATGACACAAAAATTCGCTGATAATTTATAAAATGATGAGGCAACTGCAAGAGGTTTGAAGGTAGATGCTTCAGAGGCCACCATTGCTAAGGTATCAGGATTTCCAAGGGAAGGAGAAGAGTTCCCAACAAGGGAAGATGTCATAGCTACCAGGAACGAATTCAAAGAACATGGAGAAAACCTAAACTCATCGTCTCAAGGTACAAAAAGATTATGCTTACCCTAGATATGGACTTCAATAGCTTCTTATATAGTCAAATAATTAACTTGTGATGGTAGGAAGTCCCTATTATATACAGTCCATTTTAAGATTTTAAGCCATCTTCGCCATGATAGGCATGTAAATGTTCTAAATTTTCTTTATAATTTGTTGAAAAGAATGAGTTTTGAGTACAAAAGAAAAAGGAATAACACAACATTGTCACATTTATGCTTAGTCATATTACTGATAAAGAGAAGTTTGAGGGTTCAATTTCCACATATTTCATGGGAGAGTTTCCCAAATTGCAATCATATCAATACCATCCTTGAAGAACATATCTCCCTAGAAATATAAGAAGAAACTATTGTATCAGATAGGGAAATGCCCTCTGGCTCCCTTGTTGTGTCACCTACCCACAACATAGGAGATCTAGAGGAGTAGATCCTGCATGACACTCAACCTGTAGCCTCTAAGCAACCTGTAATAGGAGATACCCAAGAAATCCCTACCTCTGGAAAAATAGCAAGAACCGAGAAAAGGAAAGGTGAATCTTCTTCTGCACCTACAAGAGGGCAAAAGAAATGGACACAGCCTAGGAGGCAATCACACTGCCTGAAGAGGAAAGGTGTTATGAGAGGGTAAATTAACAAGTAAAAAAAGGGAGATGTTATGGTTGAGACTGATTTAGAATTGGAGGGGAATTCCCTTGGTAATGAAAATTTACCTAATGCACAAACATGGAATTTTACAAGCACCTCTGAATATGATTCAAAGGATGCTTTTGTTGGAAATAAAATAAGGAAAAGAATCCCATAGAGCCTTGACTCAGAGGGAAATGAATATATGAGTGAAAGAAATGATTAGTTTGTGGAAAGAGATGACAAAGTTTTTGTTGAGAAAAAAGATATTGGCACAAAATTAAAAGAGGCTATGGAAAGGGTTAAGCAATTAGAAGGTTTATTGAAAACACACCATCAAAGAGAAAGTGAGAGGGAAAAAAGGATTGAAGAATTGGAGGACAAACTTTGTAAATATGAGTGTGGGTCTATGTTGGATAAATTGGTACATCTTGCTATCATAGTAACAGAAAAGAAAGAACTAGTATCCTAGGCTCCAATTCCTTCACTTTCAGTTCCTTTTGGATCATTTGTAGTGTTAGGTGTGGAATTGGGAGAAGAAACCAAGAGTTCTTTGAGGAGAAGAAGGAATGGGAAAAAGAAAAATTTGAGTTGATGTCCAAACACATCAGGACACTTGAGCGGAAGGATGCAAAAATAAAAAGGTTGAAAGTGAAGATTGAAGTAGAAGACAAGGTTGCACAAATTCTAAAGTGTAGACCTCCTACAAGATTTTATGCACTATTTTTGCAAGAAAGATACTTGTGTTTTCAGTTTAGCCAGCTAATTAGTGATTTTCCAATGTCAATGAATAGGAAAGTTTTGTTTCTAGAAACTTTCTCTGACTCTACACTGAATATGCAAGATCAACTATGTGATTTTTACTTGCATAATTTTGTGCTCTCAAATCAACCATAATGGAATCCTCTAATGTTTTTGGGGAAATTATAGATTAAAGAACTGGCCTCTTATATCAGGAATGAACAACAAAGGGATGAGATCTTGTAGGAATATACTAAAACGGATAAATCTATTGCTTTGTATCTAAGAAAAGAATCCAAAGATCACAATGCAGTTATTGATGAGTGGTTAGAGATCCTGACTTATAAAGGTGTAGAAAGGAAAATAACTAATTTCAAGGATTGTGATTACACTAGGATGAAGCAGCTAGTTACAGGGCCTATCGATCACACCTTCTAATTTGTAAAGAAGAGATGGGAGGAATTAACCCCTAAATTAAAGAAAAATGAACCTCACTCCCTGTACAATTTTATAGCCATTATCAGAAGGTCTCACAAGTATATAGACATTGCCATGGACAATGGACTAAAATGGTTTCCACTGAAAATTCATCCACCTCTCCTCTACCTAGTGCCACATTGGACAAGGAGGGGCTGAGATGAAGTACAAACAGCTGAGAACCTAAGGTTGGAAAATATTTCACAACGAAAGGGCTACTATTTGAGACAGGTTAAGGAAGTTGATGTTGTTGCAAAATTCAGGGAGATCACTTTGCAATACAACCTCATGACCCAAATGTTGCTTGAGGACAAGCGATTTCTTAGTTGGGGGAATGATGAGCCTGATTAATAGCTAGTTTTCTCTTGTTTATTCCATATCTTTTAAACACTTTAAGCTATTGATTTCATATACATTTCTTAACTTATATACCTTTTATATCCTTTATGCAATCTAAACCAGACTTTGATGAGTGGGAATATGATTATGATATATTGATATTTGTATGAATGTATATGAATTTAAGTTTAAATCTATGTTTAATTTATGATTTTTAATAGTATGTATGCTTTGGATGAGAACTAACTCCTTGCAACTAGAATAGAAACCCATAGCAACTAGAGAACTCAACCTGCAACCAAAGGATTTTAGGTCGATAAGGAGGGGAGATTCCAGAATGACTGGGCATGTGATAGTTGTAGAAAATGATGAAGGCGATCATTGGAGTGATTGATTGGGAGTCATTAGAGCATTCAATAAGATGGTAGAAGGATGAAGGAGTTTGTGATGAATAAGGAAACTATTGTGACTATTTGTGCAGAGCATGTCTCTACCATGTCATTAAAGTAGAGTTGCAAACCTAGTTGTCTTCTTCTATTTGTTTTAGTTATAGTTTGTATTGCAAAGACTTTGTCTGTATCTATTATGAAGTAGAGTGGACACTTCCATTTAATTTCATTTTTCAATCCTTATGCAAATAAACCTGCTCCCGAACCTATATAGTTGGATCAGTGGTTGAGGAGTAGTGTTAGATATACATGTTTTTTTAATATTTCCAGTATTTTTTTCCAACAAATAATCTTGCATTGTTAGTTTTATGTTATCAGTTGTAATGGATATGCATTCTTGAATGAAATATCTACGAAGATTCTTGTCATGTTATAAGAGTTCAACTATATGCAATGAATATGTTTTGTTTTACTATTATATTTAGTTGATTCAAGTATCACATATTTGGTTTATCTTGTGGGAACAACAACTTGAGCAAGGGCCACTCAAGGTATTGTTCACCCACCTTTCATTTATGTTGTTAGAATAAATGTTCATATTAATACATTCATTTCTATTATTAGAATAAATGTTCATATTATTGCATTCCTTTTTGTTGTTAAAATAAATGTTCATATTATTACATTCATTTCAATAGATTCTTCATTACACGCATGTGAGTCATATCTTGTTTTATGATTCACCTTATGTATTGAGCCTTTGATTCATCCTTTAGAGAAGTTAAGTAGATAGGAGTATGATTTAACAATGTTAATGAAGTTGCAGAGTTCAGATTAGCAATTAGTAGTTACAATGCTAAGCGAAAAGTACCCACAACATTAGTAACAAATTAAGTTATTCCCCTATTTTACAATTTATGCTTTATTTCCGTTTTACAATCTGTATTGTTTTCTTGCACGTGTGTAAACCACCTATATTTGATGATATAGGTCGTATAGAGTTTGTGAATGCACATATGACACACTAGCATCATCAAAAGCTTATGAAGCCTTGGTTGATAATTAAATGAAGCCTTAGCAAGAGTTTAGTGGATTGTTTAGTTTGGAACCCTTCCTCTAAATTGTGTGTCTAACACCAAGTTGACTAGACATTAGTTAGGCCTTACACTTGGTATGGAAGAGATTTGGATGAATTCAACAACATAATCTTAGCAAACAAGAGATGATCCAAATGGAATGGAAAGGCTCCAATTCATAGAGTTTTAAAAGGATGAATGGAGGACCAAGATCCTCTTGTGATATGGACGATTGGGATTGAAGGAGACAATGGAATCTTAGCCTTGTGACAAGTGTCACACGGTGGAGACGTGTGAATATGGCATGTGGCATGTGGCATGGGGAAGACAACAAGGTGTGCTCACACATGTGTGAGAACACATTGGGAATATCAAGGAGATGAGAAGTGGAAACAAAAGTGATAAAGTGTAATAGGTGTAGGCTTGGAGGTGTGACAAATGGGAAGAAAAGGAAAGTGTAGGGTGGCTCCATGGGGAAGAGGATCTCACACATGAATGAACATCCAATATAAAGGGAGGTCAAAGGATGACCTGGAGAAGGAAAGTGACATGTGCATGCAAGCATTTAAGAGGGAGTTAAAAATTAGAAGAAATTTCAATGAAGATTAGGAGGTGGATTAAATTAATTAATCAAGGATTAATTAACTTAATTGGGATTATAAGACTTAGGGAAATAAAGAAAGGATGGATTAAAATAAACTAATTTATTAACCTTTGAGGAATGGAGCATTAATTAAATAATTAAATGCAATGGTGTGGGGGGCATTAATTAGATAAATAAATTGATTAATTAAGAAAAACGAGGATAATAATTAATTAAATATTTAATTTAATTAATTTTGAATTAAAACTATAATTAATTAAATTTCAATTTAATTAATTATGGAATGAGGAGTCAATTAGGGTGTCTACATAGGTTCTTGTTCGTAAACTAAGACAATAATAAAAAATATACAAGGTTTAGGTGAGGAATATGAATCTTATTTGTCAATGAAAAATGAAAACACATCTCTATTTTTATTGCCTATACTTCCTTCTTCTCTCATTTCCTTTGCAATCAATATATTGTCACCATCTATGAATGTATGCTCAACATCCGCTTGCATAGCACATACACAATCATCATTTAGTATGAAGTCACATTAATAAAAAATAGAGTGAATGAAATCACTACTAACTTAGATCCATGTCTATACTCTACACTACCAAAATTGAAATATTCATCATCTAACATACATATGTCCAAGAAATGTATAGGTGGTTTTACCTATTGTCGAATATCTTTGGATTCAAATACCTATGATGTTTGATCTATAATAAAAAATTAATAAAATCAAGAGCAATATCACAAGATTGATGACACATGTGCCATCTCAACTTACACCACAATACAAAATCCAATCAAAATTTGGCACACCTCTATCTTAAAGTGTTCAAATAATAAAACACAAATTTACTTGAACATGGAGTAACTATTTCAACATTAGTTTTTTCATAGGTATAGTTCTTATGTTTCTACTTGTCAAGATCTTAGAAGACTACTTTGCTATAAAAAGCATCCTACATGAAACATTTCTATTTTATTATTTAGTATTTATAATATCTCCTACGTAAGATTTCCTTTTAGTAATAAAAGTAGAGGCTAATAAATACTACATAAATATCAAGAAGAGCAACACCTACTAGAATTTCATCAACATGCATAAAACCAACAAAAAAATTTAAAGTGCATTTCTTATCAATTAGAATTTATGCACCTTCTTCCAACCCAAACCATAGGGCTTAGGGTGTCAAAAAGTCTTCAAACCAATTTTATCTAAATCAAGTTAGTTTGTGAGTAGTAATGAAGAAAAACATCAAATTTTAACACCAATAACATGTATCTTAATGTTAGACAATGCTTCTCTATCCATTAAACCAAACTTATCAATAGTGCATGAATATCTAGAACTTTTGAATTGTATTCAATCTCCTTACCCACATAATCACTACATTATTTTTATGTATAAAGGGCAAATAGGTTTTCCTACCCTTCTTACCTTGCTTGTGAGGATTATTTTCTAAATGCAATTTCCAACTAGAGGACTCTTCATGACCACCCATACCATAGTGATTACAATGAAGTACAAAATTATTTTTAGTAATTATGTTTGGCTTAGAAATTTTTATTATTGTTTTTGGCTCCCTTACCCATAGGAGAATATGGGGAACTATCTACCTCAAGGAAGTGAGCATGAATGCATGCTTCATCTATGTTCATCAATTGGGAAAGAAAAATTAGGTCTATGAAGGTGGCCACATATGAAGACCTCTTATGTACTTGATTAAAATTTCATCTTGTACATCTTTTTCTATTATAATAGTTTACATAATTCATTAGAATAATCATGTACATTTCCATCATCTCTTTATTTTAATAATTTGTATTCCTTACATTTTTCCTCTCTATGACAAATACGATAAGATTATTTTCAATAAAATATTAAAGTTTTTACTAAGTACTTATAGGAGCTTGTTTCTTTAATTCCATCACATACACGGGACTCTCAAACTAAGTCATATCATGCTTTTCCATTCTTGATCTAGAAAATAAATCTTTTGTTCTAAGGGAAGAGAATATGTGCTAAAATTTACCCCTAATTGTGTCATCCAATGATCAAGCTTGATCTCATCCACTTTGCATTCAAATGGTGGGATCTAAATCTTATACTCCACTTTGAACAAAGGCTTGTTTGTAAGACTCTTCTTAATATTTGAAAGCTCTCCTTCATTGGAATACTTTGTACCTTTGTCTTTTGCCAACTTCATATTTTCCTCCATCAATTTCTTCATGGCTTTTGTGGACTAAGATAGGGTTGCATTGTCAGCCTCCATCTTAAAAATATTGCTTCAACTTCAAATTATTATTCTCTTACCATGCTACTCAAATCAGTTATCTACTTACAAGATCCAATATTCCTTTGTGAAGGTAATACTTATTTTCCACATGACTATGGTGTGGGCATGAACCTATAAAATATTCACAAGTGCTCCCAATAAGAATGAAGATGCCTCAATCCATGAATATGAAGGATATTCCTCACACTTTTTCATCAATGATGGATTAAATTCTTAATTAAATGGAACAACTAAATACTATAGACTAGTTATTATAAATGAGCAAGGAAATAGAACTAAACCAAACAAGAGGAAGACAAGTTTACCCTAGAGAAATCCACTTTAATTGAAAACTCTAGCATATGTGAGCCAAGTATCACTTAGTGGTAATCCAACGAGAAAAAAATACTAAACCCTTGGCTTGCTAAATAACACTCATACACCATTAAAACCCCTTAATGCTCTTAATTTTTTTCCTCTACTGCTACAATAGTCCTAAAAATATAGAGAATTCAACTAGACCTATCACAACCATAACCATAAAAAAATGCATATTATATACTAATAATTCATCCAAAAATATCCTAAAGGGATTATAATAAAGATTTGCAATATATTTGGGAGTCAAAGAAGCTAGCATTTCATGCAATGGAGAGGAAATTTTAAGAAATGGAATACCATTGGACATGCACGACCTATTGTGACATTTTTGTCACTTCTACAAGAGAGTCAATTTTGCATTCATTAGTCATGGTGAATGTTCCACAATAGATGATGAATCCACCACAATGTTTGTATTTTCATTACTTGTAGTAACTAATGCTTTTACCAAAATATGCAAAACACTCAATTTTTAGGATTTCCTCACACACCAAATGAGCACTTTGATGTCCTATACCACCCTAAATATTCTCCAACATCCAATAAGTTGCTGATTTTTCCAAAAAATGTCAAGAAATATAAAAAAATAGATCATTTTCATATCAATTAAGCATATCTATCTTATCATAATGTGTTTAATTCAAAAAATTTGGTGATTCTTATGAATCATATGTTCCTCCTCTTACACTACATGCCTATTTCAATACATTGGATGCTAAGTTACATTGTAAAATGCATTGAACTTTTAGGCATCTTATTCAAAATCCCTTAGGTATTTCTACACTATAATTTGTTTCTTTAAATTAATGATGTGTTTGAACATGTATTCGTTGAGTTTCATATGAAATGAGTGTAGACTAAACCATTAGATGCATAGCTCTTGTTCATTCTTGTTTGCTAACTTTATGTCTATCTTTTCATCACAAAGCTTAGTTTTCCTCAATGATTTGTTTTTATTTTTATTAAGAAGGGTAAATGCTTTTGACCCAGAGCTATGAACCGGCGAGGTCACAAATAGGAGACCTCATCCCGAATATAAATTTTCAACAATTACACCCCTATGAGGCTTGAACCTTGATGACAAGAATAACAACACAACTTAACCATCATACCATGCCACTATTGTCCCCTCAATGATTTGTTTTTATCTTTGTTTCCATTTTTATTTACTAGAATAACCCATACTTAGAAATGTTTCACATTACTCTAAGACTATTCCCAACTAAAAGAATGTAAATACATTAAAAATTCGATTGAACTTATTGTAATTTAAGAAATCAATTGTATATTGGAATTATTTTAAAATTTTGTAGATTATTATTTTTTATGGTCGGATTTTTTGTGGGATAGATGGAATAAGCAATTCAATTTTTCGATTAGTTGTAATGGATCTACAAGTCTTGAATGGATATTAATTGCCATTGATTATGAATTTCCTCCTTCAGTTGATAAAGGGAAGGGTATGCGAGGGTAGATGTTGTGGTTGCCAAATATTTAATGCTTGGGAGGGGAAGGCAGTGTATGATGCATTTATAACTATGACACTAATTACTCATAGGATTAAAAATTATTCATTTTGATTGTGTTATGTCTTCAATATGTTTTATCAATTAGACATAAAAATAATTAATTCATGATTAGTTTGTGATTATGTAAATAAAATGAATCAAATGTCATTCTAAATTAATATACAATTGTGTATGCACTAAAAATTATACAAGTATTGAACCAATAGATTAATGATTCAATAGTGTGTAAACTTGGGGCAAATAGACCTTTTGTACCAAGTTACATTGAACATTTAAGACAAATTGGCAGATAATAAAAGAGGCATTGAGCATATATTGTGTTAGTCACTTCAATAGTTGTGTTTTGAAAGAAAAGATGGTTGTCATAATCAAAATGGGAATTGAGGGTGCAAGACCCACAAAAGAGAGATGCTCTTTATGAGCTGATTGGAATGAGCATATTCAAGGAGGTATTTCAAGGCACCAACAACAAAAAACATGAATGAGCAAGGGGACAACCTTGTCTTACAAACTTTTATAAAGAAAAATGAAGAGAGAGGGAGCCATTAGGGCATGGTCCCATGGAGGGGGGCTTCCTAAAACTATATAGGTGCAGAAATAAAATGGAAAGCCAAAATGCTTATTGTTTAGCTAAGGACTAGCTCACACCAACTGTGGTGTGAAACTGGAAGATGGACAACACCTATAGAAGAGTGGGCTGATAGGATATGCAGGAGTGGGCTGATAGGATATGTAGGTTTTGTACTTTAAAGCATGTTGAGGCAGAATGGCATTACATCATGGAATGTCCAGCTTATATGGATATTTGGGCCAATTATATTGAGATCCTAAATGTCGACAACTTTTACAGCCTGTTTAAGGCAAAGAAAATAACAAAAAGTGCTGACTACTTGATAAAAATACATAGAAGAAGATCCAAGATCCAAAAGGAAAGAGAGACCAAGTAATTGCTGGGCGGTGGCTTCTTTCTGGGTTGTTGTGTAATTTTCTTTTTGTTGTTGTTTAGTGGGTCCCATAGGTTGCTTGGCCTCGTGGACGTGATTAAAAGTCTTCATTCATTCATGTATATGCATGATGAGACAGATCCATGCCCCAGTGCATTCCTGGGGCTGGATAGTCGCTGCCTGAAAACTCTGCCCTATGCTGACTTGTTCTTGGTGCTGCTAACTTGAAAAAAACCAAAATTAAGAAACTTACTGGCACAGGTAAACTCTTCTGGAAAATCCCCTCGTGACCGGAATTTTCCTTCTCAGAAGACTGACTCAATTTGAACTACCTCTTGCAGAGCACAAGGTAATTCAGATGAGAAAAAATGACCCCCAGAAGGTATATTTTTATGCTTTACATAGGGCATTGGAAACAAAATGAATGATAAATTATTTTCAGAAAGAGTTGCTTTGCTTTTCAATAACTGCAAGTTAAAAATTGGTCGCTACAAATATATTCAAAAGGAACGTTATGCTGATTTTGATGGAAAAGGATAAAATCAATGACAATTACAATAACCTAGGTAATACTAACTATTTTCTTTTTCTTTTTCTTCTTTATATTTTAGAGGGGTATCCTGCAACTGGTTGGGCTTCTCTTAAGTTTCCATTACCAGACGAGACTAATCTCCTCTGGACCGCACGAAGCCCAGCGCCTGCCCCACAGGGTGTGCGCAGCTGGGTGAGTGGAGGTTTGAACCTGCGTCGATCATCCGCCAGGTCTGCACCGGGGCGTAATACTAACTATTTTAAGTACAAAGAATACATTGAAAAATATTGGTGAGGAAATTATGGGAAACAGACGCTTTACGCAGATTATTAATGGTGTATGAAATTCCACAACAGGAACCCGCCATCTTGTAAATAACTTTTAGAATATTTAATATTGCATAGATAAAAACCATAAGCTAGAGCGCACCTAAAAGGCTTAGCGATGAAACTGTCAATGATAGTGGTACGGAAGAGTATAAAAACGCTAATTAGCAATCTGTTGGAATTGGAACCTTAGTGGGTCGTCTAGCAGCTAAGGCAGCTTGACTGCTGAACCAAAGCAGGATCCACATTTCAAATATGTTTGTGAAAAAGAAAAAGACAAGTTTAAGTTGCTAAATGTTTAATTCAAAAAACAATATAAAATTATTAGTTGAGATGCTAAAAAGTTTCACTTCCTGAAATAATTTAGAACACTGGAACTCGGAATCATTTTTTTTTCAATGGAGTATAAGTTTACAATTTTTTATGATTCAAAGAATGCTTCCAGTGTTCTAAATTAGAATAATGAATACAACAAGCAAGGCTTCAATCCAAACACTTATGCTCTTTACTCTGGCAGCAGATGACCCAGAAGGAGATTGTACCTGACTCGGGGATGGACTTGGCTGTGAGACATTAGAGGGTCCACTAGAGAGGCTCTCTTTCTTGCATACATAATTACAATCACTGGGATGTACCACTCTGTACACCCCGTTGCTGGCTAGCACGTATACATCCTTACTGTTGTCCTCTCCAAATGAAAATATGTAGTTCAAAGTGGGATATTTAGTTTGGGCTGCATACAGGCATGGAATTGGGGATTTAGCAGAGCAGTTGAAATTTACTGCCGTACTACTAAAGTTGCCACTGCCAATAGGATTTTCTATACCAGCCCACAGATTTGCAGCATAGAGATCAGCATACAAATACCTGCAATTTCACAAAATTGAAAATGAATAAATGGGTTTATTATTATCATTTAAAAAAGTGTAACTACCAGAGAAAAGAACACTGATATCCATGATGGAAGAATTAATTATTGCCCCCTATAAATTGTCTTCTTCAGAATAACATTATAAGGTGTTAGTTTTCTGAATTCTTCGGAATGGTAGTTTTTAGTTCCAATGTTTCAAGTGAGAACCTTCACCTTCACCCATCATCAGAGAGAAAATTGATCTGTTGAGTCAACTAATAAGAGTATATATGTTTATTACGATGTGAACAGTTAAGAACAATTATAGTGTGATATTTCTTTCAAGCATATTGATAGTAAAATGCTACATAGTTGCATACCTTCCATATAAGCAAGCATCTTGGTCGGATCTAGAAAGATAGCCACCGGTTATAGAGGCAGATCCTTCCTGCCGATTGACACTACTATGATCATAACCTAGTATTGGTAAAATAGACTGTATAGAATCAGCACTTGTGTTTCCTCCTGGGGATGAAGGAGGAATGTAGAGATTAAATCCTTCGTAGACGCGCCAACCATAGTTCCCACCTTTTGTTACCAAATCTACCTCCTCATAGACTTCCTGCAGATTAATGTCATACAATGTTAGAATCAAAGACATTAAGATCCTAAGATTTCCCAGAATTCTCAGTAAAGAACGTACTATTTATTGACATCCATTTACTCATCCTAAAAGAAATATGTAATCATCCAATGCATGTGCATAACCTTGCCAATCTAAATTTTCATTGCACTTTTATGAGTGTTTTGAATAATTTCAATGCAACTTCTTTAGAATAATCTTATTGAGCCCTTTGTCAAGTTCATTACACATCCCCTAAAGCTTATTACTTAAGACTTAAGTTATCCTCTGACCCTCTCTTAGCAGTAGCTTCTTAACATATAAGTTCCGCATGGCAAAAGATAATCAAGCAACGAATGTTATGGCAATCACACTATACATATAGCAGGTTGTGTTTCTCCATAAATGTCCAAGAATTTCTCCAGGGTATAGAGTGTAATGTCCCTTACTTGGTTTGCCCTAAAATTCGCTTGTAGATTAGGTTTAAGGTTTCTTCTTTTCCAAATGAATGTTCTCCTAATGCAATAACCCTAGATTCGAATCCTGTATTCATCATATTAACAACATATGTGTTAGCATTAATATCTAGATATCCAACATATAAACATAATCACAAAAGCCATAATGAAGACATATGAGGAGTGGCATGGGTAGATCTGCCCAAAGCTATCCATCTAAGCCCAAGGGCACAAGCATCCAATCAAGACAACCCACCCCTTGTCCCCAAGCTGAACATCCAAACCAAGACCATTCCATACTCGGAGTGGCGTGCTTAGTGGAAACACTTGTACCTGTTTCTCTACCAACGTCAGCACCTCGGAAGACACTTGACTTATTGGGAATAGTCGGGGGAGCAAATAAGTGGCCCGGACCTACCACCCCTCCATGGCCGCAGCGGACTATGAGTGGAACCCCCACCCCTCCATGGCCCACCTACGCCTTGGGACTAGGCAGACTATGAGTGGAATTTCCACCCCTTCAAGGCCCATCCTTGCCTTGGGTTCCGGGGGTGGACTTAAGTGGGGTTTTTAGGCACCACTTCCCTCACACCCTTCCTCCCAATGAGTTGCAAACACTCATGAAGACAATCTTTTAAGCAATCAAATACATTTGCATTTATCATTGATTCTTATGTAAATATCAAATCTACTCTTAGAAATCTCTGATCATATTATAAATCAAAGACAAAAATAAAAATACATCTATTGACCTTATCTCTAGATATCTTATGGTTAGAACAAATAATAATAAATACATCTACTCTTCCTTACTCAACAGATTCTAAACATATCATGATTGGAAGCAATTAATAATAAATACATCTGTTGATTCTACTCTTAACTTATAAACATATTATAAAACAGAAAGCATGCCTTTTGATTCTCCATTTTATATCTTTAGCAGATCTGCTGTATTTTAATCTTATATTTCTCATTCTTTCTTCCCCTTAATTATCTATATGAATTTATTTATATATTTATAAATATTCTTACACATGTTACATGTATAACCATATATATCTTTTATATCTGCTTCTTAACTTCTTAATCTGCTGTGTTGCAAATTCTATCAACTATTGTTATTGTTGAATGGTTTTTCTATTCTGATGTTTGAAAATACTAAATATTAATTGCTAAGTGAGTAATCTCACCTGATTTGCTGTACTCAGATCCTTTTACTTCCCTTTTCTCTCCACTCCCGATTCATACTACCTTATTTCATTCCTACATCTGCTGTTTACTCAGAAATCTCTCTCCGATTTCTTATCTTCTTTTTATTTCTTTTTTCACCTTCTATTCCATCCCTTTTCTCCCTCTTGTTTGGAATGCCTTCCTTATATGTCTCTACAAGGCATGACCTTTCACTTCACCTGCAGTTCCTAAAGATCGTGTCTCTTCCTATCACCGATTGTTTTGTTCTATTAATAAAAAGGATTGCTATTATTAATAGTATTATGTTTGTTGTGTGTGTTGGTTTGACTAACTACTATTTATCTCTTGCCTTGCTAGGGATCGTTGCTTAGTCTATGGTATTTAGGTATTAACTAGGGCAGAGGTATATATTATTATTTTATTTTATCATTTTATTATTATGATACTTATAATAAAAGATATTAATGGTTCTTATTAATTATGATAATTGTAATGTTCATTTATTCATTTACTTAATTGAGGCATAACAATTATTAATTTTATTATGAATATTATTATTATAATAAAATCAATTTATTCTATTTTGCATTATAATAATTGTTTTATAATTGTAATATTATCTGTGATAATGATAATTATAATAATATTTAGATTGCTATTTTATTTTATTTTATTTTTTCTATTTATTTATTTATTTCATTTATTTTTATTTTAAGGTGTTATAATTTCGGGGACATGACATAGAGACACATTCCTATTCCCAAAAACCATACTAGGCTATGAAAACCTTGCCCACGACATAACAAGGCTATGAAAATCTTGCCATAACATTCCCCAGAATTTGAAATTTTGGATCACAACCAGCTAGCAGGTCTACTTCTGGCTTCATTTTTTTCCTAAAGAAATGCTAAACCAAGTTTTCTCCCATGCTTCCCCATTTACCCACTTCCCATTTATGTTTGCCAATTTCCAGCCTGAAATGCAAATCTATATGTTCCCATTTCATGGGTTTTCTTGTATCCAATGTTCAGTTCAAGTTTTCAATTATGTATCCTTCTTATAGTAAGCTTACACGATTAGTTTGTTTTTCTGTTCATTGACAATACCATATGAAATAAGAACCAGAAAACATTTTGCTCCTACATTTTTGTATGATGCAATTTTGCTTCTGTGACAAGTAGGGCAATGATAGCTTCCTGAGGCTCAATCTTGAAATTTCTTCAACAGAGTTTGAAATGCATTTGAAAACTTTATATGACAATTAGGTTTATGAAACCCTGAGTATCATCTACATTTATGGCACCCAGATTTTCTTCAATCAAGGCATTGAACAATATTTCAGGGCCATTGTGATGCTTTCATATCTATCTCTTGCCCATTACTCCATTAATGTTTCACCGTGATGTTGCTTGTGCCATTTTCATTCACCTGGTATGAACAATTCAATATTGCATTCTGGAGCTGGCTACTTATATTTTTCCACAATATATACCTAGCTTTTTATGCATTATTTACATGAACGTCTTGGATAGGAAACAGCTGAGTGGTTGCATTTAATTTTCTCCACAGGAAATATTGCAGACCTCTTGAGTTTAGACAGCGAGCATGATATTCAATCTTAATCACTGATTGAAAAGGTATATTACCTGCCAATGTTGTCCTAAAAGTGAAGTCATTTATTTTAAATCAATAAACCAATTCTTTACAATAACAAAAGCTGTCAAATAAATATTTAAGAGAATTTTCAATATAGATTATTTTCAGTAGACTCCTATATTTTCCCTGAATTGGAATTGTTAAACACGCAGGTGCAAATAATAATGACCACGAAAGGGAAAGATAAGTTTACAGCACCTGACCAACGTCTGCACAGAAAAAATAAGTTGGGTTCAATGAATCAAAGCTGCAACGCCAAGGATTTCTGAAACCTAAGGCCCAAATCTCTGGCTGCCAGTTATCATCTTGAACATATGGGTTGTCAGAAGGGATAGAATAATTCCCCCAAAGGTTAGTTGCACGTATTTTTTCTCCACCTTTAAGTTCAAAGAATCAAAAGCAAAGTAGATGAAGTTAGCTACACCCATGCACAAAGACTTGAATAGAAAAATGTTCAGTCACACATTCCACGTGGAGATCAAGCTCTCTTTTCCTATCAATTTCAGTTTTAGTTTCATAGCCTTGAGCAAGACAAATAATGTCAAATTTTCCCATTGAAAATACTCTCCAAATTTCACACTTTCCAATTTCTAAGCAATAATTTTATTTCTTAGGGCCAGCATGCACTAGTTAAGAGTCAAAGCTGCAAGTCAAGCAGAACAATTTATGATTTACATATGTAAGCACTTACACATTTCACATACACATGCGTAAGGTGCAATAGTTTCAAACATAAATGAACACAGAAATCCTTAATAGAAGTTGTCATAAAAGGTAACAATGCCCTTTCAAAATTTACTCAACTTGACATATTCGAAACCATTACTAACGCATAAAGTGGTGCTTATGAAGAATTATAATTTTTTTGTCAACTATACCATGGATACTGAGGTGCCCAACAACAATTTTTTTATATCTGGTATCCAATAACCAAAAAGGAGACTAATCTCTAATCTATGGAAATCACCAATTGCATCATTGATAATGACATTTATTGCATTGGCATGGCCTGCCAAGAATTTTCAAGTACTTCTATTCACATATTATGTTGTCTCTGTTTCTTTATTATTAGGCATTAGCAAAGAACGTGAATTAAAACTATAGACATTGGAGATGGGAGTATTTTCTCAACTTATCCTTGTTCAAAGTATTGCCTTCAGTAACATACATGCAAGTAAACATTTTCATAGAGATTTGATGTTTTCATTTCTGTATAGAAGGATGAGGTTTATTTGCACCAAAGAATCTTTATATTCATGAGGTCCAGCTCCTAGTAGAATTTCTTAAACTTCAAACACAGCTACAAAATCCTGGAACTCAGACAAGGAAACAAACAAGAAGTTTCATAAGCAGGAAATAATAGTAGTACTTGAAGAAATGTTGGAAATACAAGGTTGACTTTATAAACTAGATTTTGAAGTTTAAGAAAAGCAATATTGCACAGCCTGCCATTTTTATGTATAGAAACTGTTTACAAGGTAGTGGTACAAGTGGCAAGAGTCCTCAAATGTGGCAAAGTTCATAGTGAGAGTTGTAAAACATGCATTTAATGTAATAAACTATAAAGATGTAATGTCCCCTATCTTGATCTGCCCTAGAATTCGCCTATTGATTACAAATTGCAACAAATTAGGGTTAGGGTTTCACCTTATTAAATAAATCTCTTTAATGATGTAATCTTGGATTGGAATCTTGCATACACCACATGAACAATATATGCAAATATGTATATATGCTTGTTAGGGTTAGACAATTGCATCACAACCATAGATTACCAACAAAGCAAACATATTAGGAATTTGGGAGAAGGGACATAATGGGTCCACCTAAAGCCATATACCAAGCCTAAGAGGGTGTATACCACAGCCCTCCCCCATGGTGACTTGTACCTACTTTCCCCATCAATGCCTCGACTCCCTAAAGACACTTGCCATCTTGTGGAATTGGGTGGGGGTCATAAGTGGGCTTTGTCAGCTCTCTACATAAGCATTCTTAGCCTATCTACCACTCCACCCTAGGCCCTGTTGTGACCTTTTTCACACATCACCCCATCCCAAATGGGGACCCCCTTTTTTTTTGCTCCATTCTGGTCTTTTGGCTTTGGTTAGTGCGTCTCTCTCTCTATCTCTGGTCCTTCCGGGGATGTCCCGTCATTTGACCTGGGTTGAAGTATTGGTTAAGTCTGTGTAATTAGGGTTTTCATCCTTCAGGCTTATTTAAGGTCAAAATGAGTTATAAAATTGAAATCTAGGCTTGGTACAGTAGTCAGAAGGCTTCCAGCAGGGTCCCATTAAATTTTCATTGTATTCCGGCAACTTGCTATTTTTAGTAAGTATTCAATTTGGGGCTATTTTGTCGAAATTTTGGAATTCTGTCAATTCCACCACATTCAGGTAACATCAAGCTGCTTGCACGTAGATTTTGAGCCAGATCAGACAATTTGCTATTTTTAGCAGCTCGGGCTTCAGGAGCCATTTTCAGGGGTCAAACATATGATTCTTCATTGCATGTTCGGAGATTACTTCTGGGTTTCTCGAAACCTTCGCAGCGATGTAACATGCAAACCAAGATGGTCACTTTCAGAATTCAGCCTTCAGAGGCTATTTTTAGGGTTTGCATGCAGAGTTCTTCAACGCATGTCCGGATATTCCTTCTGGGTTTTTCGAGAGCTTCGCAACATTGTGACATGCAAGCGGAGAAGATCAAATTTCGAGGACTTACTATTTTTAGCCAATGCATGCATGCAGACCAGTTTTCTGGGTTTTTCTGGGTTTCTTGAGATCCCACAGGCAATATGACATGCAAAATCATCCGACAGTGGATGAGTCATTTTTCGGGCAATTTCTGTTTTTAGCAGGTACACTCTGGCAACCGCCTAACACTCCAGTTCAGCAAGCAGAACGACATGCAGAAGGAACGAAGTCAAGCAGAGACCGTTCGGGATACATGCAGGTCAAATTAGGGTTTCCACTTTTATACAAGGTGAAATCCAGAAATTGTCAAAACGAAGCACCTCACCAACATCAGCACACTTCAAGGTACCTGCTGGCAAAATTTGAGCGAAATCGGAGAACTTACTATTTTTAGTAAGTCAGGGCATGGCTATAAATAGCAGGTCTGCACCCGAGGTTGGCATCAGAATGACACTCACATTATCAAGGTCATATGGTGAAATTTTCAGGCAAAACGGAGCTACTGAAGTTAGAAAGTCAAGAACTTACTATAAATAGCAGGTGGCTATAAATAGCAGGTCAGGGCAGAGGACTGGCAAAACAGGTTCACAAGGCGGAGAAGATCAGATGGTGAAATTTTCAGGCAAAACAGAGCTATATGGGTCGAAAATCAAGGGACTTTCTAAAAATAGCCTGACTTACCCAAAATAGACGGTGAAGATGAAGGCAGGCAGAGGTATGAAAAAGTTTCTAAGTGTTCAAATGGAAGTTGCCCGTGGAAAATGCGCCCTCAAGCAAAATTCTAAGTGTGTGAAAATTGTCTAAGGCAAAAACGAAAGCTCACCCCATGAAATGCGCCCTCAAGTCAAAGCTTGCATGTGAAAAATGCCTAAGGCACGAAAATAAAAGTAGCCTACCTCATATGTGCCCTCATCTTGAAGCTCCTCCATCAAAATGCGCCCATGTTGGAGGATGCCTAGAAAAATCTAAGGCATGGAAAGTAAAAATGTGAGCATGAGGTGAGAATGCGCCCTCAAGTAGAAGTAGACTATGTCAAATGCGCCCTTGTGTTAGGAATAGTTGGGCCAAAATTTTTCTAAGTATAAAAGTAGAAGTAGACTATGCCAAATGCGCCCTCACCTTGAAAGGATATTGAAAATGCTGGAAAAAGTTCTAAGACACAAAATGAAACTAGGCATGTGGAAATGCGCCCAAGGAGGATGTTGCCTAGTGAAAAAGCGGCTAAGGCATGGAAATCAAAGCTAGAAGGCTAAAATGCGCCCTCAAATGGAAGCTCACCCCCTCATTTGCGCCAAGGGAGAAGGAAGGCTTTTGAAAATAATCTAAGGCACAAAATAAAAGTAACCTACCTCATTTGCGCCCAAGGTAAAGTGAAGACCCCCGAAATTTTTCTAAGTATAAAAATGAAAGTGGACATGGCAATTTGCGCCCTCAACTTGAAGGCTCATGTGTGATTTGCGCCCACCTCCAAGAAAAATCTAAGGCATGAAATAAAAGCAGCCACCCTCATTTGCACCCTCAACTTGAAGCCCACCATGCTAAATGCGCCCATAAGCTAAGGGGATTGAAAAATGCCTAAGTTCAAAATGAAAGTTCACCCTATGAAATGCGCCCTCAAGAAGGAGAAAAGGTGAAAAATAAACTAAGGCATGGAACAAAAGTAGACCCTCCAAAATGCGCCCACCTCAAGTGTAAAGGGTAAAACGTCTAAGGCACTGAGGATGAAAGTAGAAGGAGCTATTTGCGCCCAAGGTTGCTGGAGACTTAAAACGTCTAAGGCATGAAGTGTGAGTAGCATATGTCAAATGTGCCCAAGCCTGGATCAAGCAAGCAAAATTTCCTAAGTCCATTTGCGCCATTGAGAAAAGTTTGTTTTAGGAATTTCTAAGGCAACGAAGTTAAACCAGCACATGAGAAATGCGCCCATCTCCAACAAGTAAATGCGCCCAAGTCAAAAGATGAATAAAGCCTTTGAAAATTTGCTAAGGCAAAATGAGAGCTTGAAGTAGTGAATGCGCCCAAGGTAACTAGAAGGCTGAAAACGCCTAAGGCATTTAAAAATCAAAGTTTCACCTATAGAATGCGCCCAAGTTGAAGTGATAGAGCCTTGAGAATGTCTAAGGCGTGGGAATTAAAAATTGAATAAGATCAAATACGCCTAAGGGAGAAAAGGGATTTTAATAAAATTCCTAAGTCATGGAAAATAAAACGCCAGAAGTATGAAGATGATCAAAACATTTTCTAAGTGAGATAAATATTTCACTGGAGAAAATACGCCCTTGATGTGAATTGAAGAAAATTTTCCAGAGACATTTAAATGAAGTGGACACAGTGACGAAGTTTTATTTCCAAGGCGGAAGCAACTGATATATTTTTCCATGGGTCAAGTAAAGATTAAATGAACCCGTTCAAAAACGCACCCATGGGTTGACAGAGTTAAAAAAATTAATTTCCTAAGGGAAATTTTAATATTTTCAGGAGGGATTCGTTTTGCCTAGATTATTTTCCTAACGGAAGTAAAGTCTCAGAGGATGGGTTATTTCGAGCAAGCAAGTGATTTTAAATCGCTCGGAGTTGAATATTTTAAGGAAAAAGAATTTAAAATGTCTAAGGCAAATTTTATGAAATCGAGGATTTAAATGACAGACATTTTAAAAATTGGAAATAAATTTACAACTCCCACGAATTTTTCGAGTTGAATTTAATTAAACTATGCGAGAATTCTTAAATGAAATTTTCAAACCGAATCAAGTGATTTTTCTCGCAAGTTGTTTAAATCACCAAGAGTTAACTGGCAGACCAAGAGGAAAAATTTGAATTTTTACAAGGAAGGAATCATTATTAATGGCAACTGCCATAATGACTAGCTGACAACTAGCCCACTACTGCGCTTGAATTAGAAGATTCCGAACGGAGAGAGTGGAAAATTGATGAGGGTGCTAAAAATAGCCCCAGCCTTACTTGGCAGGATTCTTCGAGAAGAATTATTTAAACAATCTCTTCTCTCATTCCTCCTCACATTTGTTGAAATTGCTGAAGAAGTTCTTGAGAGATTGAAATATTTTCAAAGTTGTTGAGGAGAGAAATTCTTTGAGAGTTTATTTTATTTCAGAGTGTTGAGTTGCTGAAAGGGCGAAGTGCTAGAGAATTTTTTTTATCTGCCAAGACTCTTTCTTTCGAAAAGCTGAGAGTGTGTTGCTGCAATCTCGAAGTTGAAGGTTGAAGTTGTTGCAGATTTCCGGAGTTGCTGGAAGATTTATCTTTTGAAATTGCTGCAGAGCATTGAGTTGCAGAAGTTTATTTTGTGCTGAGGAAATAACCACATTGCTGAAAGTTAGTAGTTGGCTGTGATTTTCTTCGCCATTCAGAAGTGCAATCGTTAAAAGCTTCTTTATAAGCTCGGAGTTTTTATACAGTCTGAGGTTTGGAGTTAGATAATTATGCTGAAGAATTTTATTTTCGAAAGCTAACTCCACGTCTGCAGCCGTCTCGGAGGCTATTTTATTTTATTATAAATCTGCAAGCTAACTTATTGTTATTCTATTTTGTTTTGCAGATGGTTGGAGCAAAGGATGTTGCTGGAACAAGCAGAGCCGTAGGCAGAGCTGCAAACACTGAAACGGCCAAGGCTAGCTCATCCCGACAAGCAATGATCAAAAGGCTCGCCAAGTCATTTCTTCCAAAATCGGCAATTGTCTCCAAGCTGGCAGGGTTAAGTGACACCAACCTCGGGTCATTTAATCTAAATGCACTCAAGTCTAGGATGTATGGGCTGGGAAGCCATCAACCATCAGTCACGGCACATAACATCATGAAGAGTGGTATCTATGCAGCCGCTGGTTTTCCACCAGCAATTCAGTGCCCAGAGCTAATTATGGAGTGTGCAAACCACTACAAGCCGGAGCGTAGAACCATTGTCTCGCCGGATGGCAAATTGCTTGCCAACTTCACGCCAGATGCCATAGGAGAGGCATTTGGGATTCCTACTGCCGAAAAGATGCTCTACAGATCAAAGGAGAGGGCGGATAAAATGTACTCCACCTCCTTTGAGAGGGTTGCTGCGGTCATCAACAGAGTTTGGATGCAAAATTCAAAGCCACCTCGCACTAGACTCCCAAAGCAAATAATTGCCGAAGATGTAAAACAGGAATACTGCGACTTGATGATGATGTTGAGCCGAATAAATGGGAGTGCACAAGCCTACTTCTTCGAGCCTTGGATGTTCTACTTCATCGAGATCATATTGGAAGGAAAGGAATGTGTTGACTGGGCAAGAATGATCAATGATAACATAGATGAGCAGTTCAGGAGCCTGAGGGGGACGAAAACCTTTTACATGAGCTCGTATGTGATATATATGCTGGCGAGAATGACCAAGTATCGAGGGATTACATACAAGGAGCCAATAGGCTGTGCACCTGATCAGTTCAAAATCCATGAGGCCTGCACACAATTGCATCTAGCTAACCCTGCCAGTTACAAACGGGCTAATGATGCATTCACAATGCACATCACGAGGACCCTTCAGCGGAGAACGCAGCAAAGAGTATCCAAAGAGGCACAAGCATTGATCGAGGAATACGGATATTGGCTCATCCAATTTCCGAAATTCACTTACATTAGGCTGCAGGGGTTCACTTCGTATCCATACCGGCTACCGAGGTACCCCACCGATCACATTATAATGCTGGAAATATCTAGGCAATTGATCGCCTATGATAAGATTCAAAAAAAGAAGAAGAAGGGTGGACTTGACTTTCCTATTGCCATGGGAAATTCCACTGAGGTGTGTCCCTCCTTGCAGGCAGCTCGAGAGGCAGAGGATGAGCTGCAATTCTATCATCTATCGTATCACACAGGCAGACAGGATTTCGATCCGTACAGAAACATCCGAATGATACAGAACGTCGAGTACCGACACAAGGCCCACATTGAAGACTTTTGGGCAAATGCTGTTGATGAGGTTGAGATAAGGAAAAGGATGTTTTCCAGGCTTCCCCTCAAATTGATCAGGGAATGTGAGATCATTCCAGTTCCCGACCAGGTGGAAGAGGATGTCAACGTTATGCAACCCGACTATGGTTCAGTCAGGGATACTTCGGTCCCACCACCTGATTGGTCCGAGCCAGAAATCATGGACTTGGACACGCTCTCTATTCCGGTGTTGACTTTCACAAGGGCTTGGGTCGATAGACATGTATGCAGACTTAAGAGCAGATCGATCGCCCTTACTTATAGCTTGATGGGTGACCCAAGGCCGCTATCGGTGAGAAGGGGAAAACAGGTTGCTCAAACACCGGAAGCACAAGTAGAAGTACCAACCCAGCCGATACCGTTGAGGATGGAACAAGCATCACCTATGCACTCACAAACTCAGTCTTCGAGTTTGAGAGTGATTTCATTATTTGCTGATCAGAGGGCAGGATTGGGTGAAGAGCGGGAGCTTGAGGAGGTGGATCAACCCAACATTCGAGAATCAAATAGTATAAGCGTCAGTGTATCCAGGGTTGGCCAACAAGAAGAAGAAGATGAAACAGTGGCTGACACTCGTTTCCAACAGATGTTGGACATGACATTGGAGGAAGAGGAAAACACAGAACAGGGAACCCAAGGGTCCGGAGATACGCAGCTTGTGGAAGATGATGAGCCCGAGCAGAGCAGTGCAAGAAGGGAGGAAGTGCACGAGGTGGAGGCAACAGAAGAGCAGCCCCTCGTCGTTTGCAATCCGCAGCAGACGGTGCCGGATTGGCTTTCAGATAGAATGAGAAGAGAACCCAAGGATGATACGGATCCAGCCATCGAGATGGAGGAGTTCCTTAGGAGGATCAGTGCGCCACCAGAAAAGAAAAAGGCCAGGAAGTTTTCAAAGATCTCGACTAATGAGTCAGGCTCTCGCACGCTTCAGGTGGCTGTTCCGAGGGAGGAGTATGATCGAGCCGAGGAGAGGCCCGAGAACTATGTGATCACCACCGTGGAGTTGGGTCGTCCTACGGGAGCCCAAATTGTCGAGGAGTTCGATAACTCCTATCAAGCGTTGAAGGATCAGTTGCTCCGCACGGAAGGGAAGTATAAGAAATTGAAGAAGGAGCACAAAACCTTGATAGGATATGTGCAGAGTCTAGCACGTCCAGGTGAATCGGCAAACCCAACAGTAGAATGCCCACCAGAGCTTCTGAGGGAGTCAGCTGTCAGCTTAGAGGATTTATAGAAGATGGAAACGGAAGCGGACAAGTGGGTTAGCCATGTTCATACTAAGACAAGGAAATTCATGGAGGACCTCGCCAATGCTTATCGGCAGGCCTCAAGTATTTTGGCACGGATTGACATGGTGGATCAGGCCTGGGGCGATACCCGCATCTATCAGACGAAGACTGTACTTCGTTTGGGGGATTTGATGCATATACCTCTAGAAACCCTAGTAGATGGAGGTGTAATTCAGAGGGGTGACAGGTATGATTTCACTGGTTGGTACTCCTCGGTGGTCACAGGCCGTGGATTTCACGATGCAGCAAGGTCAGATTCAGCCAAAGTGAGGAAAGCAATGGGTAACATCTTGGAGGGAGTCCTTAATACATTAGAAGCCATATTTGCTAGAAAGTTGGCCCCAGAGGAAATAACTGCTGATGGCTTGAAGGATAAACTGGCTCCGTTCTTCTCAGCTGCGAGGTTGCTTGTCCTGGATGACTTTGAGAATGTCTCCACTTTCTCTAGTATTATTCAGCATACCCAGGACGCCTTAGCGGCATGGAGGAAGTCTTACATCTGGCACGGACAGACGGTAGCAGTCTTGGAGTTCCAGCTCAACCATATTCCACCGATTTCTGCCCAGGAGGTCGAAGCGGTATTGGCCCGGTTGATCGAGTTTGCTATCCGGGAGAAGGCCAATGGGAACGCTCTCATGGATGAGGATCTTCTTGATGATGGTAGTGGGCATTAATTGCTCATTATGATTCCTGCAGGGGAGTGGAGAATATTCTGTGCATTCATTGCCCACTCCTCTCTATGGCGGTTTTTGGGGCAGAAACCCTAATAAGGGCATAGGTGGCTTGATTTGAGCCCTTCATTGTAATTCAATCTGAGTCGTCCGTTGAAATGGGCTAGCTATAAAAGGGGCATCCCCCCTCATTTGTAAATTATTAGAATTAGAATCAGAGATAGATCAGAGCTAGACAGAGATAGAGAGTGATAGAAGTTAAAGTAGAGCTAGGGGTTAGCTTAGTTGGAAAGGAAAGAAAGATTTTCCCTTTGAAAGTTTTTTGCAAAAGATTGTTGTGTAAGACTCTCATGATATAAAGATTTCATTGATTGGTGACTTCATTTTGTGTTGTGGGCAGTTGACGAGATCTTTTCGTCTTTCCAATTCGAATAGAGTAAAGTAAAGTAGATTTGTTTCATGCAAGTAGTTGTTAGCTATGGAATGTGGTGTTTAATTTGAGCAAGTCTTCTCTCGTCCATACCACTAGCGGACTTGCTGACGGCTGGTTCGCCTTGCGTGGTCAACTGGAGTAATAGCGCTTAACTTCGATTGTGGCTCATATGTCCATATGCATCGTTGTGATGGTATGAACATGTTGTGTCATGGTTTGAATATTTCTCTCATCCTTTGAAGATTGCACCAACTTTGTGGAAGTTGTCCGAAGGGAGGCAAAGCGGAGTTTGGTTTGAAGATTGTCCGAATTGATCTTCACATTCCACCCTTTAGAAGTAGATTGTAGACTTCCTATCCTTATTCCCTTTAAATTCAGCATTTTCCGGGTCAGTCCAGATACCAGAACAATATTGTCAAATCTTTCATGTCCTAATTGCTTCACAAAATCGAACAACTACGTAAGTCCCCTTGGAATAATCCAGCAAAACACATCAACCAACTGAGTCTATTCGCAATAAAAGGAACCTTGGAGTCGAACACATGAACTTTCAAGCAATCTTAGCATGTGGGACACTTTGATCAAGAGGGAATAGAGTGACCGTTGGACAACTTTATTCTGTGTTGATGTCGTCATAAAAAACGCGTCAACAGGCCCATTCTACAAGATGGGTTTCAAACTTTCAGACAATCAAGAACATCATATATTCTATCATAAGAAATCATTTGTTAAATATTCTTATTATCATATAGGCAATATGCATACATATATAAGCAATGATTTGCAGTAAATACACCTGAATATAGGATATATCTAATAATAGTAATCTGTGGTGATGACCTGGACAAATTCTCCTTTGTCTCCCGGTCTATATGTTTCTTATCCTTAATCGATGATCTATTCTTAACACTCAAAAGATATCATTAGTGTAGATCAAACAAATAAGAAACTATTATCCATACTTGTATTAAAGCATCATAATTACTTATAAGGATCAATAATTGTTGCAAGCATCATTATTGCACAATCGTATATATATATATAGTCATTCCTAATGGATTTCAATCTTCCAATAATCACTTTATATGAATTTATATCCTAATCTGTACTTATATACATTTGTATGTAATTATATTGGACTTACTCCCCTTATGGTTGATTTGTCATTGCCTTTATATATCCTCTTGTTTCCAAATTCGTATTTCTCCATTTTAATGTTCTTTGAATCTGCATAAACTCTTTTTAGATCTGTTTATTTCTCTTTACATCTGCTGCTATCTTCCTTCAGAATTTTTGTTGTATATTCTTTTACTGATATATATCCCTTATTTATATCTTGAGATATTAGTTGCCTTAATATAAAAATGTATTTCTCCCTATTCTTTATCCTCTGCTGCATCTTTCAAGCACAAAGTTTTGAAGCTTTTGGTGATTCTTTAAGGATTAGCTGTTAGAGCAAGTCTTAGCAAGATGGTCATCAGACTCTTCTTGCTGCTTGTGTGGGAGAGAGGAGACAATCACAACTTTTGGAGGTTATTTGCGGACAGATCTTTTTGGACTTGGCTTCAAGTTGAATTTGGTTTCCTTTTTACCATTCCTTTGTCTTGACAAGAAGATTTGTTAAGTAACATTTGGTTTATTAGGTGCATTACAAAAAGGTGTTTAACATACCATTCTTTTGGCTTCTATGAGGAGTTTGTAGAAAGCATGATCCAAATCTGCTTTTTAGGATGATTCTTCTCTGCTTCCAATGTAGAAGTTGACTCTGCCAATCAGGGCACAAGTCCAAGTGCTTTCTCTGCTTACTTTTGTAGGTAGAGATTTTTATGGATTCTTTTGCTCCATTGATTTAAGCTTTGTGTTCATTTTCATAGTAAAAAATGAATAGGATTTCCATATAGAACCATGCATGCTAAGCCATTATTGAGCATTAAAGTGCAAGACCTGATTACTGATGTAACAAGAGTTGCAGGATTCCCAGCCAGAATTGCCTCCTACTCCAGTTGACCATGAGGGACCTGTTTGCCTGAAAAGCGACCTATGGTTAGACAAGGTGCTGAAAACATGGATGTTTCAAAGGGCCTGAACCCCTTAAGTGATATTTTCTTTTATGCTGGCTTTCCCATTCTACCCTAAGAACACCTTGATGAGTCCTTCAAACTTTTTTTAACTAATTGACGATCTCCTTGCATGAAGCTTATGCTATTGACTTAGATTTGTGTTGATTTTCAGCTATCTCTTGATAGGTGGATTCTTTGTATGGGCTCCTTATTTGGTTTGAGCTGACTAATATCATGGGTTTGATGCAGCCTTCTATTTTGATATGTATTAGTAAACTTGTAACTTCAATATCTAAAAAGCATTGAACCAAGCTATCTGCATGGTGGTCATCAACATGACTATTTAAAACTCGAGGCTTCCTCTAATTTGGTTGCAGGCTTGAATCTAAATGTTTTAAGAAATTAGTTTTTATAGTCTCTAACAAGGTAGCTGTATTGAGGCCAAAATTGATGAAAGAACTTAGACCACATGTAGGATTTTATAATTTAGGCATGTAAACAATGGCTCTATGCTCGAGTTATTTTCAAAGAGAAAACCGTCTAGTAGGAGTACTCAAGACTCAAAGTCACCACAATTGAGATAAATTTGGAAGCATCTCTTTATCCCTGTATTTGATCTATAGATTTGTACGTATGTATGAAATGTGTTTTGTTTTCTATGACAAGTAATACATAAACCTTAGAGTAAACCACAAGAATCAATTGCTTGAGCTACATAATTACATCAAAAGGTTGCACTTGAGAGTCACACATTTTGTTCTATGAGTGGTTCAGGATTGTAGATGGGCTTTGTTGTGAAAATATCTCTCTATATTGTGTTTGTTCTATAGATTTATCAGTACGTGTGAAATGTATTTTATTTTCTATGTCAAGCAATACGTATATCTCACAATACAATACAAGAAATAATTCCTCAAGCCACCTATTTACATTAAAAAGATGCAATGAAGAACATGCTGTCTATGTTATGAGCATTAATGGATAACAAAGAGGCTTTGTCTATGAATTTGGAGCAGGGAAACCCGGGGATGCATCCCCCCCCTAAAATGCCCCGTCCCTGTCCCCAAGACGTCCTGGGTATAGGGGGACGACAAGGGACTATCCCCTTTTTTTGCAAAAAAATAGGAAACGTCCCTGAAACGGGGGGACGGTGTTGACCAAATGGGGAAGGCTGACCGGTCCCGAGGATGGCCAAGGGACGACTAGGGGACGCCTGAGCCATTCCCCAGCAGTCCCCCATGTCAAAGCATGTTTTAAAAATTATATATATATATATAGTAGTTTTCAGTTTTTTGGTTTATGAGTTGTTCATTTAAATTATTTTCATATATCTTTCACAAAATTTGGAACACTCACAAGATAAATATTTGATGCTCTATTAGAGATATATAAAAATAAAAATAAATTATTCCAAAAGTGTGTAAACTTGAATTTATTTGCTTGTTGTTCACTAACACGTTTTAGAGACAAAAACTTAGGATTTTGACCTTTTTAAATAGTTCTTCACAATTGGAAATAGGCCGAATATTAAGGCAATTTGATGCCCAAAACTCCTTGAGTGCAGCAATTTGTGAGCTGGAAATGACCTTATGTAATTTGATATAAGTTTATAAATTATAACTTGGAGGTTGTATTATGATTCATGTATGTTAATTCTGAATTTTCAATGTGTTTTGAGTATTGACAAAGAATGTTGAACATAAATGTTATATGTTAAGGTTCTATAATGCATATTATGTATACTTTATCCATGTTTTCATATGAATATTTAAAATTTCCCTATATATTTAAAATTTTCCCTATATTTTTTATAGCCGTCCCCCGTTGTTCCCAAATTTGACCTAAAAAATTGGAAACTTGGGGACTCATCCCGCCGTCCCCGTCCCGGAAACTTGGGGTAACACTGCCTTGGAGCAAATAAACAAGGGAGGCAAAGGCATAATTTTTGCTACATAAATTATTTTTTTAGTGAATGGCAAAGAAGTCAAAATTCTATGTAAAGAAGACTTTGAATTTACTACCTCGCAGTCTCAACCTGAGCTTTGCATCAGTCAAGACGTGCACCCTAAGAAGGATTATGACAACATCATTTTAAAAAAGGAGATGCCTAACTCAAAAACTGTTGCAAAGGGCAGGAGTGATCTAGTTTACTACAAAACACTGAAACAAGGTTCCAATGTGTTAAGATAAAAAATGGTTTGTACCTAAATGACAATCAAAATGTTATGACAAAGAATTCAAATAAGAGATGAACACTTGAGCAACATGCTAGACCTCTGAAGCCAGATTGTTTTAGTTAAGAACTGGCAAGTTTTGTGTATTGATTTGAGAGGACAAATGTGTGTATCAACTCAAAACTGAATCTAACTCCAGAACTAGAATCCTCCATGAAGAAATGCTCTTGTACATTGTTATACAAATGTAAGACATATAGATGGCTAAGATTCCAATATGAGTAACCACTTGCTTTCTGTCAATTGATGTTCAATTCTCTAAAGTCTATCATGCTATAGAAGAAGCATTCAGAATAGAGTTGACACTATCGGCGCTGATTGTCACATATGAGTAGGGCTCTGTGGTTTTGACAACATATGTTCAACCATGATGAACCCTTGTTGAGCAATAGCCCCCATTGCAGCAAGTTGAGAGGGTAGGCATGGAAATACTTTTGCAACTTCAGTCCTAGTGTAGCATTTCCCTTGATGAGGCTCTTAGAAAAGATTGATGACCTAATTGAGTAGAGTTGTTTGACTCCTTGTGTGTTTAATATATGTGCCAATAACTCAACCCTATTCTTCTAGTATACTTCAATCAGGATTAATTTCAGCATTTTAGAGTTCCTTTTTGTATCTAATGTATCTAGAAAAGGCAGGAAGCAATGACACAAGAATTCTTAATTGAAAACTAGACGATAGAAAATTAATCTCAAAGAAATTATCTCCAACCTTCTTATTATGGTGTATAGGTTAGACCGAAGAGGTAAAATTTTGCAATAAGGTCCAATGAGTCTTTCCTTCTACAAGTAAAGCCATAATCTATCACTATCTTGGAAATGGCATGTATATAAAGCCATTCATGACACTGCTTGTAGTAAGCATTCCCCTTTTGCAGGATTGTTTGTACTTATTGCTCAATGTGTTGAAAGCATTCAATGACTATGGCTGGTTTGTAAACTACACTAGTGGGTCAATGGTTAGGAGGTCAAACACAGCTCAAAAGGGCTATGTTTGGTAGAGCTATATAAATCTGTAACGACCCCATCCTTGGGTAATTAAAATTTTTCTAACATTTCACTTTAAACATATAAAAGTAACAAGTAACAAAGACATTACAATAAAATTCTTCCTTTCTTTATTGATAAATACTTGCAAGTTACAATATATATTTCCATATGAATTCCATTTTCATTGTAAATATAAATCAGAGTACAAAAGTAAAACAATTACATACATAGCTCGTAAGCTTTTTGCACAAATAGTAGTAAGATGGTCCAGGTTCCCTTCCTTTCAAATCTTGGTGTATCTGTCGCCTGCTGTGGAGGAGAAACATCACTCAGGCGCTTTTTTACCAACCACGGATTGTTAATGCGGTCCCCCGCACATCTATCTTTCGATAGATGGCCCTCCCTTCGAACGAAGAGATTGGTAAAGTAACCGGCTGCAACAACCCAACTAAGCATAGTGTTGTGTCCTATACATCTAGAACTTGCTATTTCACAATCCCGAACTAGCATGATGGATCACAATGAACTGACAGTGTAGTCTTGACGATCTCACATCTAAATGGATGTCGTACCTTTCCACTACTTTGGCCAAAGTATTCTCATTCAGTACTTTGAATGAAGGTCATCTATCATATACACTACTCAGGGCCGATTTGACTTAAGGCTATCTTACACTACGCGTAGGTTGAGTCCTTCCCGTGGGTAGTCAATCACCCTAGACTTCCTACATCAACTACTTAAACAGGAAATGGTATACAGTCAACAAGGGTCCCTCTGGTAACTCCTAACACGAAATCCTTTATCCGTGGAGTACATAGCTTTCCCTAGTTAACCTATTTAACTTTAAAACTCTAGACTTCCTTGGTACTGGTTCCACCCTTGACCTAGTATTTAATAACTAGTTCCTTTTCCTTTATTTAAAGAGTTCAAGCAGTATTCAAGTAATACAATTCATAATATACTTCTATTAAAAAGTATTCAAACATTTCCCTTTCATGCTATTTCTTTAACAAGCTTTTCTATGAATTCAAGCTATCTCTATTCAATAAGCTCTTTTGACTGAATTTAAGCTATTTCTATTCAATAGGCTCTTTTAATGAATTCAAGCTATTCCCAATTTAACATGCTTTCACTATAAAATGAGCTATACCCAATTTAATAAGCCTTTACTATGGAATTGAGCTATTCCCCATTTAACAAGCTTTCATTATAAAACGAGTTCTTTCAGTCCAACAATTTTCCTATGAATTCAGGTTATTCCATTTAACATAATTCTACGGAAAACAGAATCTTTCTAACGCTTACTTCAAGCACACTGCAAACATAATTTAAGTAGATAAACTCATTTTTTAATTCAAATGACAGAAATACTAAAAAGACATTTCTCATGCCTGATTCCCTTGCTGCGAAATGAGTTCAATCAGTAGCTTCTGCTCTTCCTCCACAGTCCTTCTCAGTCTTCTCCAGATACTTTTCACAGCATGAGTAGAGTATGACTCTTTAGGTAAATGCAATACAGCAATGATGGATTATGGCTCGCAGCAATACAATCACAGCAAAAATAGTATATGGCTCTCACAATACAATCAGCAATAAGGATAGAATATGGCTCTCAGCAATACAAACACAGCAAGGATGGATTACAGCTCTCTAAAAGAAATTCGTAATTTTGCAAGAGTAGATAGCAATTGGCGTAAATGACAAAAATGCAGCTCTCACAAGAGAAAATTCGGAATTCCAAAAGGTGTGTTTGCTAAATGAACTGGGCGGCTATTTATAGAGCCCTCAGCCAAACAATTTCCACTTATGCTGGCATGTAAATTGACAGAACTTACTATTTGAATATTTCAAACTGAAATGTGGCGAATTTTCTATACTTACTCAACCTTTGAGAAGTGATTCAACTTCCAGCAGTTCAGAGAATGTTTCAAACTTCCATTTGACAAGAAATGCGGATTTGACACCTACAGGCGTATCCAAAAATGGCGGATTGGTATTTATTGCAGGAAAACGTCACTTGTTGAGGGCGCCCCATTTGGCTTTTCTCCCAACCTCCTCAAGCCTTTAAAGCTGGCCACGACCTGGTCTTCCGCCATGAGTTTGCAGTCGTGCGCGGGTTCCTCATGGCCGCAATTTCGTTTTTTCCTTTACAAAAATTACTTCAACTTTGGCATGTGAATATTTCGCGGTTTTGGCCTTTCAAATGTTTTTGCGAAGTATTTGATATATGCAATATTTCCATTCTAAAATTCATACGGGATTTCTCAACATGATTATTGAGGTTGATTTTATTTATTTACCAAATGACTTTAGAAGTCAAATTCATTAATTTATTTTCTCATGGTAAATACACATTATTTGCCAAATGACTATACAAGTCAAATTTATTTATTTTCCAAGATTTTATTTAAAATATAATAAAATGTATAATATTATTTCACCATAAATTCACTCTATAATATTTACTCTAATTAAAAGATTTTAATCTTTTAATTTTACACTAAGAGTTTTTAAAATATTTATCTAGATATATTTACATATTTTAATATATTAATATTATTATAGTTCTTTTAAATATTAAACATATAAATATTAAAAATACCCGAGTATTTAATATATTTATATATCTTAATATAACTATAATAATATTATATATAATTGCATATATAAATATATTTAATAAATATAAATATTCATATACATATATAATTGTCGATTATATATATATTTGTGAGTCAGTCAGCATACTTTCCAAATATATATCTATGTGTATGTATATATAAATTCCAGGCAAATATTTATTATTCCACATTCAAGGTTCACAGAACAGTAAGTCAATCAAGTAACACCACTCATAAAGCATAAAGAAGTAATCCAAAACTCCTAAGCCTAAGGATGACTTATTAAGACAACTCAAACTGACTCAGTTCCCAAAACCCTCTGTGAAGTGTGTGTATGCTCAACTTGATCAACTTTACCGGTTACTCGACCAAGCCCCTCTCCCGAGTGATGTCTCCCCTCTACCTGGAGGAATAGTTCCTGTTCCTACAACCATAGACATATAATCTCGGCAGTTACTTGTTCACAACATCAATAGTATACAAAACATCTTAAGTTAGTATGTTCATAACTTAATTCTATGCATGCAACATAACATCAATAGAAGAATCAATCAAATGAGACAGTCATTTAAATAGAGTACATTCATTTTGATAACAAAACACGTTTTATTCATATCAAAGATTCAAACATTACACTCAATTGCCCTATGCAATAGTAGCTATACAATCGGGGTGTAACAAAATCTTTGTTTCTGCCACCTTTAATGAAAGGTAGACTTTCATTCATCCATATTGTTTTTGACAACATATGTTCAACCATGATGAACCCTTGTTGAGCAATGGCCCCCACTGCAGCAAGTTGAGAGGATAGGCATGGAAATACTTTTGCAACTTCAGTCCTAGTGTAGCATTTCCCTTGATAAGGCTCTTAAAAAGGATTGATGACCTAATCAAGTAGAGTTGTTTGACTCCTTGTGTGTTTAATATATGTGCCAATAACTCAACCCTATTCTTCTAGTGTACTTCAATCAGGATTAATTTCAGCATGTTGGAGTTCCTTTTTTGTATCTAATGTGTCTAGAAAAGGCAGGAAGCAATGACACAAGAATTCTTAATTGACAAGTAGACGATAGAAATTAATCTCAAAGAAATTATCTCTGACCTTATTATGGTGTATAGGCTAGACCGAAGAGGTAAAATTTTGCAATAAGGTCCAATGAGTCTTTCCTTCTACAAGTGAAGCCATAATCTATGACTATCTTCGAAATGACATGGTATCTAAAGCCATTCATGACACTGCTCGTAGTAAGCATTCACCTTTTGCAGGATTGTTTGTACTTATTGCTCAATGTGTTGAAAGCATTCAATGACTATGGCTGGTTTGTAAACTACAGTAATGGGTCAATGGTTAGAAAGTCAAACACGGCTCAAAAGGGATATGTTTGGTAGAGATATACAAATCTTTGTTTCTGCCACCTTGAATGAAAGGTAGACTTTCATCCCACAAGTGTTGCTTCTTGGAATTGTATATCATAAGAAAATGCAGAGTCATCATAGTCACCACTTTTATCTTTCCATCAATCTGAAGAAGAAATGAGGTAGACTTAATATTCTTAACCTTCATGGACCAAAGAGCTTTCTAGAAATCACTCAAGAATCTGTTTTCTCTGTCTAATATGATGGTCAACAGTAAACCAAAGTGAACCCATACACTCTAAAAGAACAGTTTTTAGATAGCATAAAATACATATTAGTTATGTTGTACTTTCAGTTAGTTGGCAGGTATGAGTGTATGCCTTGTAGACTGATTGAATTAGTTTTGGTAGTCGTCAACGGTTAGAATTCCTTGGCAACTGTTGACAAGTTTGTAGTTCTTCTATAGTTAGGAAAAGGGACCATGTGTTGGAACTGTTCCCTTATTCCAGTTTTGTATAAGAGCATCTAATGAATAAAGAAAGCAATTATTCTATCATATGAAAACTCTCTTGAATTACTCTACAATTCTCATATAAATCATTTATATGTATGAAATCTGTTTACTGTGTATTATATAGTTGTGTACTCACTTAGCAAGTAAACATTTGGCATTGTTGCCTTTAAAAAATCCCAATAGAATAAAAGATGGCTATATAAATGGGGCAACTAGTAGAAGAACCAATCAAATCTAGTCAACAAAGAGAAGACAATCTTTCGAAAGATTTGGTATATTTGTGGGACATACCATGAAAGAACACATGGGAAAATAAGTCGAATGAATACAAATTACTCAAGAAGATATCTGTGATAATCTAAGAGTGAGTGAAGAAGTAGATATACTCCTTGGTTTTTTGTTGAGACTCCTTGCAAGACATTTTATAATACTCCAAGATCCACATGACAAATGGGACCATAAGCACATAGACAACAAGCAAGGCAATGTTATGAGGATAAAACTTGACAAGAAGAAGAAGAACGAAACACAAATCAATGTCACACTCCCCATAGTTAATCAATGCCCTTATACCCAAATAAAAGAAAAAAAAGATCACAAATTGGTCAAGGAAGAGAACAGGAAGTGAGATGACCTTTCAGGATTGTAGAATAAAGAGAGAGGAGTCAACTACAACAAGAAATTGAAGAAAACGAAGCTGTACAAAGGAGCCCATCCTAAGAAGTAGAAGCCAAAGTGTGAGCCAAAGTCCTACTTGAGAAAATAAATACCATAGTACACCCATTAGAAAGAAACATACAAAGGAAGAGTGGGAGGAGATAGCCAAACACCAAGCACTACCAAATGAAGCATGGGCTGATCTGTTGAACCAAGTAGAAAAACTGAAACAACTCCTTTTGGACAAGAGAAGTTGGGAGATAGAGTTCGAAGAATCCTTTAAAGACTAGGAAAAGAAATACATGAGAATAGACTTCAAGGCACTGAAGGCTCATTAATTGAGGAAACTAAGCCAAAACTCCAAGGCTAAAAGAAACTAAAGGCAATATGAGTGTGCAGAACACTAAAACTGAAAAGTGAGTTAAAGATTCTCACATGACGAAGAGTGGTAGAGAAGCACTAAAATGTCTGAGTCAAGACTCTCTCATGAGCAAGTTCCAAGCACTAAGGTTCCATCGAAATAAAAGTAGGGTGACTCCACCATCAAGCCCTAGCATTGAGAGGCAAAAATTGCCCAAATCTATAGATAATGGATTGAAGGATCCAATGAGGCATTGCAAGACCTCTGAAACAATCTAGGCAACAAATATCCAAGATGACAAAAGTGTATTGACTATGGTCCTTTCCAACCACCTTAAGGGGTATAGCCATTGATTGGTATACTGAAATTGAACCAACTTCTAAGAGCATGTGGGAAAGGTTGAAGAAAGCCTTTGAAGAAGAGTTTAAACTGTTAGAGGACAATAATGAAATCCTTGCCGAAATATATAATACAAAACAATGCAAACATCAAAATGCAAGGGCTCACATATGTAAGCTGAAAAAATTATTGGTAAAACTAGAAAAAGAACTTGCAAATATGTAATGTCCCCCTTTTCGGCGTGAACTTGTTTGATGGTGGTTAGCCTATTACTCAGACTCTTGTAAGCTAATAGGATCTGGTTAGAGGATCAGTAGCCATTTTAGTGGGTATTGTCATTGCCCATTTCTTCACTCCAGTATTGGTTTCAGTACAGGCATTTATGGTTCAGTGTTCGCCAACTTCTAACGGCACGAAGATATATGGAGTTTGGAGAGAGTTATGGATATTTAAGTGATTTAAGTTAATTATTTAATTTAACGCTTTATTATAAAGTCAAATTGACTTTATAAATATTATATCACTTAAATATATCATAAAGTGATTTAAAATTAAATCACTTAAGTATAAAGTGCGCTCAACTTGGAAAAGGCAATTATTTAATTGCTTAACTATTGAAAAGTTATTAAATACATTTTAATGTTTTTTATTTGAGAGCCAAGTCATACTTTCTTGATACTCGTGCCTTTTTGGGGATATAAGGCAAAAGGGGCAATTCAACCTCATAAAATGATGATTATTTGAAATTGCTACTTTAATCTTCTCTGTGCATTTGTCTGAGACAAGGGTTATAGTGAATATCTTCCATTGGAGAAACTAGAGATCTTCAATGTTTTGCAGACTTGAGGTTGTGAAAGACCAGCCGAATCTTTGCTACAGGGATGGCTTCAATTCAAAAGTCAATTTGAGCTTCACCAGAGTTCTATGTTCAGTTTCTTTCCATTTTTCATTAAGGAAGGGTCTACAGTGGTTGAGGTGCCTTCATTCAACAGATTTGGCATATGAGGAGCAAGCCGTACATCTTCCTTGGTTGGTTGTACCATTTCAAGCCTAAGGCGTGGGCATCTAGGGTTGAGGCGTTTGAACTAGAAGGCTGAAACGCCTTCTTTTGGAGCTTTCTATCCTTTCCATCTTGGTCACTTGATATTCTTCAGTCATTTGCTACAGTTTCTGACAGGGAGAAACCAACATCAGGAGGTAGGCGTTGGATTTCTTCAGTTTTCAGGGTTCTTGACTGGCAAGCTCCAGAATTTCTTATTTAAATAATCTGGAGGTTTCTGGGTATGTTTGTTGTATGTAATCCCTTTGTTGCAGTTGTTTAATACTTAATACCATTGCAGTTTCTCAATTTTTGCTTAAATTTTAGTTTTATCAACATTTTATGCTTGGCGCACTTCTCAAAAATGGTCTCAAAACTCATGAAAAACAAGCAAAACACTTAAACGGAAGTTTTAGTTCAGAAGTTGAGGTTGAGCCAGCTAGGCTCATCACAAAATGGCTTGAAGAAGAGATGGTTTGTTGAAGGAATCATCCCATCATTAAGGAAAAAAGTGAAGATAGTTCCACCTTCATCCTATACAAAATCCTATAACAAGACAATGGACAGTGAGAGCGAGGATAAAATGTCCTCTCAAAGCAAAAAGAAACAAGATGAAGATCATATGTTAGATGGAAATAGTGATAGTGAAACTGGGATAATACAAGCCCTAAGAAGGGACATGCTCAAGATGATGAAGGAATTGAAAGTTGAGAAAGAAACCAACAAGGAAGCAAAAGAACTTTGGTGTGCAGACTACAAGAGCAAAGGTCACATTAAAATAAATTGTTCAAAGAAGTTATTTTTTGACATATGCTAGGTTTTGGGTCATTCAATAAAAGAGTGCCCATATAATCCCAAGAGTAGGAGCACACAAGTGCTCTTCACCCAAGGAGAGAAGTTCCACCAAATATGCCGCTAAAGCCACAAAACAACAACACATCTCTAGGAGGCTACCAAAATAAAAGATGTAACAATAATATTTTAGATAATAACAAAAATAGAGGTAGGAGTAGGAGTCGAATATAGTACGACTCAAAATGACACCTAATCATACAATGCTAACAATGTAATGAATGGGGGCATTTTGCAAGAGAATGACAAAATAATAACTAGAACAAAAGGGGATTATTGTCTAAATGGTGTGGACTAGAAGATCACGAAGACGTTGATTACCTAAAGCAAAAGGCAGCATCAACATGATTGATGTAGGGAAAAAGGAAGAAGTACTATCCATTACCTAAGCACAAACAAAGAAGGCAATGTACCCAGACCCTCATACAAAAAGGAAAGATTTTGGGAAAGTAGAGTAGAAGTAGAACAAGTTACAATGAAGGTGCTCCAATGAATAGGAAAGTACTTCAACAAAGCTAGGATTGGAGAAGAATATTGCAAGACAGATACTAGAAACGAACATACCGATCAAGATGGTTAATCTATTGCAAAGAATTCCATAATTGAGGACTACAATCGTAAAGGAAGAAAAGATGGTCCAAGAGAAGAATGCAAACATAATAGTAGAGCCTCCAGTATGGGGTGACCAAGTGATAGATCTTATGGTGTTGACGGTGAACTTGGCAAAGAAACCAACTATAGTGCATATAGAGATCCTCGAGAAGAATCTAACGCACACAATCATTGATGGAGGATCAAGAGTCAACATACTCCCTAAAGATGCCTGGAAAAGCCTCAACAAGCCTACCATTTGGCCACCAACCTTCCAATTGGGGGGCACAAATCAACAAGGAATAAAGGTATTGAAACTGAATAATCAAGACCCAACAATTTTTACTTAGCTTCGATTTTATTTGCACAAGAAAGCCTATGATGCATAGTTAGGTCAAGGATGGCAAGCCGCAGCCAAAGTCAACCATAATTGGAAAATTAATACATTGTCTATTGAAAATAGGGAAAGGAAGTACATAATTGTTTTAGGGAACCAAGTAGTGAGCAAGTTGGCAACTTCATCAGATTCAAACACAAATCCAAAAGAAACATGGGGTGAAGAAGACAAGGGCCTTGTGGAGCCAAATGCCAAGTGAGTTCTAGACCTCCAACCTTGCTTCAAGGATGAAACAAGCTCATTCAATAGATTGTTCCACTGGAAAATGGAAGATTACAAACTATTCCAACTTAAATGCAATATGATACAAGTTGTGGAGAAGGTACAAGGTGAGCATTCAACAATGTAGTGTCGAAAATTGCATACCCTTGCAATTTTGCCTACACTTTTGTATCCACTTTAGTGTCCACTCCCTTAGTATTTGTGTAGGCTCATATTAGCCCTTGCATCAGCCTTTTTCCCTGCAGAATGCTCAAGACCCCTTTTTAGCAGCTACGTTTGTGCATTAGTTTTGTGTTAACCATGTGTTTTCCTCATTTCCCATTGTTTTTTAGCGTGATTTGTCTAGACACTAGAACATCATGTGGATATCTGCGCGTTGCACTAATGTTTCACGACATTTTAACGTTCAAAAGGTCATTTCCGAGCATCTTGCCACTTGTCACCTACCTTGGTCGGTGGAAATGGCTTGGGAACCTCTTTTTCCCTCCTCTTCTATCTTTAAAATCTATCTTTTCACTTCATTTGGTCTCTCTTGATCTCTCTTGAACATATCTTTCTCTCTTGGTCTCTCTCTTGAACATTCTCTCTTCTTGGAAGTCTTTCTCTCTTTTTCTCAAGCTTGCACAACTCTCTACAACTTGCTACAACAATTTCAAAGTTCTCACAACGTTCTCTACAACTCTCTTGGCTCTCACAACTCTCTTCTTTCTCCCTCTTTGGCTTCCTCAAGCCTTGCAGGTAATATCTACTTCTCCTATGTCTTTGAGCATCTTGGGATTTATCACATCCCTTGTCTGTGCATTTATTATCTTGTCTATTTATCTTTCTATCTACTTGTCTATCTGGTTGTCTGTGAAGGTGGAAACACCGAAATGGGGGTTTGACTGAGGCAAGCCCCTAAATGGCCCCAACATTTTCTCTCGGTCTTATGTGTGCAAGTGTTGGAATCATTTCTTTGCCAGAGGCTTCATTGCTTGGTTCATTGTGAGTGCTTTCTTTGTTTTCCTTAGTTTTATCACTTACATTATTTTAGTTTCGTTTTCTAACTTTTCTTCTATTATTTCTATGCATTCTTAAAAGTTCTTAGTAATCTAAATATAAGTAGTTGTTTTTTGGTACATTCTCAATTTTTGATCTGTACGAGATGTCAGCATGTCGCAGGGATGTCCACACATTGTGTTGTCCTCCTTGGTCAAGAGCTTGTCAGACTATCTAGAAGACCTTTATGACCTACTATTTCTATTTCTATAATTCTCACTATTTCCTCAACCTACTAGGTTGATTCCACAACAAATTGAGGAGAAAAGAGAAAAAGGGTTGTGTTTCAATTGTGATAGTAAATATAGTTGAGGACATAAATGTAGTGAAAAGAAATTGTTCTATATTGAAGGTCCAAGTGAGGAAGAAGAGGAGGAACCCATATTAGAGGATGAAAGGGAGTCTAATGAGGAATCACATGATTCCCAACCAATCAATTTATTGTCATGCACTCAGGTTTTAGTGCTCCACAAACTCTCAAGGTAGTGGGTTTCTTAAAGAAGCAGAAAGTAATAGTGTTGATTGACTCCGATAGTACTCATAATTTCATCAACAAAAAGTTGGCTACTTGTCTAATTTTTTTTATATATCCAGCTCTAGAGTTTCAAGTTTTGATTGCAGATGGTGGTATCGTTAGTTGTTCGGGGAAGTCTCAGCATTAAACTATCCATGGGAGGTTATCACCTTGATAGCCCAATGTATGTGATATCCATGGGTGCAACATATATTTTTTTGGGAGTACAATGGCTTACTACTCTGGGAACAATTGAGATGAACTTCGAAGAACTATTCATGAGATTTCAATCAGAAGGAAAGATAGTAGAGCTAAGAGGATTGAAGGCAAGGTCCCCACAAATGGTAAGCTCTCATCAAATGCAAAAGTTACTTAAGAAAGGACTTGATAGATTTGTTGCCCAATTATGTTCATTAGAAGTCTCTCGGTTTAGGGCTCCCACCCATCCAGATTTACAAGAAATAATTGATCGTCACTCAATGGTTTTAGGAGATATGCCTAAGGGACTTCCCCTAAGAGGGATCATGATCATACCATAAAACTAGTTTCAAGGAGCCAACCACCCAACATTAGACCTTACAAGTACCCACATATACAAAAAAGTGAGATAGAAAAGATTGTTGAAGAGATGCTAGAGGCAAGAATTATCGGCACAACCAAAGTGCTTACTCCTCACCCGTGGTGATGGTGCGTAAGAAGGATGAAACTTGGCACATGTGCCCAGACTATAGAGTGCTCAACTTGCACACCATCAAAGATAAGTTTCCTATTCCATGTTGGCGTAATAACTAACACCTTAAGTGTGTAAGTTAAAACGGATAGCTATGCACACTACGTAATGAGTGCTCTTCAAATTAGGAGGGGAAGCTACTTCTTTTGTTGATATGTGTGAAAAAGTAAAGTATTCTAAATCCTATCTTTTTTATCTCAGCTGGAAGAGGCACAAGGTTAAGAAAACCTAGAATGTTGCAACTAAGGATTTTTTTGGTTTCGCAAATCATTAACTACAACTAAACTAACTACTTTAAATCTATCCAGTTTCCTCAAGTAAACAGAGCATGAGGAAATGGAGCGGGGATGTGATTACACGATAAACTTGAGGTAAGATTCACAACGTGAAGGCAAGGTGGCACAACTATTTGCTTGGCTGAATAAGTTTATTGACACACACATCACACAATAAGCTTTAGGTCCAAATTCCAAACTTGAAGGCAAGGTGGCACAACGATTTTCTCAATCTGAATAGGCTTATTAAACACAAAACACAAGGTAAGCAACTGGGACAGTGTATTGCATAGACGAGACACGCATACAACAACGATCAAACCAGCAACCCCATTTAACTAAGATGAGCATTCACCATAATAACTGCATGAAACCCGAGTGGCATAACAATTCATCATCATAATAAATACTCGTAAACAAATACAAAATAAGCAATATTACAGGCAAGGTAGGCGCAACATATATTGCTCTCTTGTGCAAAAGTTATTTACAAATGAGCTGAAAGCTCTTATTTATAGACATCAAAGGTGTAGGCAACCCTAAAATCACCTTGAGTCAACTACAGTCCTGCAGTGTATGCAAGATCTTATTGCTAAACCCTAACAATGGAAACTATACAGTTAATTGGCAAGCTACCATCAGTTAACCGAAACATCTAATCTAAGTGGACAATGTGCAAGCATGCACGTCCTTATTGAAAGCAAGTTAACTGGAATACTACCATCAGTTAACGTAAAAACGTAGAAAAGAAACTCCAAGTGAATGTAGATACTTCCAAGATAGACATGCGTGAGATGTGAAATAGCGAGTTAACTTGGAAAGAAGCGTCAAGTTAACTGTCGTGCATGAAGTCTATCCCGAAAGGTTGGAACTGAAGTCTATTGCCCTGATCTCAAGCAATCAACCCATCCACGAAGTCGTTGATTGCGTCACCTTCTGGGGAACTGAAGCTTCGATGAAGTATCCCATGCCTATGTAGCATGTCTTCTCCACTAGTTATCTAACACTGAAACTCGCCTTTACTCTTGGTTGCCTCATCAAACAATGTTGACATGACTGTAAGTTGATTCATCTTACAACCAATGGTCTCACCACTAAAAATACCGTGAATGAGTGCTTGGAGCTCTGACTGAATGTTAGCAAGCTCGACATAGTCATCACCCACACGCTGATACTAGCATGGTAGTTGAGACACAAAGTTTCTCACATAGCGGAGTGCACTAGTGACATGCTCTCTGCTCTCAGCCAACTCTGATGCTATTGTTTCTTCTATCTTAGCCTTGAAGATCAACTGTGTTCTCCAAGTGTAGACATCCTCTTTATCTTCTGCATTTGTGACTGATTCATATGACAATCATAGGTTAGCAATCAAGATCTCATCCCTGGGTCTACTAATAGCCAAGTCACGCTCCTCATCCTGAAGTTGTAGACGGAGCTCACACACACTGTACCTCAACTAGTATAACTCTGAAAGTATAAGGCGGCTTCTAGTAACAAACTCCTCCTCCCACTCATCTAACTGCTTGCCATATGCAACCAAGTGATCAAGCTGACCTTGTTTTGTTGGCGGTTCTAACATTGGCGAAAGTGTGGTGACAGCATTCCCTGTTCTATGTACAAGGCTAGAAATATATTGGTGAAGCTGTTGTATTTCAGCCTTGAGAGTTGACTTATCTTCTCCATCCTTCACCATTCTATCCCTTGCGCTATTTGTAGCAACCTATAGGAGATCAATCTTCATCTGGCGAGTACTTCTACCGAAGTTGACTATGATCAGTTCGAAGTCTTGAGCTTCCATCTCGTTCAGGCTCTTATCCTCTGGAGTTGCGGCAATCTCAACGACAATCTTCTTACCTGCATTCCTCTCAATGTGAACCTGTTTCTTGATCCTCTTGTTAGGCGCATCTTTATAAGCATGATCGAAGTTTGAATGATCAAGCACATAAGATGGTTGTCTCCTTTTTCTTCCCAGTTGACTTTCAAGCCAAGACGAATCACGACTAATCCCACTGGAATGATTTGTACTAGTAATGGGAGGATCTGACGAAAGTGAATGTGTAGAGGTGTTATTGCGAGGTGGAGAGTCCAAGTCCAAATCGATGTGAATTGGAACTGGAGGCTGCTCTGGTGTTGGTGACGGCATATGTGGCTGAACTTCAGGCTGTGGTAAACTCTGAACAACTTCTCTGACAGGCTCTATATGTGGAACAACAACAGATGCCTTTCCCTTTGAGTTATTAGGCACTGGATTCTTCTTAGGAGGGTTACTCCTCTTCTTTTGCTTGGGTTTTGACGAGGAAGGTAGTGAAACTCCCATTGGTAGCCGCTCTGCTCTAGGCATAGTTATTGTTGACGTGTTTTTTATGACAACACCAACACAGAATAAAATGTCCAACGGTCACTCTATTCTCTCTTGATCAAAATATTCCGCATGCTAAGATTGCATGAAAGTTCATGCGTTCAACTCCAAGGTTCCTTTTATTGCGAATAGACTCAATTGGCTGATGTGAATATGCTGGGTATTCCAAGGGGACTTATATGAGTAGCTCATTCAGAAGAAAGGATTCTCAAATTTCGGGAGATTTGTCAATGACGCTCAGGTTCCTAAACTAACTGGATAATACTGAATGTAAAAGGATGCAAGGATTAGAGATGCTACCATCTACTCTAAATGCGGAATGTGAAGATTAATTCTTACAAACTTCAAACCAAGCTCTACTTTGCCTCACTTCGGACAGCTACCGCAGAACCAGTGCAATCTTTGAAGGATAATGAAAGATGTTCAAACTACGATTCACCATGTAGAGACCGTCACAATGACGCATATCAACACATAAGCCGTAATTGAAGTTAAGTTCACAATGTTCCAGTTGACCACGCAAGGCGAACCCACCGTCAGTGAGCTCGCTAGTGGTATGGATAACCGAAGCTTGCTCAAACTAAACACCACATTCCATGACTACGAACTACTTGCATGAAATAAAATCTACTTTACTTTAAGCTACTATAAGACCCTAAATGAATCGAAGAGACGAAAAAGCCTTGCTAGCTACTCACAATAATAGATAGAACCACCAAGCAATGATAAATCTTTATATTATGAGAGTGTTCACAATAACTTCTTACAAAGTCCTCAAATGGGAAAACTTTCTTTCCTCTTCAATCTAAACTATGCAATCTATGCTATGCTACTTCTAAGTTCTATCTCCTAGCTATCTCCCTTATTTCTTGATCTAATCTACTTGTTAAAAATGAGGGGGGATGCCCCTTTTATAGCTAGCCCATTTCAGTGGACGGCTCAGATTCAATTACAATAAAGGCCTCAGATTGAGCCACATATGCCCTAATTAGATTTTTTGCCCTAAAAACCGCCACTGAGAGGAGTGGGGCAATAAATACACAAAAGATTCTCCACTCCCCACTACGAGCAATTAATGCCCACTATCTCCAGAAGATTCTTGTCTAGAAACACGTTCCCATTGCTCTGCTGTCAATTCTGCTATGCTAGGAGGAGGCAAGCACACAACACTTGGTTCAAATCCTCCTTGCAAAAATTTCTTCTTCGTTAAGTCCAATTGATTTCATTCCTGGATTCATTTCTCTCTTGTAACTTTCATATTTCTTCAGCTCATTGCCTTGGTCACCTTTGCCTCCTTCGCATCACATCCCTAATGCCTTAGACAAATCTTCACTGTCGTTTCCCTTTTCCAAATTTGTAACGTTTTCTAGCTTCATCACCTCAAGCCCTCATGCTCTGGCCCCAACGTTCATCCTGCAAAACAAAAGAAAAGCATCAGAACATTTTAGAATATAGATTCACTTTACTTACCTTATTTCCATGTTCTGACTGATTGATCTCCGGATGTGATAGAGTTCATCATTTCCAGCAAACTTTCATAACTTTTCAACATCTGGGTGCATGGTGTTCATTTCATGAAGTCCTCTTCGAGGGCGCATCCATCACCTTGTGGCTAGATTTTGTGCCTTAGGAAATATTTCACCTTAAGGACGCCTTTGAACACTTGATGCTCGAGCTACATTTCACCTCCAAAGTCCTCCATGCCTTGGAAAAATTTCATCTCTACCCCGTGAGTGTATTTGACCCCTTGAGCTTTATTTTACCATGCCTTAGAAAATTTATCCATCTGAGCCTTAGGAAATTTGTTAAACGGATGCCAAGCCAAAATCTTTGTCGAAACAACACGAGCAAGGTGTGGAAGAATTTTAAATCATCTCCCAGTGGGAAATGTCCAATACCCAGAAGAAATTTCCCCTCATAAATCACCGTTTTCATGTGTATCCAAACGAAGGGGTACATTTAATTTTTATTATTTTTGAAAAAAAATAATAAAATTTGCTAAGGTTGATTCCATTTTCAATCTTGGGCACACCTCACACCTGCAGTCTTCACTTTTTTTATGCCTTGGCATTTTTCTTGCTTCTCTGAAGAAATTCCCTTTATGTTCATGGGCGCACCCTACCTTGCACTTGGAAAATTTAAGCATCACCTCCTCCTTAGGCGTATTTCTCACTTTACCTTAGAAATTCCTTAGAAAATATTATAACTTTGTTAACTCACCTTGTTACCTAGGGCGTATTTTGACCCTTATGCATAATGTTTCCTCTGCCTTAGGAAATATTCTTCAACATTTTATTACCTTGGGCGCATTTCATACTTTGAGGAGGAAAATTTACACACCCTAGAAACTTCTACCTTTCACTTAGAAATTTTCCCAACTTTATCATCCATGGGCTACACGAAGGGGGGACATTTAATTTTTCACTTGAAAAATATTTCATCACTTAGCCCACTTCATTTAAATGTCCCCGGAAATTTTCATATTCATTCATATCAAGGCATATTTTTTTATCTAGTGAAATGTTTGTTTCACTTAAGAAAAAATTTCAACATTTTCTACCTCTTTGATATTTTATTTTCCAACGCCCTCACTTCACACACTTAGTAACAAATTTAAATCCTCACTCCTTGGGTGTATTTCCTTCTCATTCAATTTTAAATTTCCATGCCTTAGGAAAATGATCCTTAATTCCTCTTCATCAACCAAGGGCACATTTAAATGTGCTCACTTTCATTTCTGCCTTAGGCATTTTTAAGCCTCCAACAACCTTGGGCGCATTTTGATGTGCAAGCTCTCATTTTGCCTTAGAAACTTTTTCTAAGTCTTCATTCTTTGAGGTGGGCGCATTTCACTAGGGGAACATTCATTTCATGCCTTAGATTATTTTCAAAGGCTTTCACTCCTCATTGGGCGCAAATAGGCCAGCTTACTTTTATTTCCATTGCCTTAGAAACTTTTTCACCATATAACCTTTGCTGGGCGCATTTGAGAGGTCTATCTTCAGGTTTCAGCCCTAGGAACTTTCTTAACACATTACATATCACATTGGGCGCATTTAGAGTGTGCAGCTTGCATTTTATGACTTAGAAATAATTCCAAGTCCCTTCGCCTTGCTGGGCGCATTTTAGCTAGTGAGGTTTTATTTCCCTCACACTTAGAAACCTTTTAAGTCAGCTCCTCCTTCTTCTCCTTGACTTGGGCGCATTTCCCATATGTTGCTTCCATTCTTCAAGACTTAGAAAATTTTCTAAGACTCATGCTTACCTTGGGCACATTTTTCCCATCAAGCTTTGATTTTCAACACTTAGAAATATTTTTGAGTGGCCCTCACCTCAAGGGCGCATTTAGCTAGGGGAGCTTCCATTTTTGAAGACTTAGAATATTTCTTGATGCCACCCTCTTCCCTGGGTGCATATGACCCCTTCTACTTTCATCTCCAATAACTTAGAAAATTTTAATGCCTTGCTACCTCAACCACTTGCCTAGGGCGCATTTAGAGGGGTCAACTTCCATTTACTTGCCTTAAACCTTTTCCACAAGTCTTTCTCCCTCTAGGGTGCATTTTGATGCCCCCTACTTCCATCTTCCATGCCTTAGCATATTTTGAAGTGACTTTATGCAAGGTGGGCGCATTTTGAAGGTGGTGCTTTTATTTGTTGCCTTAGAAACTTTTAAGCCTCCATCATCCTCCTTGGGCGCATTTGAGAGTAGCTCCTTCCATTTTTTTATACTTAGAGAATTTTTTACTTCATACCTCCTTCAAGGGCACATCTGAGGTAGGGAGGAGGAATTTTTTCACTTAGAATTATTTTCAACTTCCTCCACATGCATGCTCACACCTTGGGCGCATTTCCTACCACCTCTTGCTAGTTTCCATTTGTGAACTTAGAAGTTTCTTCAACGCCTCAGCTTCCTTTGCCATCTATTTTTAGTAAATTCTGGAGGTGTGTGCCTTTCCATGGTTTTTCACCCGTTCTGACTCTGGTGTTGGCATGATACATTCCTTATGGCCTTGCTACCTTGTTTATACCTGTTGCCCAAGCTGATGTGCTATTTTTAGCCCTGTTCTATAGACGACTTACTATAAATAGTAAGTGCTCGGATTGCGCCCAAATTTTACCAGTAGATTGCCTGAAGGATACTAATCACAACAGGATACCTTCGTTTTTCGAAATTCTGGCCTTTTACCCCTCTTTTTAGGTATCGAAGTTGGAAACCCTAATATGACTTGCATGTGCCTTGAACGGTCTTCGTTTGACCTCATTTATGTTGCATGCTGCTCTATTCGTGATACTAAAGTGTCACGTGGTTGTCGGAGTGAAACTGCTAAATATAGTGAGTGCCCAGAAAGTGGCTAACCGACTGCTAGATGAATTTGCATGTCACACCACTGTGAAGCTCTCGAAAAACCCATGAGGAAAATCCAGACATGCGTTGAAAAATACTGCATGCAAACCCTAAAAATAGCCTTTGAAGGCTGAACTCTGAAATTCATCATCTCGGTTTGCATGTTACGTCACTGCAAAGGTCTTGAAAAACCCAAAAACATTCCCCAGACATGCATTGGAGAATCATATGTTTAAACTATGAAAATGGCTCCTGAAGGCTGAACTGCTAAAAATAGCTAGTTGTCCGATTCTGCTCAAATTTCATGTGTAGGCACTTGGAAGCTGCCTGAATGTGTTGAAGTAGTTAGAATCCCGAAATCCTGATGAAAAGCTCCCAGATTGAACACTTACTAAAAATAGTAAGTCGTCAAAACATGATGAAAATTTAGTGGGAGTCTGCTGGAAGCCTTTTGACTGCAATGCTAAGCTCAGATGTCAACTTACCAACTCGATTTGATCTCAATTCAGCCTGAAGAACAAAACCCTAATTTCATAGACTTAGCGAAAATTTCCAATTAGGTCAAAAGACGGGACATCCCCGGAAGAACAGAAAGATCAGAGAGAGAGAGAGACGCAAAACAAAAGCCAAAAGGCCAAGAAAAGGAGCAAAATTAGGGGGTTCCCCATCTGGCATGGGGCGATGTGTGAAAAAGTCACAACAGTTACCCTCCTGGTCCTTCTGCTTTCTAGATAAAGCATACTATTCTGGATGACTCTGCTCGACCTCTCCTTCACTGACGAGAACTCTTTGGCGTACCAATCAACCATCAGCAGTGGTTGTCTGTTACACCTCGGAAATTTGTATAGTTACTATTCTAGTAATGCCTAGAGCATTCTGATTGTAAGGAAGGTTTTGAATGAATAAAATGTGATTGAACCTTGTTATCAATTTGAGAATCTGTTTACATGTTATGATTGGCTCATTCTGTATTCTTGATTGATGTTATTCTTGGATAAGCAATGCATAGAGGAAAGTAATTAGTCTTGTTTTATATATTTGATTTATATATACTGCAAATATTGTGAGCAATTGACTGCCGTGGTTTTGTGCCATGGATGCAGGAACAGGAACTATTCCTCCAGGTGGAGGGGAAACATCACTCGGGAGAGGAACTTGGTCGGCTAACCGGTAAAGTTGATCATATGAGCATACACACACTTCACTGAGGGTTTTGGGAACTGAGTCAGATTGAGTTGTCATGATAAGTCATCCTTAGGCTTAGGAGTTTCTGATTACTTCTTTATGCTTTATGAGTGGTGTTACTTGATTGACTGACTTACTGTTCTATGAACCTTGAATGTGAAATGTGAACTGATAAGTTATACTGACGCCTGGAATTTACAGTTAAATGTATATATACATGTTTGTGCAATTACGTATATTAAAGGTGCTCTGACTGGCCTATAATACACGTAATTGGATAATTGGAAATAAACATGTATAGATATATTTAAATGTAAATGTGGATATATTTATAAATATATTTAATATATTTAATATAGACATTATTATAGTTTAATCGATAATGAAATATATTGGTATATCTATATTAATATTTGGATATTATATAGATATATTCATATATTTTAAACTATAATGGTTTATATTAAATATAGTATTAAATGTATTTATAACATTTTAAAATATATATTAAAATGACTTTGCTTGGAAAGATTTGAAATAGACTTATAGTTATTTGGTAATTATAATACATTTGTCATTTAGAATAAAAGAATTCAAAATTTTCAAACCTTTGGAAAATACGTGGGAAGTATTATTGGGGAAAGGAATTTTGAAATTTATTTACCATTGGAAATTCATGAAAAATATTGAAGGAAATATGAATGTTTGAGACTATAACTTTTTAAAGATTTAAAGTAAATGATTGATTAAGCTAAAAATCACGGATTTCTTCACTGGAAACAATGGAGAATGAACCCGCGCCCAGCTCGCATATCTTAGACTTGGTCGCGGATGTTTGTACGCCACCATCCTGGACGCGTGGGCAGAAGAAAGCCAAAAACGTCTGTATGTAACCCTTAATGGATGACTCTGCTCGACCTCTCCTTCACTGATGAGAACTCTTTGGCGTACCAATCAACCATCAGTAGTGGTTGTCCATCAACCTATTCTCTGTAAAATTGAGGAAGTGCATCTCCCTCATCCTCTGACAAACCTTCCACCTCTTCTGCCAAGAAGACAAATATCTGCGGAAGAGAGAACCTGTTGTAGTTGCGCCTGCATACCTCATAGTCATCCTCGCAACTCACCCAGTAGTCCTCCATTGTAGGTTTGTGATAAGAGTGACTATCAAGGCATGCTACGTAATGACCCCAAGGATCATATGTGCGTGTGTCAACTAGGTACTTGAGTTTGCAATTTTCTAACTCCTATCCTGCAGCTTTAGCATCAACTGTTGTCTTACACCAATATATCCCAAATTGCAAAGTAAAGTTGGCAGCCTGTTTACGCTTGTGGCGCAAACGTTTGTGAACCTCATACAGTTGCCTTAGGAACCCCATGAATACTATCTTATCCGAAGGATAACGTGGTAGCATAGCTGGATTTCCTGTGTATCCATAGACACGAATGTAGGTGTATGTAGGGAACTGAATGTACCAATCTACCCAATCTTCCATTGCCACTCTAGCAATTGCTGAAATGCGAACGTGCAACTCCCGGTCCAAGTTTCTCACTGTATATGTCAAGAAAGCCTCCTGCACCCGTTTGAAATGTCTTTCAGCCTTTGTGAACTCAAGCTGATCATAGTAATGATAGACTTTTTGTGCACTGAGTATGCCCAACATGTTCAACCCTCTAAATTGACCTTGATAGGCGATCAAGTACACGAGGTAGGAACACATATGAAATTGGTGCGCAACTAAGAATCCGGTGATTTGCTCGTGAATAGCATCGCTGATGAAGGATGCCCAGTCATAATGCTCTTGCCTAGAGATGATTCGACCAATGATATAATACATCCATGGGTGGAATTTATTGGCCTCTGCATGACCTAAGACATGATTAAGCAGTGTAATCAGAATTGCATACTCATCTTTGTATTCACCACAACCTACATTGTTTGGCAACTTGGTCTTTTTCTGTTTCAGCCACCTCTCTGTCATCTTACTCTAACACTTATCCAATTCAACATTGAATGCTTGCTCACTTTGAATCATAGAAATGACCAGACCAACTGGATGCTGAGGAATACCCATATTTCTCTCGATATCCAAGGGTTTGAGACTACAAATAACACGCCCATCTACTGACTATATCTCCCGTGCAACAAAATTGTAATGCTTAATACAAGACATTCTGAATTCTACGTAATGAACTGAGAAAGGTATGGAAGCGGCCTCAAGTAACCCGGACTGCTGTATGTTCTGGATTATCAAATCTCTTATCTTGAGTGGATCTAAAACTGCTTTTGGAAGCACCTTATGTAGATTCGTATCAGCTGTCTCGATGAAGTCATGAGTCAAGGCCGACTTGGTCTTGAATTCGAGCTGAATAAACTGCATTTTGAAAAACTCGCCTGTTGACTGTGAACATGGCTATATTTTGACAACTTTTTTGGAAAGCTAAAAATAGTCTGCTAAGGCTAAAAATAGCTCGTCGGAGGTAAATTTTCACGAAAAATTCTAAGATATGGGTTTTGCTCAAAAAATGATTCTAAGACAACCCAAAATGTCAGAAATGTAAAAATTCGACTTCTACTCAGCCATCCAAAGGAATTTCAGTTAAGAAAATCAGAGCCTCGAGAACTGATGCTCTGGAACAAATTTTCTTGAAAATTCTAGCATATGGGTTTGCCTAAGGAAATCGTTCTGAATGAATCCAGCTGTTGTTTTTTGCCAAAATTTGGCAATTCTTCGACTATGAGAGAATTCTAGGCGAGAAAATGGAAGAATTCTAGAAAAGGACGTTTTTAGTTTTTTATATTATTTTTTCTTCTGTCAAAATCGCCACTTTGCCTTAAATTTTGTTGTTGAATCTGGACCTATACCTGCAAAAGAATGTTTTTGATGCCTTTGAACTTGATTGTTTGATGAAAATTCGCCAATCTCTTGAAGAAATTTGAATTCTCTAAGCTGGATGAATGAGAAATGGCACCATACTTGCAATAAATAGACAAAATCGTCCCATAAAAGCAAGACAACAAGCTCTGAAAACCCTAACTTTGAAGGAAAGAATTCGATTGACCCTCCACTAGTTGAACTGCCATTGACTCTGAGTCTCGTGAATAAAAATAATGTTTAATTTGTAACATACGAATTTATGAATATACATTAAAAGAGGCGCCAATATTTAATTCTTTGAAGAAAATCGCCTTTTAATGTTTTGCATGCAAAAATTAAATATTAAAATATTATTTTAATCATTTAGCCAAAAATAGCATCTAGATGTGCTTGACAAACTTCACTGATTCGAGAAAGTCCAAATTTGACCTTCTAGGCATCCATTTGCAAGAGTTATTGGATTTTTGACTCTCTTACTTTATAGATGATTGCAAAGTTACACCTGGCCATGTTCAGCTCTGATTTCTGGGTGACTGAGTGAACCTGTGACTGATCTGAGATATCCACCACGAAGTCTGCATAGCGAGGACAAAACGTCTGCTGGGAACTGCAACTGCTATAATCAACGTTTTACACCTTAAAAAATTAGGTGCCTTTGATTAAATTGATGCAAGGTCACCAGACTTAGCCATTTCTCCATTTTTCCATCTAACGCGTCAAACTGCCATTACTGGTGAATGATGAACCCTGTTGACTAGACGATAGATTCATTACTTGACTGAAAGCACTCTACATCCAACGACTGTATGTAAGGTATCTGAAAGCTACATCAAGAACCCCAAAAAGATAGGGGCCCCTGGCCTATGAAGGCGCAAATACCTTTTGACAAAAGTGTGACTTTCATCTAAACACCATATTTTGACCCCTGACACCGGGAGTTGGAGTGCTCCGATTTGCGCACCATCTGTCTCTTTGCGTAGCTGGATCAACTTACAAGAGATGTCTATGGAGACGACGAAGCGAGAAAACTGCTTCTAAGACCTCAAAGAGAAGGGCGCCTTTTTCAAGGAGGTGTATTTCCCATACTTAAGCCATTTTTTGGTTGCTTTCACTTTTCAACATCACCATACTGACCTCGCACGTAAGAGCGTTTGCCAAATCCCAAAGGCTGATGGCTAGACTCATTGGATAGATGGAGTAATTGCGCACAAGTCTCATGAAGACTACAAATGCAAATAACCTCATCTGGTAGGCCTAAAGATTGAGCGCCCCTAGCCTACAGAGGTGCAATTGTGTATTCCTACATTTCTCCATCCTCTGATTTACGTGCTCGGTATAACCTCTGTCACAATCACTTGGAATGTCGGATCACCTTGCAAACTGATGCATCGCGAAGCCAGACTAGATTAGAAAAGATCTCAAGAAGACCTCATTTGCAATTTCATCCATCTGGGAAGCCAAATTCAAGGGCGCCCTTGAGCTATAGGGGCGCGAAAAACCATGAACATCACAATTTTTGTGACATTCTTCTTGCTCGTAGTCTTAGCTTCTGACCTTGATAATCGGAGTTTTGCACTACATACATCTTTGCTCGATAGCTCCTCAAAAATTTGGGCTAGTTCTGAAGAAGCTGAATCCATTAGCAAGCACATGCAATGAGATTTGAGCCTCCAAAAAGAAGGGCACCCCTGGGCTACAGGGGTGCAAATCCGCTTTCTGCTTGAAAATTCATTTGTCTTTGCTCTGAAAAACACTCCTCCGGCCACTGAATTAACCTTGTAGAAGTATAATCTCGTCGTGAAATGCTCCTTCATCATCCCATACTTTGCTCTGGATCTCAGGTTCAGGTTCTGACCTCTAGGTACTCACCAATTGTCGTTGCCGACTGACATAACACTGAACAAAGTCCATACTTGACCCGCCAAAAAACTAGTATTTTGACCTCATTTTAACAAAGTTTAGACTCTTTAATCAAAATGCCTTAATGAAGCAAAAAATTTGGTTTGGGTACAACATTCCAGTCATTGATGATTTGCTAGATGAATTGAATGGAGCTATGTATTTTACAAAGTTAGATCTTAGATCTGGTTATCATCAAATTCGAATTAAGGAAGAAGATATTTGGAAGACAATATTTAGGACTCATGAGGGTCATTATGAGTTTTTGGTGATGTCATTTGGTCTTACAAATGCACCATCTACATTTCAAAGTTTGACAAATTCTATTTTTAAGAAATTCTTGAGGAAGTTTGTATTAGTGTTCTTTGATGATATATTGATTTATAGCAAGACATGGGAAGAAAACTTGCAGCATGTAGATCAAGCATTACAATTTCTTGAAGATCATCAACTCTATGCTAAGCCATCCAAGTGCGCTTTTGGTCTCAAGGAGGTGGAGTACTTGGGACACAGTTTCACATGAAAGTGTAAAGGTGGATCCTAACAAAATTAAGGCTATCATGGAATGGCCTATTCCAAAAACCATTAAGAAATTGAGGGGTTCCTTGGGATTGATGGGATACTATAGAAGATTTGTAAAGAATTGTGGTCGTATAGCAGCACCCCTCACCGCTTTATTGAAGAAGGATTTTTTTCATTGGAATGAGTATGCTAATGCAACGTTTGAGAGATTGAAGGAGGCTATGTGTACAACTCCCGTGCTTGCCACTCCCCACTTCACCAAGGAATTCATTGTGGAATGTGATGCCTCAAGAAATGGGATAGGAGCAGTTCTCATGCAAGAGGTTCGACCAATTGCTTTTGAGAGTCATCAATTAAAGGGTAAGAATCAGCTCAAGCCTATTTATGAGAAGGAAATGCTAGCTATTCTTCATGCAGTAAAACAATGGAGGCCTTATCTAATGGGTAGACACTTCAAGGTTAAGACAAATCATGATAGCCTAAAATATTTTTTGGAACCAATATTATCTTCTGAAGAGCAACAAAAATGGGCCACTAAGATGTTGGCATATGACTTTGAGATTGTATATAAGAAAGGGAAGGAAAATGTCATGGTAGATGCACTTTCTAGGAAGGATGAGAAAGATGAAGCCTTATTGTGTGCCATTTCAATACTACAAGCAGATTGGGTGGTTGAAGCCAAAGCAGAGTGGCATAATGATGTTGCTACAAGTAATCTCATTCAACAACTAAAGAGTGATCCTAGTAGTTCAGATAACTTTTGTTGGAAGGGAGATGCTTTATGGTATAAAGAGCGATTGTATCTTTGTAAGGATTCCACTTTTAAACACAAGATTCTCATAAAGCTTCATCAGTCTCTAGTTGGGGGTCATTTAGGATTTTTGAAGACATACCATCAAGTCAAGCAAATTTTTTTTTGGGAAGGGTTAAAAGGTGATGTTCAAAAATTTGTGGCCGAATGTTTGGTTTGTCAAAGAAATAAAGGGGAGACAATTAAGATACTAGGTCTCTTGCAACCTTTAGTTATTCCTAGCCAACGTTGGGAAGAGGTATCCATGGACTTCATCACAGGGCTTTCAAAACCTAAGGGTAATAATGTTATCATGGCACTAGTAGATCGCCTCACTAAATATGCACATTTCATTGCATTATCACATCCTTTTACAGCAAGTACAGTGGCTAAAGCTTTTTTGGAGAACATACAAAAACTACATGGTACACCTAAGGTTATTGTCAGTGATCCTATCTTCACTAGTCACTTTTGGAAAGATTTATTCTCATGTTTGGGTACTCAATTGGCTCACAGTTCTTCATACCATCCTCAATCTGATGGGCAAATTGAGGTTGTTAATAAGTGTTTGGAAGGATATCTACGTTGTTTCACTTCAGATAGACAGTCTTAATGGGTAGATTGGCTACCACTAGTAGAATGGTGGTATAACACTTCCTTTCATAGTTCATCAAAAATGTCTTCATTGTAATGAGCCTTGCTCAAACTGACCTTAATTTCTTCAATTTGCTGCCTTGTAATTTTGTCGAACAGTTTGTATGTGAAGTGCTTGTTTGCTGGTTTTGAGTTTCAGTCTGATTGCTTGTTTGAAAGGTGATAATAGAATGCTCCAAATGCTTATAGAACAATGCAAGAATGATAATACTATGCTCTAAATGCAAGGATGACTCTTTTTGATCTTTTGATGCATATAAATGATCTAAGCATGAGAAATGATCACCTACAGCCAACTGGTATTTTAACAAACAGTTGGTATGTAAACTAATAAGCTGAGTACAAATGATATTGAATTGCTCAATGACACTATAAATATCCAACAACTTATATCTCCTTAATCGCTATGAAATACCTAATACAATGCTCATAAAAGTTGGCCAAGAATCTTGGCTCACAAGGAATGCAAGTAAGCTCAAATCTGTATTTTCTGAGTACAAGTATACTTACAGCAGTATACTAGAATGATGCAATTATTCTTATTACAATGCAAAATGCTGATTGAGACAGCAATGAAGATAACAATGCAAGTGCTTAATGAAATGACATGTGAACCTGGAAAGTACGCTGGCTGCCTTGACAAAATGGCTCGAATCTCCCAATAGTCAATGAGTTTGCCTCAAGCCAAGTAGTGCCCAGCCTTCCTATCCCTTGGAGATGCCTCTGTAATTTTCTTTGATTTTATTTCTCCCTTCTTGCAGGAAATCGCACCTTGGTCATAGTCGCCCCTGTTCTTAGTTTCAGATTTCCGGAATAAATTAGGAATGCCACAATCTCCCTTCAAAATGCATGAAACTTCATTATCATATTCCCTAAGAGGTATCCCTGCAATCCTTTTGAATAGTATACGCCAATTAGAAGAGATAACTGCAAAATCGTGGCTCTCTATGAAGCTGCCAACATGACCACTAATATCTGATTTTTGAAACTGATCATGAAATATGCAAATCGACTTAGGATGATGAAGACTCTCAACACAAAATGCCTTCAACGAATACCATCAAAGCTTGGCCAAAGGCCACAATGTGAATGACCGAAGTATCACCCACTCAGCTGCAATAATTTAGATGATATCTCACATCCTCAAAATTGCTATCAATAGGAAGTTTTGTGTTTCCCATGATCAAGAAGAAATCTGCAGAACCCTTGGCTCCACAAAATTGCTCATCAGATGCAAATGTTAATAACTGGATAATTCTCAATGGCATCCCACACCCTCTTTTATACTTTTCTTTTCCCTCATTTGGGAAGCTTCTAGAAGCTCATAATATTTTATTATTATCTTCCCTTTTAATATTTTATATTTGCACTTTATAATAAGATAATGAATTATAACATAAAGTACAAATATAACATCACTTTATAACATGAGGTTTCTAAAATTAGAAACATTTTATAGATCATTAGAAACCTCCAGAAGAATAATGAAACTCCAAAAAGAAGCCAACCGCCGGGAAGACCCTTTAACCATGCCCTATTAGCCTACGAGGGCCACTGATAGGCTAATCATGTAGATGTGCCAATGTCTAGCTGGAAGGGGACATTACATTCATTTATGGCACTATACAAATATCAACCTCCTTCCATCACATCATCATTGAAGGTGTCACCAAGAGTTCAACCAGTGGAGGAGCACTTGCTTCATCGACAACAGGTATTCTCAGGACTCAAGGAGAATTTAGTCATGGCACAAAATCAAATGAAACAACAAGCAGACTAGCACCGCAGTGAAAGAAGTTTTGAAGTGGGGGATTGGGTCTTCTTGAGATTGCAACCTTATAAGCAAATCTCATTGAAGCAACAAAAAAAGAATAATAAGTTGCCTCCAAATATTATGGCCCATACCAAATCATGCAAAAGATAGGTAGTGTTGCCTACAAGTTGGAGTTGCCACCTACAACAAAGATACATCAATTTTTTCATGTTTCTTGCTTGAAGAAGGTAATTGGGTTCAATATCTCTACTCAGACATTATTACTAGAGCTCAATGAAGAAGGAAGAATCATCTTGGAACCAAAGTGCATTCGTCAAACATGCACAAAGAAGCCAAGGACTAGAACATTCATTGAGTATCTCCTCCAATGGAAGAATTTGCTAATTGAAGATGCCACATGGGAAGATGAGGAGTTCACTCAGAAGAATCCACACTTGATTCGCATTGAGAACAATGCTTCTTTGAAGAGGGAGGGCATGTTGCGCCCTTAATATTTGTGTGCATTGGGTTATGAATAGTCAGCTTGTGGCTATTTTAACTCCTAATTAAGTCATGTTATCATTATTATATTATTATTTAGTTAGTTAGGTCGGCCTAGGGGTTATATAGGGTTGTCTAAGTTGGCCTAGGTGATATCCTAGGCATAAATAGGTATATATAGGAGGTTGTGAGTCTTATTTCATCATCATATTGTGAATTGCATTCTCATTGGAGATATTTGGAGGTTGCCCCCTTGAAGTGGCTTGTTATTCTCAGTTATTATCAAGTATTTGCAGCATATTTCATATCATCTTTCTCTATTGTGCAAGTCATTTCATTACACAAGAACTCCCATTACCATCCAACATGGGGTGGTCTACTTACATTGTGGAACCCGAGGACTATTCATCACAATTAAGCCCAAAAGTGTGGCAATCAGCCCTTGGCCCCAAGTGGCAAGAACTCTCATTACCATCCAACATGGGGTGGTCTACTTACATTGTGGAACCAGTTTTCTGCCTCTCCCAATCGTGTTCCCTTGCAAATCCATGCTTGATTTCTTATAGGGAAACTAATAGATTAGATCCATCATTCTAAGAGCCTTAAATAAATTAGAAATTCCCATTAGTAACTAGGTTAAAGATACTTAAGATATTATATATATAAAAACATTATACTCTACCATGATGCATACCAATCACTTATTATACTCAATGGCTGCTGCCTTTTTGAATGCAGATGTTTATTTATTTTCTTTTAAATCTGCATATTCTACCTTTCAGATCTGCTCCATAATATATTTATATGTCTGCTGTTACTCTTCGTTATACTCAAAAAATATTCATTCCATTTCCCCCTTAAAACTCCCACACCGCCATCTATTTATATCTCCTTCATACCTCTTCCAAAGAGAGGCGACTTTACTCACCCAATCCCCAAGGATGCAATTCATACCTTTTCATTATAATTTTAAATAGGAAGATTTGCACATCTTAGGGAGTCGGCTTTATTAGAAATTATTAATCTTTATTAAACTTCCTTTAAGGAAGTCGACCTCATTTAGATATAGTCACTGCCTTCTAATAATAATCACTGCACTTTCTTTTATGTGAATCGCTGCTAGGAACAATAATCTCTGCTCTATCCAATTTAATCTCAAAATCTTTCTCATACTTGGGTGAATATATATATGTGGGATTGTCTTTTATTTGCTTTTTCTTAAACATAAACATGGTTGGCCTGCATATGAGTTGGCTATTAACAACGATCTCATATTTTATAGAGGCTATTTTATCTTAACTTTTATGATTGCTGCCTTCTTTTCACTGTGTAATGCTGTGATTTAGGGAATAAAGCGGGTCATTACATTTACCTTCCTACTGGGTTTCTCTATGACTGTGTGGTTCCTTTTGGTCATGTTCATGTTCTTATGAACCATTTCAGAAATATGAGCATGAATTTAATTAATTGTCATTCATCAAGACATAGAAGGAAGTATTGTAGATGCTAACCAAATCAAAATATATATAACTTGCAGATCATTATAATTGAGAGAGCATAAGGGGAAATATTTTATTACAAAGAAGAACAAGAATAAACTCAAAGTAATCAAAATTTCTTTTTCAAAAATTTAAGCAATGTAAATGAATTTAACGGGGACATCAGCTTTAATCTTCCATGTGTTGGTAAACAGATCTGTTGTTGCAATATTTTGTTGAAATCGGCATGGCATACTCAATAGGCAATGACAAATGCTTTCAACAGTTAGAGAAATCGACATTGAATGGGTGATTTTCCTCCATATTTGAGAGAGGTAGTGTTGTGACCTTTTCACACATAGCCCCATTGCAAATGGGGACCCCCTTTTTTTTCAGGGTTTTGCCTTGGCATCGCAACTGCTAATCACCATTTTTCTTACAATGAGGAGTTAGAGTTTTTAGCTGATCATCAAAGTCAGTGAAGGAAATCATGACTGAAACAGTGTCTCGACATCGTCAAAGGGCTCAGAAGGCTCAGAAGACAAAAAACGCCATTACTTTGGGTCAATTCTGACACCTTCCTATTTTTTAGGGATTTTGCTTTTTTGCTTTTTTCTTTTTGGCATTTTGGGACGAATCCGGGAAGCAGCTTTTATGGACTGTTTTTTTTCATTTTTTTTAAAGTTGACCTAGGATTGGGTCCCTCAAGTCAGGGCCATAACGTTCATAGCTTCAAAATCAAAAATTTGTGTCTCCAAGTATAAAAAGCAAGGGAAAATCTCCAGGCGAGGTTTTGTTTTAGATAAACATAAAAATGGCACAAGAATCATCAAATCCGCTTGGATATGGAAGTATGGCTAGACAACCATGAAGTCTGCCCAAAGGAAGATGTTCAAGAGGAATTATGGAGATGGCGAAGGATGTGCCAAGTTCGCCCAACTATGTCCGACCAAGCCTAAAGTCTGCCCAAACAAAATTGTCCGGCCAAGCCTAAGGTCCGCCCAAAGAAAAATGCCCGGCCAAGCCTAAAAAGTTTGCCCAAGGTAAGCATGGAAAGCAAAGCTCCAAGTCTGCCAATGTAGAGAATGGAAAGGGGAAGGCCAAGTCTGCCCTCCAAGAAGGAAGATGTCCAAGCAAGTACAAAGTCCGCCCAACACATGAAGATGTCTAGTCAAAGGCAAAGTCCACCTAGAGGAAATGCATATTGTCCAGCTAGCTTCAAATTCTGCCCTTTTGTGACCTATTTCACACATCACCCCATTGCAAATGGTGACCCCCAATAGTTTTCTTTTTAGGGTTTTGTCCAAGCGTTGCAATTTCATAAGTCCATTTATTTGAGAGTTTGGGGTTAGAGTTTATGAGAGGTCATCTGAATCAAGTAGGGAATTCAGGCTCAGATCAATGTTTGGACATCGTCAAAGTGCTCAGAAGGCCGAGGAGATGAAAAACACTATTGCTTTGGGTCAATTCTGACACCTTCCTATTTTTTAGGGATTCTGCTTTTCTGCTTTTTTAATTTTTGGCATTTTGGGACCAATCTGGGAAGCAGCTTTTTTGGCCTGCTTTTTTTTTTTTGCTTTTTTCAGCTTTTTTGAAAGTTGACCTAGGATTGGGTCCCTCAAGTCATGGTGATAACATTCATATCTTCATAATCAAAAATTTATGTCTTCGAGTATAAAAAGCAAGGGAAAATTTCTAGACAAGGTTTGTTTCAGATAAACATGAGACTTGCCTAGAAGAATGGCTGACCAAGGCCAAGTTTGCCCAAGGCAAGGAATGTCCAGCCATAGATGAAGTTCGCCCAATGAATAAAGATGGCAAGCCATTGGCCAAGTCTGCCCAAGAGAAAGAAGCATGGCTAAACAAAGTCAAAGTCCACCCAAAGGGAAGATGTCAAAGACAAGGTGAAGTCTGCCCTCCAAGGTATGAAGTGTCCAAGACATTCCAAAGTCTGCCCAAGGTGAAGTTGGCATGGGTTTGGCAAAGTCCGCCCTAGGAAGATGAAAATGTCCAAGGCACTCCCAAGTCCGCCCACACATGAAGATGGTTGGAAAAGCATGAAGTCCGCCCAAATGAGGATGTCCAAGAGCAAGCAAAGTCCGCCTAGCTAAAGGAGAGAGAAAAATGACAAAAAATAATAAATTGGCCATGGGTAAAATAAAATTTCGCCATAATTAAAGGATTAAAAGGTTGGAAGAGGTTAAAAAAAAAATTCAACACTTAGGATATATTTTTATATTTTTCCAACACTCACAAGAAATTTTTGAAATATTAACCACTTAGGAAAATCTCCAAGCTCAAAGAAAAATCTAGAAGATTTTGGCTAAGGATGGCGCCATGGTGAAAATTAGAAACTTTTCTAAAAGATTTTCAATGAAGATTAAATTGCCATTTTGGAAGAAATAAAACAAGTCCGGGTTCGATGAATCTAAGAAAATAAATTGAAGTTACTAAAATCCTCGCTCTCTCCAGCTCTATATTAAGTTTTAACTTGTCACTTTCAAATCATTCTCTCCAAAGTTCGATGGTGAAAAGGTTTTTTGCTCTCTCAAAGTGGTGAAAGATAAATTTTTTGAAGGAGGACTTCTGAAGCGAAAGATAAATTTTTGAAGTGAACAACAAAGAATAAAGTGAAATTTTTGAGTTGAAGGGCGTAATTTCTAGAAAATAAAGAGTTTTTTTTTAGTTTTAGAGTGAATTTTCAGAATTAAAGATCAATTTACAGTCAAAATATACTTTCGAAGGTTCAAAATCTGAGTTTAATTGAATTCTTCCCTCCTGTCTTATTCACTTATTCTAGCAAAAATTTGCTGAGTACTTAGCCAAATTCTTTCATTTTTAGTCTGATTTTTTCATAGAATTTATCTTTTTGACAGGCTGAAAGTGAAATTTTTAGAATAAAGGTCCAGAAAAATCAAAATTAAATTCTTCGAAGTAATGTCAATTCTTTTCATGTTTATTACAAGTTGACGACCACCAAAGGAGGACCTTCAAAAAAACCCCAGATGAAGTTCGCCAGTAAAGGATTGCAGCCAGAGTCGAAAATCAATTCCAAATGGAAAAACATCACAGACAATAACCTCAGGCACATGGATTTCAAAGATTTCAAAAGGAGAATGTATGGGCATGATAGATTCTTGCCAACACCTATTGCTCACCGGATGATGAGAAATGGCATTGTCCAAGCGGCTGGATTTCCACCAGCTATAGAGTGCATTGAGTTGATGATCGAATGCGCCATACATTACAATGCACAAGAAAGGTAGATCATTGCGCCAGAGGGGAGAATATTGGCTCATCTTGGAGAGTTAGCCATTCAAGAAGCATTCGGGATACCAAGTTACAACAGGACCTCCTATAAACCAAAGAAGATGCTAGAAAACTCTATGAAGACCAGTTTGAGCTTTGTGCAACGAATGTTAAATAAGTCTTGGTTAGAAAATCCAAGGCCTTCTATAAAGAAAGTGCCAAAGAAGTTGCTTTGTACTAACTTCAAGGAGGAATACGGTGATATCATTTTGTTGTTGAACAGAGTAATGGGTAACCCTCAGGGTGCGCCATTTGAAACCTGGATGTTCTATTTCATTGATGAGATCACCTCAAGCATCAAGATGTTCAATTGGTCTCGGATGATTAGTGATAACCTCAATGAACAAGTGAAATTTTTTGGAAAGAACTAAGTCCTTTTACATGAGCTCCTACATCATCTACTTGCTAGCTAGAAATTACAGATATACAGGACTGATTTGCAGAGGCATGGTAAGTAATGGTGAAAATGAATTCAAGTCCTATGACTGCTATCCACATCTGCAGCTCAGTGAGAAAACTCACATTAGAAGGGCAAATGATGCCTTCTTGATGTATATCACCAAGATATTGCAGGGAGGAACTCATTAGAGGCTCACTCAAGAGGCCAAGAGCTTGATAAGCAAGTATGGATCCTAGTTTATCCAGTATTCAAGATTCACTTACATAAGAATTCAAGGATTTACCGAATGTCATTACCGACTTCTGATTTACCCTACCAACAAAATGGTCTTGCTCGAGGTTCTTAGACAATTGGAAACATATCAGGGCTTCCAAAGAACAAAGTAGAAAGCAACCATTACCTTTCCATTTTTCATTGGGAATATGTTGGAGTCTAGCCCAACGACACAAGCAGCTGAGAGTGCCAAGCTGGAAATACAGTGGTATCCATTCACCTTTTACCAATCCAAGGATGACTTTGATCCTCACAATCGTATTGGGATAGTAAATGGAGAAAAATACAAACATAGGGTAGACTTGGAGGATTTTTGGGCAAATGTTGCAGATGAGTATGATATCAGGAAAAGACTATGGTCCAAATTGCCAATGACCTTGATTAGAACAATCGAGTGCCTGACTAGCTAGAGGATGATGCGGAATATGTTTAGTCGCACTATGATGAGAATTGGCCTCTTCCTCCTGTGAAGTGGTCAGGACCAGAGCTCGCGAATCTATCCACCTTAATGAAGCCAATTGTCAAGTACTCCCAGTGGTTGGTTGATCAACAAATCCAGGAGCTAAGGCTAAGAAACTTGACCCTCACCTATAACTTGATGGGCAAAATGGAGTCATATTCTTCAAATACAAGAGCGTCGCAAAGTGTCGGATTAATTGAAAGCACCAATTCCAAGAAAAGGAAGGAAGCAATTGATGACTCTATCAGGTTGAAGGGGAAGACAACTATAAACGAGGAACCTGTTCAGAAGAAGCAGAGATCGGAGCCATCCCATTCTGCCACATCCAAGACTGTGAACAAGGTGTTAACTACGATGACTCATTAGCCATAAAAAGGATTCCTTCTCCAATCCATGAGAGGAATATTGAATCAATCCAGCAGGACGATGATGAGCCCCCATCTGCTACAGGCACAAAGATACTTGAATCGAAAAATGAGATGGATATTTTGTATGAAGAATTTCAAGAGGGAATGATTTCCGGTCTTAGAGGAGTTCAGGATATTCCATGTGAAGAAAGTAACCAGGAAGAGGAAGGCATTGAATAGCCTACAATTCCTTATTGGTTAAGAGAAAGATTGAAGATGAATGTACTAGTGAAGATTCAAGAAGAGGATGATACGACCGATTTCTTGGCCAGATTAGAGAAGGTTACCGCAAAGAAGCCAGCCAAGAAATTTTCCACGATCCAGAGAGATGAAGCCAGTTGTCGTTTAGTGCAAATAGCAATGCCAACAGTGGACAAGGCAAAGGAAGATATTACTCCTTAGGAGTATACAATCACTACAATTGACTTGGGACCAACTACAAAGGGTCAAGAGGTTGAGGACTTAGACAACTCAATCGCTTCCATGAAGGCAAGATTAGAGGAGGTAGAAAAGAAAAGAGAATACAAGAAGGAAATTGAGCGTCTGAAAGAATATATTCAGCACTTGACCAGGCCTCTTGATCAAGGCGATTCAGTGGCTGCTCCATTTTTGAATTTTTCGCAGGAAACAATCAAGGATTTTGAAGAACAAGTGGTAACGGCTAAAGAGACCGAGTGGATGGCGAACAAAAGTGAAGAAGCAGCCACATTTGTGGAAAGATTAGTACTGGCCTATAGGCAGACTTCCTCTTTGCTTTCCAGAATTGCAACCATGACGGAAGCCTAGGACAACCTTCAGGATATTTAGGACAGAATTATTCCATGCCTTAGAGTGCTAAAAGGAATCCCAAAGCAGGAATTGATTGATGGGAAAATAATTGCAGCAAGCGCCGCATATGATCTCCACACTTGGTACTGGGCATTGATTGCACGGAGTGATGTCTTAGAAAAAGTGAAGGCTGATGGAATCAGAGTTGATGTTACACCCCGGAAATTTGTATAGTTACTATTCTAGTAATGCTTAGAGCATTCTGATTGTAAGGAAGGTTTTGAATGAATAAAATGTGATTGAACCTTGTTATCAATTTGAGAATCTGTTTACATGCTATGATTGACTCATTCTGTATTCTCGATTGATGTTATTCTTGGATAAGCAATGCATAGAGGAAAGTAATTAGTCTTGTTTTATATATTTGATTTATATATACTGCAAATATTGTGAGCAATTGACTGCCGTGGTTTTGTGCCATGGATGCAGGAACAGGAACTATTCCTCCAGGTGGAGGGGAAACATCATTCGGGAGAGGAACTTGGTCGGCTAACCGGTAAAGTTGATCATATGAGCATACACACACTTCACTGAGGGTTTTGGGAACTGAGTCAGATTGAGTTGTCATGATAAGTCATCCTTAGGCTTAGGAGTTTCTGATTTCTTCTTTATGCTTTATGAGTGGTGTTACTTGATTGACTGACTTACTGTTCTATGAACCTTGAATGTGAAATGTGAACTAATAAGTTATACTGACGCCTGGAATTTACAGTTAAATGTATATATACATGTTTGTGCAATTACGTATATTAAAGGTGCTCTGACTGGCCTATAATACACGTAATTGGATAATTGGAAATAAACATGTATAGATATATTTAAATGTAAATGTGGATATATTTATAAATATATTTAATAATATATTTAATATAGACATTATTATAGTTTAATCGATAATGAAATATATTGGTATATCTATATTAATATTTAGATATTATATAGATATATTCATATATTTTAAACTATAATGGTTTATATTAAATATAGTGTTAAATGTTTTTATAACATTTTAAAATATATATTAAAATGACTTTCCTTGGAAAGATTTGAAATAGACTTATAGTTATTTGGTAATTATAATACATTTGTCATTTGGAATAAAAGAATTCGAAATTTTCAAACCTTTGGAAAATACGTGGGAAGTATTATTGGGGAAAGGAATTTCGAAATTTATTTACCATTGGAAATTCATGAAAAATATTAAAGGAAATATGAATGTTTGAGACTATAGACTTTTTAAAGATTTAAAGTAAATGATTCATTAAGCTAAAAATCGCAGATTTCTTCATGGGAAGAAATCGCGCGACTATGAGAACCAGAAAACAATGGAAACAATGGAGAATGAACCCGCGCCCAGCTCGCATATCTTAGACTTGGTCGCGGATGTTTGTACGCCACCATCCTAGACGCGTGGGCAGAAGAAAGCCAAAAACGTCTGTATGTAACCCTTGACGTTTTCAACAGCAAACTTAAAACGCCATTTGTTCATACAGTCCGCCATTTTTTAGGGCATTTTCAGTGACTAAACCTGTACGTGGATGCTTCACGAATTCGTCATGTGATAGTTGAAACATTCTTTGAAAATATGTTTGATTCATCACTTAAATTTGCTGAGTGTCTGGTTATTTGTTTGCCACTGCGCATTTTGACAATGTCAATAGGAGAGGTGTCGAATTCTCATGCCTACAATGTAGTAAACATGAGAATTCGAAACCTATATATAGGTTCACTCTCATTGCTAAATTCACCACTTTCCTTTGCATTGGAATTACAAATTTCATTGCTGTTGCATTTTTTGTGTGTTGCAATCCCTCTTTGCTGTTGAATTTTGTGAGAATCTTAGTTCACCATCACTGCTGTTTGCATTTGCTTAGCTGGTAAAGGCTGTGAAGAACGGTGGAGGAAGAGCTGAAGCTACCGATCAAACTCATTTCGCAGCAAGGAATTCAGGCATGAGAAATGTTTTGAAGAATTTCTGTCATTGATATAAAAATGAGTTATTTGTTGCTTGATTATGCTTTGCATTATGTTGTAGTATGAAATGAAAATATTAGAAAAGCCTCTATTGTTCTAAGGAATTGTATTGAATTGGGAATAGCTTAAATCTCATTAGAAAAGGCTTATTGAATTAAGAAATAGCTTAAGAGCTTGTTGAATTGGAAATAGCTTAAAAGCTTGTTGAAATGAAATAGTTTGATTTCATAGGAGAGTTTGAAAAGGAATAGCATAAAAGGGAAATGTTTGATTACTTCTTAATAAAAGTACTTTATGTTTTGTATTATATGAATACTGCTTGAACTCCTTAAATAAAGGAAAAGGAACTAGTTATTAAATACTAGGACGAGGGTGGATTCAGTACCAAGGTAGTCTAAAGCTTTAGAGTTAAATAGGTTAACTAGAGAAAGCTATGTACTCCATGGATAAAGATTTCCATGTTAGGAGGTACCAGAGGGACCCCTTGTTGACTGTACTCCATTTCCTGTTTAAGTAGTTGAAGTAGGAAGTCTAGGGTGATTGACTACCCACAGAAAGGACTCAACCTACGCGTAGGATAAGGCAGCCTTAAGTCAAACGGAAACTGACTTAGTGCAAGTGATAGATGACCGTCATTTTAAGTACTGCCGAAATGCTTTGGCCAAAGTAGTGTAGTATACCTAACGTCCACTTAGACTGTGAGACGAATTACACTGTCAGTTCACAGTAATCCAGGTTACATACTAGATTGAGATTGTGAGGGCACAAGGATTTAGTTATGTAGGATTACACACTATGCTCAGTTGGTCATACAGAATCGGTTACCCAACCAATCTCTTCGTAGAAGGGAGGGCCATCTACTTAACAGTAAACGTGCAGGGGACCGCAATATAAGTCCGTGGTTGGTGGAAAAGCACCTGAGTGATGTTTCTCCTCCACAGTAGACTTCTGATGAACCAAGGTTTGAAAGGGAAGATCCTGGACAGTCTTATTCCTATTTGTTCAAAAGCTTCCGAGCTATGTTTGAAACTTGTAAGATTCTTACCTTGCTTTTTAATTGAAAGAAAAGTAATGATGAAAGCGTACTCTGTTATTTACTTGGAAAATAGAGCAATGATGTATTGTGTCATTTATTTCTTTATGATGAAATGTTCAATTAGAATGAAAAGAACAGTTATTTACTTTGTCATTATAAATGTATTTCCTTGTATCTTATTAGTGAAAGTAGAAAATTTTTGTTTACCCGATTTTGGGGTTGTTACATGTGGTATCAGAGCTACCAGGTTTAGCTCTGGAACCTATGAGTTCACCAAATTTTCTATTTCCAACATTACCTAATGTTGTGAAAAATTCTTGTGTCAGGATGGTACGTGTTAGATTAACGGCGAGAAAGTCCGTAATCGGAAACGAACGCTACCTAAAGGCCAAGAAGGAAAAGGAGGCAATTGTGAAAACAATTGAAGGAACCAACTACAACAACGCAGTTTGGTTGAGTGACACAGAAACTTTCAGTCACGCACTTTCTCAAATCCATGGTGAGAAGAGAAAGATGAAACTAGAGGCAATGTACAACTACTTTCCCTCCGTTGCACCCGAAGAGTCTGAACCCTTGTCTCTATCCGGAGATATGCCATCTGAAGAAAGTTCCAGTCCGGCCTTCATATTTAGGGATCCTAGAGTCGTCCCAATGGCGGAAGTAATTATGATATCTACAAGTAAAGAGTCTGAGGGATATACACCAAGGACCCCACCAATGGAGAAATGGTCTCATGAACAAATGCCTGCGAAAGGCATGGACCATAAAGAAGAGGAACAATTAAAGAACGCTGCATCCTGAATATATGTATCGGACAATAAATCCGAGGGTTACTATCCATTTTGGGATAGGAAAGATCAAATTAGGGAAGAACTTAATGAAAGAGATTTACAACTCTCTCAATCTGTTGGGTACACACCTCTTAGCTATGTATCCGAGAGTGAATCGGAAGGATATTCACCCCTTGACTATCTGAATAGTCACTCTATGTGAATCTTGTGGATTCTTTTCGAAATCCTCCTATCTATAAATAAAACGAGTTTTATCTATCAATCAAGATGTCAAATTTTTGTGTGAAAATATTTGTTTGTATGGAATGGTGTTTGATTATATGTTTACTTAATAGTAAAGTAAAGGTTAGTCTAACTTAAAATTAAATTTCAGGTTATAATTTCTTTAATCTATGGTTCTAGTATACGAAAGGAATCGAAATAAATCCAGAGCGAATCAACAAGAGGAATTGTCACCAGCTGAGATGGAAGCTAAGCTAGACCAAATATTGGCTAGACTAGCCAACCTTGAGAAGGAAAAAGCCAAGGATAGGGGAGAAAAAGATGTAACTATGGAGGAGTTAGAAGAAAGTTCTTCACATCATGCTGAAAGAGAGAAATCACCTACTAACTCCATGGACAAAAACAAGAAGATGATATCTCGAGAACTAACAAGGGATATGAAGAAAATCTATCCACCCAAGTTCGATGGAACTGCTGGGGGTGATGAAGCCGAAGCATGGCTTGTCCAAATGGAAAAGTACTTTGAAATCCGGGATTACGATGAGGTTACCAAGGCTGCTTGGGGAGCATACCAGTTGGCTGGAGAAGCTTCTAACTGGTGGATGAATAAAAAGTTGGAGCTTAACCTAAGTTCATGGAAATTAACTTGGAATGAGTTTGTTGAAATCTTCCGTAACCGGTGGTTACCTCAACTGTACTATGATCAGAAACTGTCCGACTTCCAGGAGCTGAAACAAGGAACCATGACAGTTCACGAGTACTGGGAGAAATTTACTCGTCTTATCCGCTGTGTGCCCATTTATCTCAAGGATGAACGATTCCGAATACGGAAGTTCCTTCTAGGTTTAAATCATCGGATAGGAAGGGAGGTTGACATGCATGGTCCAACCATTATGGACCTAGTGTATGAAAAAGCTATCCGTCAAGAACAGAAGCTTAGGGCAGATTCCTACCATCAAGATAGGAAGGATCGTAGGAAAGATAATGATGTGGGCAGCAAGACAGCATCAAGGAAGGAAGACTCCACTTTCACTTCCAGAAAACAAAAAGGGAAGCGGTCTCGCTTCAATGGAAAAGATTTCAAAGGAGACCGAAAAAGGAATGACAACACCAACAAGAATGGAAATGGAACAAGCAAGTCAGGAGTAATTCCTGAAAAGAAAGGACCAAGGGATGGATGTTTTATCTGTAAGGGAGATCACTATGCAAGTGAATGCCCTGATAGGACTTCTAGTTCTCAGTCTCGAGGAAATGCTTTGCCTTCGCAGCAGGCAATGTTCCAACAAAGGATTCATGCTGCAGTGGACGATCGGCAGGCGGACTATCAAATCACTCCGATCGAAGTTCAAGGTAACCTTTTTGGACTACCTATTTCTGTTTTAATCGACACTGGTGCAACTGAAAATTTCATTTCACCTAAGGTAACTAGGCAATTGTCTAGGAAGGCAGGATACATGGAAAAGGCTTGGAATGTAGAGTATGCAAACCAAACAAGAGCAAGGGTTAACCAATGTCTATTTGAGGCTAGGTTAGAATTACCCAACTTTGCCACTGAGGTTAACCTATATGTCGCACCTCTAGGGTCCTATGATGTAATCCTAGGAATGAATTGGTTGTGGAGACATAGGGCTATTGTAGACTGCCAAGCCAAGACAGTAAGATGCCTTGACGATTTAGGAAACCTTGTAGAAATCCAAGAGATACCAAGAGAAGTGACTGTTCGGCAAATCATAGCAATGCAGCTGATGAAAGCCAAGAAGAGAGGTTGTCAACTTTTCGCAGTCAAGATTGAGAAACTAGGGCAAGAAGACGGAAACTCTGTTTTTCAAAGTTCTCAAGAACTTGAAGATGGAGAAGTGGAAGAAATAGGAAGAATAGATATGGAGAAGTATCCTATCTTAAGAGACTATGCTGATGTATTTCCAGAGGAACTATCAGGTCTTCCACCAAAGAGAGTGTTCGATTTTTCAATCGACATTGTGCCAGGATCCGAACCGGTATCTAAAGTACTGTACAGGATGACTACAACTGAGCTCATGGAATTGAAGACGCAGTTGGATGAATTGCCGTCCAAAGGGTTAATACGACCTAGCGTATCACCATGGGGAGCACTAGTGAAATTTGTCAAAAAGAAGGATGGTACATTACGTTTATGCATCGATTATCGAATGCTAAACAAAGCAATGGTAAAGAACAAGTACCCGTTGCCACGTATTGATGACCTCTTTGATCAGATGAAAGGTGCAGCTGTATTTTCAAAGATAGATCTGAGATCCGGATATCACCAGCTGAGGGTGAAGGATGAAGATAATTTCAAGACAGCATTTAGAACTCGCTATGGACATTATGAGTTCACAGTTCTACCATTTGGTTTAACCAATGCGCCTGCAGCCTTCATGAATCTCATGAATAGTGTCTTCAGAGATTACTTGGATAAATTTGTGTTGGTCTTTCTAGACGACATATTGATTTACTCCAAGAATGAAGAAGAGCATTGTAAACATCTGGAGATGGTGTTACAAAGGTTAAGAGAACACAAGCTTTATGGGAAACTGTCCAAGTGTACTTTCTTTCAAGAAAGAGTGCACTATTTGGGCCATGTTATTTCAGCTGAAGGGATAGCAGTAGACCCAGCCAAGATAGAGGCAGTTATGCAATGGCTTGTACCCAAAAATGTATCTGAAGTGAGGAGTTTTATGGGACTAGCTGGATATTATAGGAAGTTTGTGGAAAACTTTTCAAAGATTGCTTTCCCTATAACATCATTACAGAAGAAAGGTAAAAGATTTGCATGGAATGAGAAGTGCCAAGAGGCATTTGATCTTCTCAAGGAAAAATTGACCACCGCACCAATCTTAAAGGTACCAGATCCTGAAGGAAGCTTCACAGTCATAACTAATGCTTGTGGAGAAGGATTAGGAGGTGTGTTGATGCAAGAAGGACAAGTAATTGCTTACGAGTCCAGGAAACTAAAGCCATATGAAATGAATTATGCTTCGCATGATTTGGAACTAGCAGCAGTAGTACATGCTTTACAGATGTGGAGACACTACTTGCTTGGAAAACCATTTGAGTTGAAAACAAATCACAATGGTTTAAGATATCTCTTCACTCAACCTAATCTAAATGCTAGACAGAGAAGATGGTTGGAGTTAATTGCAGATTATGACTTTAATATTAATTATATTAAAGGAAAGGAGAATAGAGTTGCTGATGCCTTAAGTAGAAGACGCCATATTGCATCTATTGTGACAATTTAAAGCGACTTCAAGGAACAAGTGCTTTTGAAATGCAAAGAGGATGAATTTTACTTACAGGTTAAGCAAGCACTCATTAAGAATCCTCTAGACTCTAGGTATGAAGGATACCAATTCGAGTCCAGTGGGATAATGAGGTACAAGGATAGGATGTATGTGCCAGATATCAAGGAATTGAGAAATCTTGTATGGAGCGAGATTCATGAGGCACCATATTTTGGACATCCTGGAGTAACCAAGATGATGGCTGATGTAAAACCGTTATATTTCTGGAAAGGAATGAAAGGTGATGCCGCAAATTATGTAGCTCAATGCCTTGAGTGTCAAAGAGTAAAAGTTGAACATCATCATCCAGCAGGATTGTTGTATCCTCATGATATTCCTGAAAGGAAATGGCAGGTTATAAGTATGGATTTTGTGCAAGGATTGCCAATGTCTAGGAACAAGCATAACGCCATTCTGGTAGTAGTGGACAAGCTAACTAAGGTAGCACACTTCATACCAGGGAATCTAACCGATGGAGCACCGGTCATAGCAAGAAAGTTTGTACAGGAAGTTTTTAGGTTGCATGGTATTCCTGAAAAGATTATATCTGATAGGGATGCACGCATCACTTCTAGGTTTTGGCAAACTTTGTTTTCTGCATTGGGAACGCAGTTAAACATTAGCTCGGCATATCATCCGGAAACGGATGGGCAAACTGAGAGGGTAAATCAAGTTATGGAAGACCTACTTAGGGTATATTGCATGGATCAGCAATATAAGTGGGAGGACTATTTATCCTTGGTCGAATTTGCATATAACAACTCGTATCATTCTGCAATTAAAATGGCTCCTTTTGAAGCTTTGTATGGTCGAAAGTGTCGAACTCCTATAAGTTGGGATAAACTTGAGGATCGAGTAAGTCTTGGGCCAGAAATGTTAGCAGAAATGGAAGAACAAGTTAAGGTTATTAAGCAAAGGTTAGCAGAGGCTAACAGTCGACAGAAAAGTTATGCAGATGCTAAGAGAGTGCCTCGAAGTTTTGTCATAGGTGACAAGGTACTTTTGAGAGTGAAACCTCACAAAAGTTCCATTAACTTTGGAAAGAATTCTAAATTGGCTCCACGTTATGTTGGACCATTTGAAGTCTTAGAAGAAGTAAACCCTGTAGCTTACCGAATCGCTTTGCCACCCGCTCTTGCTAGAATGCATAATGTCTTCCATGTATCTTACCTTAAAAAGTATATTGCTGGAGATAATCATGTTATTGATTGGACTGCCTTACAGGTAAGGGATCCAGGAGTAATAACTCTCGAGCCCGTCAAGGTGCTGGAAATACGTAAGCTACACTTACGTAACCGAGAAGTCTCGCAATGCAAGGTTCAGTGGGACCAGTATGCGGAAGACTCAGCAACTTGGGAGGACTATGCAGAAATCCGAAGAAGATTTCCTGACATTCTTGAAGTTTTTGAGAATGCTGAACAATAAAGATTTTGTTTTGTTTTTATGCTTTGAATAATACCTTTGGTCATCGAGGACGATGAATCATAAGGGGGGGAGTATGTTACACCCCGGAAATTTGTATAGTTACTATTCTAGTAATGCTTAGAGCATTCTGATTGTAAGGAAGGTTTTGAATGAATAAAATGTGATTGAACCTTGTTATCAATTTGAGAATCTGTTTACATGTTATGATTGGCTCATTCTGTATTCTTGATTGATGTTATTCTTGGATAAGCAATGCATAGAGGAAAGTAATTAGTCTTGTTTTATATATTTGATTTATATATACTGCAAATATTGTGAGCAATTGACTGCCGTGGTTTTGTGCCATGGATGCAGGAACAGGAACTATTCCTCCAGGTGGAGGGGAAACATCACTCGAGAGAGGAACTTGGTCGGCTAACCGGTAAAGTTGATCATATGAGCATACACACACTTCACTGAGGGTTTTGGGAACTGAGTCAGATTGAGTTGTCATGATAAGTCATCCTTAGGCTTAGGAGTTTCTGATTACTTCTTTATGCTTTATGAGTGGTGTTACTTGATTGACTGACTTACTGTTCTATGAACCTTGAATGTGAAATGTGAACTGATAAGTTATACTGACGCCTGGAATTTACAGTTAAATGTATATATACATGTTTGTGCAATTACGTATATTAAAGGTGCTCTGACTGGCCTATAATACACGTAATTGGATAATTGGAAATAAACATGTATAGATATATTTAAATGTAAATGTGGATATATTTATAAATATATTTAATATAGACATTATTATAGTTTAATCGATAATGAAATATATTGGTATATCTATATTAATATTTGGATATTATATAGATATATTCATATATTTTAAACTATAATGGTTTATATTAAATATAGTGTTAAATGTATTTATAACATTTTAAAATATATATTAAAATGACTTTGCTTGGAAAGATTTGAAATAGACTTATAGTTATTTGGTAATTATAATACATTTGTCATTTGGAATAAAAGAATTCGAAATTTTCAAACCTTTGGAAAATACGTGGGAAGTATTATTGGGGAAAGGAATTTTGAAATTTATTTACCATTGGAAATTCATGAAAAATATTAAAGGAAATATGAATGTTTGAGACTATAGACTTTTTAAAGATTTAAAGTAAATGATTGATTAAGCTAAAAATCGCGGATTTCTTCACGGGAAGAAATCGCGCGACTATGAGAACCAGAAAACAATGGAAACAATGGAGAATGAACCCGCGCCTAGCTCGCATATCTTAGACTTGGTCGCGGATGTTTGTACGCCACCATCCTGGACGCGTGGGCAGAAGAAAGCCAAAAACGTCTGTATGTAACCCTTGACGTTTTCAACAGCAAACTTAAAACGCCATTTGTTCATACAGTCCGCCATTTTTTAGGGCATTTTCAGTGACTAAACCTGTACGTGGATGCTTCACGAATTCGTCATGTGATAGTTGAAACATTCTTTGAAAATATGTTTGATTCATCACTTAAATTTGCTGAGTGTCTGGTTATTTGTTTGCCACTGCGCATTTTGACAATGTCAATAGGAGAGGTGTCGAATTCTCATGCCTACAATGTAGTAAACATGAGAATTCGAAACCTATATATAGGTTCACTCTCATTGCTAAATTCACCACTTTCCTTTGCATTGGAATTACAAATTTCATTGCTGTTGCATTTTTTGTGTGTTGCAATCCCTCTTTGCTGTTGAATTTTGTGAGAATCTTAGTTCACCATCACTGCTGTTTGCATTTGCTTAGCTGGTAAAGGCTGTGAAGAACGGTGGAGGAAGAGCTGAAGCTACCGATCAAACTCATTTCGCAGCAAGGAATTCAGGCATGAGAAATGTTTTGAAGAATTTCTGTCATTGATATAAAAATGAGTTATTTGTTGCTTGATTATGCTTTGCATTATGTTGTAGTATGAAATGAAAATATTAGAAAAGCCTCTATTGTTCTAAGGAATTGTATTGAATTGGGAATAGCTTAAATCTCATTAGAAAAGGCTTATTGAATTAAGAAATAGCTTAAGAGCTTGTTGAATTGGAAATAGCTTAAAAGCTTGTTGAAATGAAATAGTTTGATTTCATAGGAGAGTTTGAAAAGGAATAGCATAAAAGGGAAATGTTTGATTACTTCTTAATAAAAGTACTTTATGTTTTGTATTATATGAATACTGCTTGAACTCCTTAAATAAAGGAAAAGGAACTAGTTATTAAATACTAGGACGAGGGTGGATTCAGTACCAAGGTAGTCTAAAGCTTTAGAGTTAAATAGGTTAACTAGAGAAAGCTATGTACTCCATGGATAAAGATTTCCATGTTAGGAAGTACCAGAGGGACCCCTTGTTGACTGTACTCCATTTCCTGTTTAAGTAGTTGAAGTAGGAAGTCTAGGGTGATTGACTACCCACGGAAAGGACTCAACCTACGCGTAGGATAAGGCAGCCTTAAGTCAAACGAACCTGACTTAGTGCAAGTGATAGATGACCGTCAGTATAAGTACTGCCGAAATGCTTTGGCCAAAGTAGTGTAGTATACCTAACGTCCACTTAGACTGTGAGACGAATTACACTGTCAGTTCACAGTAATCCAGGTTACATACTAGATTGAGATTGTGAGGGCACAAGGATTTAGTTATGTAGGATTACACACTATGCTCAGTTGGTCATACAGAATCGGTTACCCAACCAATCTCTTCGTAGAAGGGAGGGCCGTCTACTTAACAGTAAACGTGCAGGGGACTGCAATATAAGTCCGTGGTTGGTGGAAAAGCACCTGAGTGATGTTTCTCCTCCACAGTAGACTTCTGATGAACCAAGGTTTGAAAGGGAAGATCCTGGATAGTCTTATTCCTATTTGCTCAAAAGCTTCCGAGCTATGTTTGAAACTTGTAAGATTCTTACCTTGCTTTTTAATTGAAAGAAAAGTAATGATGAAAGCGTACTCTGTTATTTACTTGGAAAATAGAGCAATGATGTATTGTGTCATTTATTTCTTTATGATGAAATGTTCAATTAGAATGAAAAGAACAGTTATTTACTTTGTCATTATAAATGTATTTCCTTGTATCTTATTAGTGAAAGTAGAAAAATTTTGTTTACCCGATTTTGGGGTCGTTACAGTTGAGGAGCAGATAAAAGAGATTCAGAATAAGCTTTTCCTTATAGCTGCGGATGTACTTGAGAAGGAGATCATCCGAGAAAATGATATGCAGCTAGAAAGTCTAAAGCTCAGAACCCAGGAGATTTTCTTCACCATCACTGGATCGGTCCTAAAGCAGAATTTGACTAAGGCAACGAAATTCTTGTCTATTCGGAATGCCTTCATAAAACACGAATTGGAGTGGGAGAGTGCTTTTATTGGGTGTGTTGAGGACTTGGAGGGATTGGAATTCAAGGTGAACATGCTACCACATGTCACGATGGAGGAAATCATCCCAATTGTGTCCAAATTCATTGAAGATACTGCCACTCGAGAGTATAAGGATGCACTTCCTTGAAGATAGCTCCTCGTGCCACTTGTTCTCCATGCAATTGTTGTTTATGTTATTTTGGGAAACCCTAATTAGGGTTGTTATGTCTTGATCTCAGCCATTAATTTTAGATTGATCTTGGCCTTTCATTTGCTTTTCATAACTCTATATAAACTCCTATTCTCTCGTTTCATATTGTGAAGAAAGTTTATGAAATTGTTGCTTAGAGCTACTTGGATAATAAAAGTTCATATTCCAAGATTGCTTTGAATCCTTCTTGTTATCAATTGGCTGCATGGTTGGATATCTCCTTCAACATAGAATAGATTTAGAGTATAATTTGATTTGCACGTTTGTTAGATGAATGAAAGATTTGATAGTATAGATTGGTGAAACTCTTGCTCATACTTTCTTTGAATGAATGATTTTTGTTCAATGCATAAAGTTAGCCTGAGCTTAGATTGTGGATGCTTCAACTTCTACTGTGGATGAAATATTGTTCGATTTATGGTATTATTTCATGGTATGTAAATCTTAAGCACAACACTAGAAGATTGCACTTACTTTGTGTAGTTGTCGTTTATGTGGCGAAGCAAAGTATTATTATTTGTTTCACCTAGTCTTTACCATCTCTTGAGTTCTTAGAAGTAGCATAGAACTTCTAAACCCTTATCCTTTTGCCCCTTTTTTTGAAATTCCAAAACTGAAAATCCCAAAAAGAAAAGAGCATTTATCGTCAAATTCATCTAAGTCTTAACTTGTGAATGATTTTTAAGTGTAAGTCCCCCTCGTATTTCAGCATACATAACCAAGGAAGCTATCCCACATAAAGTCGCTCATTCGCACATATAAACCTTGGAGTTGCCGTGTGGTCTTTCTTGCAGTCTTGGCACACGTAGTGATTTTGTTCAAGAGTGGGTAGAGTGTCCTTGAAATTTTATTCTAAAATGTTCAGTGAATGATAAAATGTACACCAACACGCCCTAAACCAAGGTGAGCATGGTAAGGTAATCATGAAGTCCACTCAAGATGAAAAAGGCATGAGGAAGGCAAAATCCGACTTGTCCAAGGAAGAGCAAAGTTTTCCTTGTGTAAGCAATCACCAAGTCCGCTTTGTCCCAAGAAACTCCAAGTCCACCATGCTTTGGCATGCCATTGGCAAAGTCCGCCCACACTTGGAAAGAAACTCTCCTACTCCACCCATAGAAGGAAAGAAAGCCTCAAAGTCTGATCTTGAGAGGGAAAGGTTTTCTTGAAGTCCGCAACAACTAAGTCAAGAACGGATTCAAGATTTTACTAAGGCATTTACAGGAGAAAGGAGTGAAGCTTTTCAGGCTAAACATTTGTTTACCTCCCTCTTGTCTAAATTCTTAAGGTGGCAGGGGTATTTCAGTTCATTTTCTGCCTTTTTGATGAGCAACTAAGGCATGTTTGTGGAGTTTTCAATCTGCTTTTCAAATTTTGGAGGAAATCTTCAAGGGACTTAATCTGATTTTCATTTTGTCTTCCAGAATTTGAGTCTAATTTCAATATCAATTCACAGATTTCACGACTGAGTTTTTTTTTTTCAAGGACCAATTTCAGTCCCAAATTTTCAAATCAGATCAAGTTTTCTAAATTTTCCGAATTCCTAAGTGTTGAAAACTAGAATGTCAAGGAATTGAAGTAAAAAATCCCAAAAAAATCAAAACTCACTTTGTCGCCAAACCTTCGAGTTTACACTCAAAGTTAGGATCCTAACTTATTTCCTTTTTTTTGTGCTTTGCAAAGGCAGGATCGTCAAAGAAAGCACAAATAGAATTTCAGGGCATCAGGAAAGAAAAGTCCTCAGACTTGGTGAAAATATAGAAAAAATTAAATAAATTTCTGACTTCTTGAGGGATTTCATCTACAATCCTAGACCCATTGAAGCAATCAGGGCCACTTCTTGAAGGATTTCATCTCCTGAAGAATTAAAGACAAGCTCCCAATTAGAATCAGATGGTGACAAGAAAATTCAAGCAGGAGGAATTTCAAAGCAATCGGGAAGGAAAATCTTAAATAACTTTAAGTCTAGACATTTGCTCCAAGGGGAGACTTCCAGACCTCAAAGATTCAAATGCAAGTGAGAAGAAGAAATCAAAATCTCAAAGGAAATCCAAGATCAAAGCTAGGAAGAAACAAGCACAAAGGACAAAGTCGTTGGCAAAGAAAGATATTATTCTAAGGAAAGTGCATGGAAAAAGAACAAGGTGACCAAGGAGGACATCCAACACACTGAGGCGGCGCCTCGTCATCTTCCAACCAATCAAATTGTTCCAAGTCAACATTTCTAGGTTCAATCAACCTAACTTATCCATGGAATTGGTTTATATTTAGCAGAAGGACAAGTGTCCCCAAATGTAATTTTCTCATTGGTTGAGAGGTAGTTAGTTGTGACAAGCCCTAATTAGGGTTTTATTTTGTAATCTCGGTTGTTGATTCAAAATCAATCTTGGCCATTGAATTGTAAGCCTATAAATTGAGCTTCCCCCTCATTTGTAAAACATGGGAGCATGTTGCAAAACATGTTGAGATAAGAAAATTATTGTGTACGACTGCCAAAGTAACAAGTAATGCACTGTTTGAATTGATGGTGATTACTTCTCTTATTTTGGAGTTTGCATGGTTCTTATCCCTCATCATAGTTTAGATTTTATTTCATGTATGTTAGATGAATACAAGATCTGATAAGTATTGATTTATGGTGAAACTCTTGTTCATACTTTCTTTGAATAAATGATTTTTGTTCAATGCGTAAAGTTAGTCTAAGCTTACTTTGTGTATGCTTAAATTCTGTCTGGATGAATATTGTTCGATTTGATGGTAGTTATTCATGACGTGAAAATCATAAGCACATCCCTTGAAGATTGCATCCACTTTGTGTAGTTGTCCTAGCGTGGCGAAGCAAAGCGTGGTTATTGATTTCACCAAGTCAATACTGTCTCTTGAATTCTTAGGAGTAGATTGGAACTTCTAAACCCTTATCTCCTTTTCAATTTTCTTGAAGTCCATGACCCAAGACCCAAAAAATAGAGCTTCATTGTGAATTGAACGAGCCTAGCATAAGTCCCTTTGTGTATTATCAGCATATCACAACGCCCATTGAGCTTATCCACATGTCAAGACCTGACAAAAGAAACCTTGGAATTGCCATATGATCTTCTTGCAATCTTAGCATATGTGGTGATTTTGTTCAAGAGAGGATAGAGTGTCTTTGGACATTTTATTTTGTGTTCGGTGGTAATAAAATGCACACCAATAGGTAGCTCCCTCATAAAATGGGGGTATTTTTGGGTTTTTGTGTATTTTTACCAAGAAGTACAGAAGAGCACAAAATCAAGAAATGGAAAACACATACAAAGAAACCCTAGATGAGAAATGTAAGAAAATTGACTATGAATTCCTTGAGAAAAAATGGGAAAATGATGGACAAAAAGGGCAGAGTATGTAGAGTTAAATAGAAAATAGAGTTTAACCCTAGACTCACACTAACAACAAGAAGGATGAAGGCTCAACTGTTTAATACTTTTCATGAAATACACGAAAAAGGAATGAAGGACTACATTTCCATACCAGACACAAGAATGGAAGAGAAGTGTATACGCAGGAGAGAGAGAGAGAGAGAGAGAGAGAGAGATAACAATATATAGACCATTCTTCACATTCTTTCAAAAATTAAATGTATAGTTTCAGTTCTTTCCCTGCGTTTTTAATAAAGAGAACCAATGAATGATCGATTCCAAATCAGACATAAGAAATTATCTAAAACCCTAGGAAGAAATCAAAAACAAAATATGCTATCAAAATCTTCTTATTTCCTTCAAAAATGGGCTCAAAGTCATAAAGAATTCCCTGTACAATCCGTTTTAGTCTCAACCTTTAGTCACATAACCCAGTTCTATAACCACCTTACTATCATATGACTTTACAATAAATAGAGAAAGAGTGTTCATTTTTCCGTACAACCATTTTCCTCTTTCCTTTTGGACATCACAAAATATTTCAAATCATATCCCCAAAGCCCCAAAATGAGTGTATATTTAATAGCTCATTAAAAATAAATACATTGCAAACATTAATAAGGCTGACTTTATAATTAAATATTAAGTTCTTTTTGAACCTTGACATGCAAATGATTGTCACGGTATTTTATCGAACATTTGGTATGTGATGGTTGTAGATGATCATTCTTGAAGCTTTTTGACAAATGATCAACATGCACTGTCAACGTCATGCATTTACCTCTTACAATTGAGTTAGTTTAGTAAATTTCCATCTTTGAGTTCATCGTCCTTCTAAAGTCTTGTAACTGTGTTACCATCAAAATCTATCACAGTAAGGGATTCATGGCAATATGACAATTTTGTTCTCACTTTTAATTCTTGCAAATCATTCATTGGAATGTTCTTAACACAATAGTTCTGCAGCAGCATTTCACCATTCTTCGATATAGCGCAAACATTTGCAATGATGAATAGCTCAGGTTTTCTATCTTCTTTTGATCAATTCTCTCGATGTTGCCAAGAAGTGTCATCATTGATCCCAAGCACGTGAGTTTCACTACAGAGATTCCTCAAGATTGGACTATGTCTTGCATCATCCTTTGCTTTGTTTTTGATCATGAATAAGGTGGTTAATTTCTTATTCATGTGTATTCACTATTCATTTCTTTCATTACACTTCTAACAAGGTATAATCTTGTGTACTAACATCCACTGTGGTTTTTCCCCTAACAGGGTTTCCACATATAAAAATATTGGTGTTCATGTGTCTTTGATGTGATGTTGATTTATGCTTGCACTCTTAATTATCAGATCTGAGATTAAAAGTTGTTTAAGGTTGAATAAGCTTAATTTATGTAACAACTGATTCACCCCCCTCTTAGTTGGCTTGACCAAAATCTTGATTTTCTTCTTTGGGTGCAAGACTAAGCACATCAAACATGGCCAAGCAACCTCCCTGCAATTGTTTTTATGCTCAACAAGATTCATCAGTGATCTTGAAAGAGAGTCCGCAAATATCTTTGGACAAACCATGATCTTATTCAACAGATACTTTGAATTGCAGTCAAAATTACCATTATTGTCAAAATGTTTTGTAATGTCCAACAAATTTTCCAAGTCGTGTAAGAACCATTGACCTCTCTTTTTATTTTCCTTTGTTTTTGCATAGAAAAATTCAACCACATTTGAAGGACTCGTGTATGCAAAAAAATTTAATGGGATAAGTATCTTAAGTTAGCCAGACCTAGAAGAGCCTTCAAATCCTAAATATTATAGTTATATGAATCAGTAATCTTAATCACTCAAGAAGATTCTATAAAACTATTGTAATAAAAGTTAACTGGTTAATTTTTGTTCAAAGATTTCTGGATTTGATTGTGTACAATTTAACTGGTTAATTTTTTATCAAATTGCTCGATAGAGTCTAAGTCTTCTAAAATTATAGTTTTATAATTACTCTAAACCTTGCCATCTTTTTTTAATTCTCTCAAAACCCTTTGGTTCTCGGTTTGTTCAGTGAAGCCAAAATCAAAACATTTGGAATGGCTAGCAAGTCCATTCGTTTTTACTTCGAGAGCAATATTGATAATATCACCAAAGACCTTATCTAGAACAATAGTGCATGTAGATTGTTTTTCTGATGGTATCAAGTTTGTGCCTTGATGTTTTGTCTAAGTATCAAATAAACCACCATTTAGAATAAAATCTTTGGCTACAGTATTATTGTGTTATTGCATTCCTTGAAACATTTGTCTGCATCTCCATCAAGGTTGCAATCCATTATGTCATTCTGTCAAACAGTTTGCAATCCCTAGCTACAGCTCTATAATGGTGCATGCTCCTACAAATCATAAGTGCTATCAGACAATCCATGAGCTTTGTCTATCTTTTCCCATCTGGCATACATGTCTACTAGAACATTAGCAAATATAATATCTGATAATAATCTTCATTTCACTACACTTTGATGGTTGTCCATGCCATGTTCGAAAACTCCATATTTGGTATAGGCCTTGGGCAGTTGATAGAGGCTATGGAACCTGGATTTGCACCTGCAACGCATTTTCCTAAAAGTTTATAACACCTGCAATCATGGTGTTTGTCTCATCTTTGCTTCCACATTTTGTATACATGGTAACTCTATTCCAAAGCTAGGACATGGACACAGGCAGATCATGGGAGTTAAATTTACACTTGCATGTTAAATTTCCCTATAAGTTTCTGAATTATAATCAATAGATTTATTTTATGTGAACCTCACAATTATGGCACAAGTAGGGAGGACATGAGCAAAGCGTTTAAAATTTTAATATCAAAAAGGAACCTTCTTTCAATGTGCTTCGATGGATATCTATGGCTGCTTCTAGCGCTACCATTTTGGGCGCAGGCTGTGAGATCTTGGCTTTGCACCCTATAATTAACATTTGTGTGAAATTTTTCAAAGTTTCTTTTAGCAAATCTTCTTTGTGCATATCCTACAATCGTCGCAATTCATGAGAAACTATTTCTTTGAGCCATACTATTGAGCCTTTCACATCCCTTCTCTATGCTCCCACATTCCTGTTTCAAAGTAGCCATTGATGTCGCAGGCCATGGGAAGTTCGTCCGGGCTGCAGAATGTGGCTTTATACCTACCAAGTGCATTCTCATTTCAACAAATCAATCCTATATAAAGCTTGCAATCATGGTGTTCTAAAGATTTCATCCATCTAAAGGTGTTTGTACCCTTTGTAGGAACAAGAGTTTCATGGGAAAGACGGAATGTCTGCAGATATCCACACAGGGAGCAAAGGCCAGCAAAAACTTGCAGAAGTTCAACGCACACAAGGAATGAAGGTGTAGGAAACCATTTTTTCCTCATGTCTGCAATTCCCCCCTTTTAAATGACTTTTTAAATGTTCAAAGCTTTTTTTTTCTTTTTTATTTGTGAGAATTCTATAGGATTTCAACTTGTGACCTTTTTTTCTAGAGTACAAGTTCTCCACCATTAGGACTTTAGTTGTAGTGAAATTACTTCAGTCTTCTCTACTTTGTTCAAAGTTCCGATTTTCCCTCAATATCTTTTAATTAGAGTTTTGATTTGTAAAAATATGAAAATTTGCATCAAACTTTGATATTTATAATTGAACAATTTTGATTGAAATTGTAAACTTTCATAATTCACTTTGAATTACAGTCCCCTTTGTGACTCATACACATATCATCTAATTTGTAAATTTTCGATGATGATTACAAGAACAGTTTTAAAAATCTATCATGAATGTAAATATCATAACTCTGCACTTTCATGAATTAGACGATTTAATTAATTGCATAATTAAAAATTCAACGATAGTAAAATAAAATCACATGGTGAATTTGACTTGTGGTCATGTGTCAAACCTTCAAATAATTGTGAATTTGCACTCAGATTTAAAATATCTTGATATCTATATATTTGAATCTCACAAAGAGTCCCTTAGAAGTTGTCAATTTTTTTTAAACACTTTATAACTTTATGAAGTTGTGTGAAATTAAGAATAGAATAGAGGATTTTTAATGTCCACAAGGCTAAAGCTAGCCTATGGGACAAATTTTTTTATTATTTTTACTTTGGGAAGTGATGATCTTCTACCATTCAATTTGATAATGAACTCTCACATTCTCTCAACCATCTTCTCACTCAATAAACCTTGAAAAGAAGTTGTTAAATTAATTATATAATTGACCCATATGTCTTTGTAAGTTTTACAATTCAAAATAAAGTGTTTCTCTATTAGAAATTAAGATCGTAGATTAATGATCATCACAAATAAAATGAGAATTACAATATGCACAAATTCAACACATTACACAACATATACATGGGGAAAACTCTTTCAAGTAAAAATGCCATAAACCATCATTCTATTATAAAACAATCATAAAATGTTGACCAAACCTAGGCATAACACTTCTCCTCATTTCAACATGACCAATAATTCCTTGTCTGTAGTGATAGAATTCACTATCAACCTTCAAATTCCACACTTCTCAATAGGAGAGTATACTCTAAAATATAGGATAAGGATGACCAAAATATATGAAGAGACATTACTCACAACTATTCAAAACTACCATTTATAAATAATTAATAATCTAATAAACTATTAGATTACTACTTATTTAAATGGTATATGCTTTAAAGCATAGAATATGCATATAATTTTATAGTCTTATATTAGAACAATATATAAATGTTTTTGATAAGATAAGCAACATTTAAAGGCGATGTACCCTTTACACAATGAGCCACTAGGGCCAAAAAAGATCATGTCCAAAAAACTTAAAATAACATAGCCAAAAAACAAAACATAGCAGACTACAAGCAACGAGCACCACACAACAGCAACAAACTAACAAGCATTCTCCAAATTCTGGGAGAGAGCATTGATAACATCATCACCGACCCATTCAAAGCTATCTTCATCAGTCTTCATGTCCACCTCGTCCTTCATAACAACAGAGAGGGTGTTAGTGACACATTGAACCAACTTGATAGTGAACATGGTCAAGCCTCTAAACTTCTTCTCCATCTTCTCCATCCTCTCCTGCAGCACACAAAGTTCCTCCCCTTTATTCCTAGTCTTCACAGTATTAGTGCACTCGAAACAATATATAAATGTTATAACAGTATGACCCCTAATAATATTGGGTTCTAACACTCCCCCTTAATGTTAGTAGGGGACATAACTTGTCAAATTATATATATGTATATTCTTTCTTTCTTGGTTTCAACCCTACGTTAGATTCTTTCAAGTTTCCTATTTGGGTCCGTCTACATGGGCTTCCCTTGGAATTTTGGAATGAAAAGATTTTCATGTCTATTGCCAATTATTTTGGGTAATACTATGCTACTAATAAGATCACTAAATTTATGAAGCATTTGTTATATGCTAGATTTTGTGTGTTTGTCAGCAGCATCCCACTCAGGTTACCTTGTCTTCAAAATTTGGAGTTTGGGTGCAGCAGATAGACTTTGAAGACTCTCGTGTAATCTGTCTTTCTTGTGGTAAAGTGGGTCATTCCTCCACTACTTGTCTTAAGAATAAGAAACAACACTTTGTTTGGAAGAAGAAAGATAATCAGCTAAGGATTCCTTTACTCCTATTTGTCAAGAAGGTCTAAAATTTGATATTAAAGAGTTTCCCCCCTCGAATTGTTCATTGATGGATCCCTCGTCTATTGCTTTGGGGATGGGGGATGGTTCTTCCAGTGATTGTATGTCTCCTCTCTTCTCTCAAAAAGTTAGTTTTGGGGAGAAGGATCCTTGTTTTGAGATAAAACAAAGTTCTTTGGAACAATTCCTTAAACCACCATGATTTCAGTGGGTTGGTTGGTTTGTTAGTCTTGTTGTTCCTTTTGGTGCCTTTTGTTGTTTTTGTTGTTAGTTGTTGACAGTTCTACTTCATGATCTATCCTTTTCTTGTACAAGGGTCAGGGCCCTTTCAAAACCCTGCTTACAGAATCAAAAACATAGGCCTTCTTTGATAGTGATAAACAAGGATACAAATATATGTCAAAATAAAAATCAAATATTTCGAATTATATGAAAGTCATCTTATCATTATTTTTTAACCTAATATTTTAAAAAATGATGCTTTTTATGAGATCTTATAAAAAAATTATTAGAACCCAAAACTCCCAAACCAACCTCCCCTAGATTCATTACACGATACCTAAAAATCTTATAAAACACAATACTTTAACAAATAAATGATTTACATAGAAAAAAAATTGCAATAGATCCAAAAGGCATACATATAATGTGTACAAATTCATAACACTAAATGTACAAGGGCTCTCAATTTTATTTGGTATGTTTAGTATGCATAAAATTGTACTAGGAGGCAAAGTTTTTTAACAAAAATAATAAATGGTCATTACAAGAAATAACTAAGTGCAAACTTTGTAAAAAGTATTTTCCTTTTGGATTCTCATGTAGGCATTTGGTTTGGAAGACTTACTAGGTATATTATCAACATCCAATCTCATAATCTTCCCCAGTAAAGATTTTTGTTTCTGTGCAAAATTATAAGGGTCGCCAATACTGCCTCCATCTCCCATCATAAAATATAGATAATTATCAGTGGGTCCAAACAGAATTTGACCTCCATGATGGCCTGTATATGGAAGACCCATGGTGAATAACCTCCTAATTTCTGTTGGATGTGCAAATGTAGCCTGTCAAAATAATATATGTTATTTTTCAAACATTTTAATATCTCAAACTACAAAAATTTGGAAAAACAACAGATGTTAAATTAAATGTCAGAATAATAAAGGTCAATTAAGTTTTATTGCTTTCGACAATCCAAACTAATATTACCTGAGAAGGTGAAGTAGAAGTGCCATTTACGGAGTATTCTACAATTACACTGTGGTACTGGCAAGGCAATGCTCCATCTTCTGTACCCAATTGTGAAGGATCACATCCCACATCAGAATTGCAAGCACATCTTCCTGCACAATTTGAATTCTTTGTCTTATCACAATTAAATGAAACAAAGAATCGTCCATTCTTCTCAAATTTTGGATGAAAAGCTAATCCCATCAATCCAAATGCTGGGCCAGCAATCATCTGGTCACTTAAATCTATAAATGGATTTGATTTGTTTAAGATCAATTGCTTCCCAGAACCACTGTCTGGTAATGTAGCCAACCAAATTTGACCTGCCTGACTTGATAAGAATACACGATTGGACCCATCAGGATGAGGAACCATGTTGAGATAGGCTTCATCTCCAATCCTCTCTAAGCAAATACCTTCAATAGTAGATTCATTTTGAGTGACATTGGGCACAAAAACATTGCCATTGAAACATGAAACACCATCAATTACTGTGCCTCCAAAAGCTGTACAAAAATCATTCTTTGACTGCCAAAGTTCAGTAAGCTTTGCATGTGTCATATTCATCGGCGAGCCCGATGCCCCTCCTTTCAATAAAGGTGCAAATGGAGAATTCACTATAGAAACATTTTGGCATGCATTCCAGAGATTGGAACAATAGCTTTGTTCAATGTTGTCATTTGTTGAGGAATATGTCCTTACAGTTGAATTGCACAATACAGGAACGACATGCTGTTCTTGGGTTTGGCTTTGAAACAGATCTGCTGCATATTGGTCACATTCCTACAAGTATGCAAAACGAAATACTGTGAAATGGAAGTAATGAATGACAAAAGAAAATAACAGTGGAAATTTTAAAAACTCAGGAAAATAGATCAAATAGTTTATATGGAGGGCTACCAAAGCACAAACTTCATTGAATAATGTGAATCCAGGTTGAAAGGTGAGAAACAGCAGATCTATTTGATTTATTAATATGCGTGCCCACTGAATTCAAAGAACATAACTATTTTATAATTAATTTCATCGGATAAGTCATAGATTATGTATACTGTCAGAAGTAAATATTAAAGCACTGCCTTTGATAGCCAGCCTAAGAAAACAAATAATTAATTGAAGAAAAAGTTTGCAGCATAAAAGAGATCGAAGTAAACGAAAATTATCCAATACTTTCCTACTACTAAAAGGAACATGAAGGTGAAAAGATGGATAATTAATACTTGTGTATATGATAAATATGAACTCAAGTTTCAAGTATAATCTTAAAACTTGAGAGCTATTGCTTTTCTAATTGATTAAAAGCTGACCAATTTCTCTTAAGAAAAAATTCTATTGAAACTTATCGTTTATCTCAAGTTCCTTGAAAATCTCACCAGAGTTTTAAATCTATACATGAACAGTATAACTGGTCATTAAAGTATTTTTTTCGTTTAGAAACTGCAAAGAATCCACATATATGAAGACAACAAATACATGCAACAAAGAAATGAAAGCTTGAAGTTTTATGCGCTTATTATCTTTACAATTTAAGTTCTTAATTCTATGTGAGATGGGGAGATAATACTGATAAATCAATACAAAAGAAACAATGCTAATAGAATTTTGAATGCAATAGAAAGAAAATTAAGGTACATTCAGTTTCACAGAATAATACAATTATTTATCTTAGGAAACCCTTCAGCATCTATTTTATTCACTCAACCATTTGCAATACAATAAGATATTTCTCACTTGTCTTTAACCCTAATCCATATGTAATTATATATAGACACATTGTTGATGATACATGCAGCCGCAGGAGTCTACTTCCAGGTGCATGATTTATCAGAAGCAAATTGAATGTAGCCTTAGGCTATTCAGTTTTATATTCATGAGAATTCGATTTATGAGGAGGCGCCTCATATATATATATAATTAAGGATTAATTAATGCTCATTTATTTAAGGAGGCTGACCTTGATAACTGACACGATTTTCTTAAATAATTAATAGATGTTTTAAATGGGGCCAACCTTGCTAAGAGGCGTGATTTTCCTATAAAGAAAAAAAAAACGTTTTTTTTGTTAAGGCCGGCTTCCTCTTGAAGAGATGCGATTCTTCATGTTGATATGTATAAATAGAAGCTCACATCCATTCATTATTCATCAAGTTCATTCAGCAGAATTCGCATTATATAAGGAGTTTGTACTTAAGCAGCAGACCGTCATTTTTGTAGGAGCAGATCTGAAATTCTGTAGCAGCAGATCATTATTCTGTAGCAACAGATCAAGCTCTAGGAGAAACATTTTCATTTGTGTCTTGCACCTAAGAGAGGTGCTATCATCTGTTGTATCTAATAGGCATTGTGTTATGCCTGAGTTGTAAGTAGGTCTCTGCTCTTATTCTATCAATATATAGAAGATATATTGGCTGGGTTTTTCTCCCTCAAGAGGAGGGTTTTCCCAAGGTATCTTGCGGTGTTCATTGTCTTATGTGTTGCATTTTTTATTGCTTTCATTTCTGATCCTAAAACTAACATGGTATCAGAGCGGGTTTATGCAAGATCTGATCAGAATTGTTAAGCAGTTTTTGAAATGTTTTGATCTGGGCAATAGCTATGGATGGTCCTTCAAATCTGACCTAGTGCCATTTGTGCGAATTAGTGTTAGAGGAAATCACAAGAGTAAAATGAATTAGTTTTTGAAAAATTCAGTTGAGTAAAAGGAATTGAAGATCTTGATTCAAATTGGCAATATCTCTATTTGGATATATGTTTGCTATGTTGGAGTATGATAGCCAGTAATCTATCCAATCCATAAATCTCTCCTATTTCAGAAACCTTGAAAACCCGATATCAAGAGTTTTAGGTCATTTAGGATGGGTCTATGTAGCTCTCATGATGGGATTCGGTATCTCAGGAAACATAATTGTGACCTGAAATAGCACTTAAGGACAACACTCAAGGAGTATTCGGATATCTGTGATTGTATGCATCAACATGGACTAAGGTTAGGGCATCGAACATATGATGACGATTAGCCTAACATCACTTGAAGAGTAATATCGATCTTAGGTGACGCCACTACTAAGGGTGGAGCAAATCAAGAAGTCATATATCAGGAAAAGTGCAGACCTGAAAAAGAGAGTTTGATTTCATCAAGGTGTGTTGCATCCGTTTCATAATCTGGAGGATCGCAGTTGAAAGTGAAGTGCATCGTAAATTGAATGGTTAAAGACCATGTTCAAATTTAACCCTGCAAAGGGCCTGTGTTCAAGCATTAAAAATGGTGGACCGATCTGAGCGCAAGAGCAGCGTATCTTACTGTGTCCACCCATCAGAATATTTAAAGAGATAAGTATTCTTTGTTTTGTTCATAATCACCCTTCTAGGCTAAAATTCAGTTTGCTGAGTTGTGTAATTGTAACATTATTTGCTTGGATTATGTGTGACCAGTAAATAGTGATCACTGGGATAAGATTCTTTAGAATTAAGAATTATTCATTGCAAGTTGTTTCATGCTAATTTGTGAAGATTGTCTTTTTTTATGCTGAGATTAACTCTTCCAAGAAATTGGAAGAAAGACATGTCATGATTGATGAATTATTTATCTAAGATTACTCAGGAGATTCTGAATTCTATGAGATAAGTATTGCATGGTTGAATAATGTTCATGAATTGTTATGTAGTTATTAATTCATGCTATAACATTGAGATAGTCAATCATGTATGCTCCTAGCAATGGTACTTCTATTTGAGATAGTTAAGTTCCATGAACTATCAGTAATCTCTTCTTAATGCTTTCAGGATAAATCAAGAAGAGTAAGAGATTGCTTTCAAGAAGATCTTGATGCATCCTATAGGTTGAAGAATGGAGACTCTTCTTGCAGCTATGAGACTAAGTGAATGGCTGAAGACATCTCTTCGAAGAGGAAGAATTAACCTTCAGAGGGAGCTCTATGACTCGCTGAGAATAAATAAGGGTTGCAGTGTTGCAAGGCCAGATGCTCTTCAGCAGTTGAGTTCAGAATTGCTCAAGTCAAGTCAACCTGGATTTAACATTGGTAGCTCCGCAAACCTATTTAGATTAGAGTGATCTGGGATGAGGTCAAAGAGGACAGCCCTAAATTTCTATAGAGGTGTGCGCTGGAAACCATTTCTCTAAGGCAAGCGTTGCAAGCAACCTTGGACGATGAGGTCAGGAGGTTGATACAAGTGCTTGAAGATTCAGAGGGAGCCTACTGAACCTAAGAAGATGGTTGTGTTGCTAATCGGAAGAGTACCTTTGGATGGTGTTTCAGTTGAGGTCTGCTATGATTTCCTGGTGCAACAAGAAACAATCATATGTAGCATTGAGTATAGCAGAGGCAGAGTATATTGCAGCTTATGCAGTAGCTCGGGAAGCAGTATGGCTTCGTAAGCTCCTTGTAGGATTGTTTGGACAATCAATGGAGCCTACTATCATTCATTGTGATAACTAGAGCTGTGTGAAGATTTTTTTCAATCCTATGCTTCATGACAGAACCAAGCATGTTGAGATCAAATACCACTATATCAGAGATATGGTATTGAGGAAAGCTATACAATTGAGGTATATTAGCACTGATGAGAAGACGGCAGATATTCTCACCAAGCCTCTCTCCAGGATAAAGTTTGTGTACTTTCGAGATAAGCTTGGTATGGTGGAGAATACAACCTTAACTGAGGAGTCTCAGAATCAGTGATCCTCTTTAATGAGTTCTTCTCTGTAAGAGAAGTTCGAGGTGAAATCCCTTGATTCCACCCTCTGGGAGAGCCATGGTGGATGTCATGTGTGCGACTCCATGACAGCATCACGTGAGGGAGTCCGTGATGATTTTTTCTTGTACTTGTGTTTCACCCTCTGGGAGAGCCATGGTGAAAGTCACGGTGAGGTGACATCATGTTGAGTGATGAGCACTTGTACATACCATACATAGGTGTAGCCATGGTGGTTGATATCACGATGAGGTGATATATATTTGATATCACGATGACGTGATATCTTTCCTTTCCACATATGGGTGTAGCCATTGTGGTTGATATCACGATGAGGTGATATCTTATATGCTTCCAAGATGAGGTGATAAGCTCCTTCTTACATAGGTGTAGCCATGTTGATCGACATCACAATGAGGTGATATGTCTTGTACAGCTGGAAGTATTCCTCCCTAGCTGAGAAGGAGTGTTGATGATACATGTAGCCGTAGGAGTCTACTTCCAGGCGCACGATTTATCATAAGCAAATTGAATGTAGCCTTAGGCTATTCAATTTTATATTCATGAGAATTCGATTTATGAGGAGGTGCCTCATATATATATAATTAAGGATTAATTAATGCTCATTAATTTAAGGAGGCCGACCTTGATAAGTGACACGATTTTCTTAAATAATTAATAAATGTTTTAAATGGGGCCAACCTTGCTAAGAGGCGTGATTTTCCTATAAAGAAAAAAAAAACATTTTTTTTGTTGAGGCCGACTTCCTCTTGAAGAGATGTGATTTTTCATGTTGATATGTATAAATAGAAGCTCACATCCATTCATTATTCATCAAGTTCATTCAGCAGAATTCGCATTACAAAAGGAGTTTGTACTTAAGCAGTAGACAGTCATTTTTGTAGGAGCGGATCATTATTCTGTAGCAACAGGTCGAGCTCTAGGAGAAACATTTTCATTTATGTCTTGCACCTAAGAGAGGTGCTATCATCTGTTGTATGTAATAGGCATTGTGTTATGCCTAAGTTGTAAGCAGATCTCTGCTCTTATTCTATCAATATATAGGAGATATATTGGTTGGGTTTTTCTCCCTCAAGAGGAGGGTTTTCCCAGGGTATCTTGTGGTGTTCATTGCCTTATGTGTTGCATTTTTGATTGCTTTCATTTCTGATCCTAAAACTAACACACATTACTATAGAAAACTGTTAAGTAGTATTACAATACAATGAATATAAAATGATGTACTAAAAAAGAAGGATTCAAAAATAATTCATTCAGGAGTTACCACCCCCAAATCCTCCAACTAAGACAATGTCCTAGACCCCACTAATAGTGGACAAGTGTACACTTATAAGAGATGTAAAACATGCAGAATATACAACCCATTTCCAACCTGAAATTGCTTTGTTTTGATGATAAATAAAAAACACTTAATGACAATTTTTTATTTGAATAAAAGTCAAGATGTAAATGATGTTAAAATTGATAGCATTGGTCAGATAAATGACTGATCGCCGTTTAGTGAGTGGTAGAATGTTAAATAAAGGGACACGTCCCTTGAGCCGACGTGTCTCCACCTTGTGGAGACACATCCGCTCATGGGATGTGTCTCCCACATTGATACTTATACCCACTCTTTCCTCATTTGGGAGATATGAAAATCTACAGATGTTTACCTGTGAGGATCGACACTAAGAAGATTTGAAATCCGTTTCAATAACATGGTATCAGAGCCGAGTTTCGGGAGATCCAATCAGATTTATGGACTTCATTTTATGTGATCGATTTTCTTATTCTGACTGGTGGACATGATCATAATGGACTTCATTTTAAAAATTGTGCATCACTGAGGACCTCATATCTGGTCTGAAACGGACTTCGTCTCCTGCCGTGATCATCAGATTATTCTTGGCAAAGCATGTCTCAAGGTCGCGTGAGTAGGGACGGGATCACCAGTGCAGTTCTCGACCAGATGACGAGTCAATCCAAGTAGTGTGAAAGTCGTGATTCTTTTAGAGTTCGACACATCGACTCTCTGGTGCAACTTGGTGCACTCCTTATTAGGGGAGCATCTTACGGACTGTTCCTAAGTCTGTTCTGGGACGGACATCCAACTCCGAGAATGTCATTTCATGTTTGGAGCGGCTACTAGTGCCGCTCGTGTTCCTGAGGTGCGTCCGATACCGAGACTGTTCTAGGATGGCGACAGAGCCACCACATAATGCCTGTGCGGAATGTAGTCTCATGGATGGTCATGGTGTCGGGATATGCACAAAATGGGATGGTCGATGACGCACGCTGGTTGTTTGATGGCTTAGTGTGATTGGGTGTATTGCTATTGAGTCCAAATCGTTTGAGTTGGACATTGACCTATTCAGAGATCTATGTGTAAGGAATTTGACTAGTCATATCAGTTACTCTGCTTTGTTAGCTATGGGTCATGCTAAAGCATTTAGCAAATACAGTTTGTATGATAAATGGACACACTCTACCGTATTAGATGAAACAACAATACAGTATACCACATTTATTGCAATGGTACTCATGCGGCGTGCAATCATTAAAAGGTCACAATTGGTCATGCAAATTAGTGACATGGGTGTTGTTGTGGATCTTGTGTGGTCAAACCAACTGGTGCTTTAAGTGTGAGCAGGTGTAAAGCCTGATCACATTACTTTCGTCAATGTCCGGTCTGCATATAGTCGTACAGGCTTGGTAGATGAAGGCTGGCAGTATTTTGATTCTATGAGCCGAGATCTTTATAGACGCCTTTGATCATGTAAATGATGATTGGCGTCAATGATAGATTGGAAGTTGTCGTGAAAATTATTTAGACAAGCCGCTAATATTTCGTGTCCTCATCCTGAAATTAAATTAAAATAAAATGTGTACCATTGCATTCGTGAGAGAGCAGCGTTGAAGACTAATCTGTGTAGTATCCAAGTCTAAGCATATAAGAGAGTTTATGTGGCCTGTTGAATATGACGGATGAGTATACGTTTTTTTTTTAGTCTAAACGTGATGATATTAAGTTGTTTTCTCTGCACATGAAGTTGAAATGGTTGAAGATGCAGCTACAAGAAGCCACAGTTTAATTGTTGACCATCATGGCCCCTTTTATCAAGTGTGTGGACCCTTTTTAGGCTTGTGTGGTTATGAATTCAGTCTATGATTCACGCAGGGGATGTTAGTATGAAGAATGGGTGATTCGAGGTTGCTCAAATATAGAATGGGTTGTGTGATGTGAAAAAGAATGAATTATGAGTCAACTGTCATTATTTGCTTTTGTCTTTGCCGTATATGATTCTGGCCGCCTTCACATCTGATTCTTTGGTGGAGTTGTCTATCTGGTTGTGTCGACTTCATTGAGTCAGCACTTTGTGCACAGGAATCGAATCATGGAAAATGGTCTCTCGTCATCTGGGAACGTTTGAGTTGATTTCTATAAAGTTCAAGCAAGACAAGCTTTAAACAAAGGTTGTATGGCAGTGTGAAGAGGATTGAAAGTGTTGTCATTAAGATAGTGGAGGGGCAATGCCTTGTAGTGTGATAAGAGTAGATGTGTTCATTCTGATAGTTGTTGTTGTTATAATTAGAGAAGTTGCAATCGAAGCCAAGAGTTTGCATTGAGAACAGCAACGATCGACAACACTGCAAAGGGCGGAGAGAGCAAATATTGTGATCGTTGATATTGACTCCTCATTTTTGCGTACAGGATTCTAATTTTAATGAGATAAGTATTGCATGGTTGAATAATGTTCATGAATTGTTATGTAGTTATTAAATCATGCTATAACATTGAGATAGTCAATCATGTATGCTTCTAGCAATGGTATTTCTTGTTTGAGATAGTTGAGTCTCATGAACTGTTAGTAATCTCTTCTTAATGCTTTTAGGACGGATAAAGAAATGAAAGAGATTGCTTCCAAGAAGAGCTTGATACATCTTGTAGGTTGAAAAATGGAGACACTGCTTGCAACCTTGAGATTGTGTGAATGGCTGAAGATATCTTTTGAAAAGGAAGCATTAACCTTCAGAGGGAGCTCTATGTATTGCTGAGAACAAGCAAGGGTTGTAATGTTGCAAGGCCAGATGCTAAATCCTTGAAGTACCTCTTCAGCAATTGAGATCATAATTGTTCATGTCAGTCAACCTAGATTTAACATTGGTAGCTCCGCAAACCTATTCATAATAGAGTGATCTGGGATGAGGTTGAACAGAACAGCCCTGAATCTCTACAAAGGTGTGAGTTGGAAACCATTTCTCTAAAGCAAGTATTGCAGACGATTTTGGATGAGGAGGTCAGGAGGCTGATGCAAGTACTTAGAGCTTCAGAGGGAGTCACATCATCACTTGTTCTAATGCATAATTTTCTAAGATAGAGAGATATGAGGTGAAAGCCCTTGTTCATCTCTCAGACAGAGATGAGGCATCATGTTGAGAGACTCCATGACGACATCACGTTGAGAGCCTCAGTGACAAATATGCAAATTGAAGAAATCCCTATATGGACTTAAATAGGCCCCCAGAGCCTGACATGAAAGAATTGTTAGCTACCTCTTGGGACTAGGATTTTCCAAGAATGTTGCAGACCCAAATCATTACTTTAAGGTAATTAAAGGTGAGATGTTAATAATTATTTTATATGTTGATGATCTACTGATAACAGGAGAAGATCATCTCATTGCTCAAGGAAAGAAGGATCTAACTTCAGAAGAGCCCCAAGCACCCGCAGTGTGGATTAAGGGGGGGTGTTGGAAATAAGCCACACCTGGACTGACAATGGGCTGGCCACAAGGGGCCAATAGCTTAGTTGATGGAGCACTCCAATAGCAAATGGAAGGTCCTAGTGAATGCTCTAAGCCAGTTCATGTGTGAGCCAAAGGAAATTCACCTTATGGCTGTAAAACATATACTTCAAGGCACTATTGGATATGGTTTTTTTTTTTTTATAGAAATGACCAACTAGATCTACATGGATACTCTGATTCAGATTGGGCTGGGAGTGTAACCGATCGGAAAAGCACATCAGGATGTTGCTTCAGTATAGGATCGGCTATGATCTCTTGGATCTGCAGAAAATAGTCTTCAGTGGCACAAAGCTCGATAGAAGTTGAATACATTGCAGCCTTTATGGGGGCAAGAGTAGCAGTTTGGCTCCGAAAATTGCTTGTGGGACTCTTTGGTGAACCCTTGAATCCTACTATCATTCATTGTGATAATCAGAGTTGCATTAAGCTCTCTCTAAATCTAGTATTCCATGATAGATCTAAGCATATTGAGATCCCCTACCATTATGTACGAGACATGGTAGAAAGGAATGTAATCCAGTTGGAGTATATTAGTACAAATGATCAAACAGCAGACATTCTCACCATACCTCTCTCCAGAGTCAAGGTTGAACACTTCAGGAAGAATCTTGGTATGGTTGAAATGTAATTTGATATTATGTTTGAAATTCAAATTGGTTAGAAGTTGTACTAATATATTTAAAGATGTTTAATGTGTAAACTCTTTTGTCATGTATGTAACTCCATGACCTTATGGGCCCGCTCCCCCTGTGTACATTATTGAAAAGTGACAATCTTTCTAATAATGAACACTTGTATGTAACATTGTAAAGTGACGACTCTACAATGATGAATTGAACTATCATGATAGATATCATGTGACTTGATGTCTGTGGACACGTCATGATAGTATCTCTTGGACACTTCGATGGATATCATGGGACTTGATGTCATTTGAAGATCATTGTGATCCTTAAGAGATAATCATGGTGGATAATTATATATCTATGGATATGCCATGAAATATTATGGTAGACATCATGTGACTTGATGCCAGTGCACATACCATAATGAAGATGTGTTATGAAGAATGTCATGTGACTTGACACTTTAAGAAGCATACCATATCTTCTGATATCACGAGTTAGGTGATATCATTTTTACTTGGTGGAAGTTATCTTCCCTAGCTAAGAGGGAGTGTTGAATAAAGAAGATGTGTTATGAAGAATGTCATGTGACTTGACACTTTTAGAAGCATACCATATCTTCTGATATCACGAGTTAGGTGGTATCACTTTTATACTTGTTTGGAGTTTATCTTCCCCAGCTAAGAGGGAGTGTTAAAATTGATAGCATCGGTCAGATAAATGACTGATCGCCGTTTAGTGAGTGGTAGAATGTTAAATAAAGGGACACGTCCGTTGAGCCGATGTGTCTCCACCTTGTGAAGACACATCGGCTCATGGGACGTGTCTCCCACATTGATACTTATGCCCACTCTTTCCTCATTTGGGAGATATGGAAATCTACAGATGTTTACCTGTGAGGATCGACACTAAGAAGATTTGAAATTCATTTCAATAACAAATGAGATAAAGGTAAGCAAAAAATATGTATTAGTTATCTTACTAGCTTAGACTCGTATAAACAAAGGTCTCAAATCACCACTAGGTAACAATCCCATTGTTTCCACTTCCAAATAATCTATCTCATGCTCAAGCAAAGCATGTCTATGTAAAAACATTGGGGGTTCACCTATCAGCCGATTGTGGACTTTGGTTTATATGGGTCTGGACTAGGAGCAGTAACAAGTGCATTTATGATATCCATAATTGAAATTTATTTTTATTTTTATTTTATTTTCTAAAATATTAGAAATCAGAAATAATTATATCGATATTTTTATTTTTTTAAATAAAGGTGGCAAAGCCACGAAATTTTGATAATATAGAGAAAGATATTACATAGCGTTCGAAGGGTAGCAGAAGGAAAAAAATTCCTGTAAGACCCTGAAAGAGCAAAAAGCTGAAAACCAGAAGATACAAGGATTTAAAACTTTCACCCTCGGGAGCAATACAAGATTGTTCGAGTTAAGAACTCTAATATCAAGTTGAAACCCAGGCACAAGGCTCAAAAACCTTGGAAGAACCACAAAAAGAAGAAACTAGCTCAAAGGAGACTAGACGAAGAACGAAGAGAGAGGACCAAGACCACTGAAGAATGGAGCAAACAAAGAGATAAGGCGTCGATGACAGCCCACATGAAGGACCTGCAAAAAATGTTGCCAAAAAACAGAGCACTTCCAAAGCAAACCAAGACGGGAGGCAGCAACATTGATAAGTTAATACTGAAATATGTCCAAATTTAAACCAAGTCGAGAGGCAAAATTTCCAAAAGAAGAGAAAATGAGTTTTAAGAAGAGCTTCCCTTCGATGAAGCAATGACCATAGATGGAGGGAAATGAGGTTCTTTATGAGGCTCAATGAGAGCATGTTGAATAAGTAATCGAATTGCCTTATATAGCTGGTAGATAGGATCACTCACTGAGTTTCCAAATTGTCAATTAAGAAGCTTGAGGCAAATTTTGAATTCACTAGGGCAATCATTTAGGAGGCCATGAGCCATAGCACATAGCAATTTGGAGATGCAGTTGTCAATTAGGAGGTGTTGCTTACTAATAACACCCCCAACCAGATTCGACCCTTGGAAGATATCACAGTTTTCCAAGGCTGGTTGCAAAGTAGAAAGAGGGCACACATGTGGCATTACATAGGTGCCTGTGAGAAACTTTACCATTTCAGTACAACCCAGAACATCCATTAAATTTGAAATGAACTGAGAAGCCATTTCATAAGGCAACGCCATGATATGCATATCCAGCCAGTCAAATCCTAAAACAATTTGAATGGCATCCATTACTTGCTTACATTCAAAAGAGAAAGCTCTTCTCAACTTTTCTTCAGTGAATGGCGAGTACACACGAATTTCATGAACTCTTAGTGGCACCAACACTCTAAAAAGATTATCCATTGCAATACTAGTAACCATCAAAAGAGAGCCAGTGAATAGTGAGTATGAACCAGCTGAAGAAGAATATAAATAATGAAGTGGCTGCCATAACCCCAAGAATAAAACTTTTTGTATGTTCAAAGCAGAGATCAATAAATGTTCAAGCATGTTGCGTACTTACAATATGAGCAAATGTTGCCAAGTGGTAAGCATTGGAAATGAGGAAATTTAGCGAATTCCTCCCAACAAAAGCATTTTTCGCCAAAGAAGAGGCACAGAGAGGCTCATTTCCAATGTCCAACAACGAGAGAAAGCTCTCGTGGTCGAACACTGAAAAAGCGAAGAAGCAGAGATCACAATTTCCAAATTTATCCCAATATACAAACAGTCGCCAAAATGATTTGGAGCTGGTGCACATGAGCTTGCAATTAATGGAGATCCACGGGTGTAGAATTTCCTCAAAAATGTCTAAGAAAAGAAGTAAGGTCATTTTTTAGGCATCATCAAAGGAAAAATGTCATAGCCAAATTTGAAAGAACTCCAAAAAAACCGTCTGCCAAAATTAAATCAGTATAATTAGGAGTGAGGTACAACTTCACCGTGACCAAAACAATTAATGTCGTCCGCCACCGTATGTAAACGTCATAATCAAGACAATGGGATGATCAAGAATTGTGGAGGCAGCAACAAAAAAATCATGCCAACTAGACCGAAATCAACCTTTATGGGGAGCAATCAATTCTTCTATACCGTTACCAAAATCAAACTCAAAGTTGAAATGGGGAACCAAAGATATACTTCACACCCGTACCAAAAAAAGACCCCTATGACAGGAGTTTAAAAGGTGTCAAGAGCAAATTCTCGGAAAGAAATGTTCTCATCAATAGCTTTATTGGCTAATATATCTACAGCAACATTGGATTCCCTGTAGCAATGAGAAATAAGGTAACTTGGAAAATTGTCAAGTTGAATTAGAATAAATGCTAAGATGTAATTCAAATGCCAGGAAGATGTGCCACGATTCTTCAATGTCGAGATTGTTAGCATTGAATCACCTTCAATGAAAAGTTGAGATATTGAAAGTTTTTTCGCAAGTTTTAGGCCCAAACTTAAAGCTTTAAATTTTGCCACGTTATTAGTGCCTTCTGGGACTAGTTCACATGCTGCTGCAATGAAGGCACCATTCCAATCTCTTAGAACTGCAGCAATACTGGATTTTCCTGGGTTGCCCCTAGAGGCTCCATCAAAATTCATCTAGATGAAGCCTAGGGGCGGAGGGGACCATGATAGGTTGCTCCTTTTAGGTGAAGAAGATTTAGATGAAACAAAACCAGCCATGGGAATCTTCAAAAAATGCCAATGTTTCATTATAAAAGCATCCCAAGAAGTAAAGAGCCTGCTTGTGTGGGTTTTTCTCTAAAGAGCTGAAAAAGTTACTTCAGATATTGATATCTCAATTCTTTGAAGGACCTATGAAAAAGTGGCTTTTTTCTGAAAATTTTGTTATTTCTTTCCAACCAAATGTTCCAGATTAGAATGGAAGGGCTAATCTCGCAAAGGGTGGAAAATGTGGAGGATGAACAGTGGGAAGGCCACGAGAGAAAATGGAGGTAGAGGGAATTATGCAATGGGCTGGACCAGCCAAGATTGTTTAACAACCAACACCAACAAGCTTGGGAAAATTCACAATTTAGGAGAAGGTGATCAGTGGACTCAAAAAATTTCCCGCACATAACACAAGGGAAGAGATTAGTTATACCCAATCTATCCAGTGTCATACCTGTTAAGATTCTATCCTTAATTTCCAACCAAGCAAAAGCCTCAGCCTTGGGGAGAATATGAGGACCCCAACAAAGCCTGATTGGGATGGAGGTATTCTATTTGCAACAAGTGAGAGAGTTGTATCCATCTTTAACATAGGATTGCCCTAATTTGGATTTTAACCAAATAATTTCGTCTTGATTATTGGAAAGATATACTTGTCTCTTAACAAGCTCGGCCTTTAATGAATTTTTTAAATGAGAAGGAACTTGTAAGAAATCAAAGTCTTTCCATTTGCCCAACGAGGGATTTGACTGATCAATGTCCAAATAATCTCGGACTTTGTGACCCCATCTGATTTTTAACTCTAATTCTATTTGATTCCAATCCCCCAACTGATGGAGAGGTTTATGGCCATTCTAGGCATCATCCCAAAAGAGGGATTTTTCTCCATTATGAATCACCCAAGAAAGGTGAGGAAGAAGGATTGATTTATAGGAGGAGATGAAGTTCCAGATTTTGGACCCCTGAGGAAGATGCTTTTGTGTGAATATTCTTTCTTTATCAAGGGATTCCAATTATTTCTGTCGCATTAACTTACACCATTTAACATCGGGTTTGGTGTAGATTTTCCAAACCAATTTTGCACCCAATGCTTTGTTTTGAAGGAAAGTCTTTCTCAATCCTGCCCTTCCATGAATTTTGGGTTCACAAATGGTATCCCACGCAACAAGAGGTAGTTTCTTTTTGGCAGTCACATTTTCCGACCAAAGGAAGTCTCTAAGAACTTTTTGTAAAACTTGTCCTTTCCCTTTTGGAATGCTTAAAACCGACATCAGATAAATTGGAAAGGAACATAAGACGGATTTAAGCATAACCAATTTACCCACAAATGAGAGCCATTTTGATTTCCAAAGAGAAATTCTATTAGAAATAGAAGAAATCAAATTGTCCCAAAAATCATGCTTTTCCTTACCAGAAAAGAAAGGAATACCCAAGTGTTTACAAGGTAGAGAGTCACTTTGAAAGCCCAAAAATTTGAGTAATTGCCTTTTGATCAAGGGGTCAACATTCAAGAAGAATATTTTTTTATTTTGCAGGATTACAAATCTGACCTGAATGTAAACAATAAGTTGTTATAATATTTTTCATAACCTTTGCCTCTGTCATAGTAGCTTGACCCAAAAGAAGAGTGTCATTAGAAAAAAGTGAGTGGTAGATTGGAGATGGGAAGGAATGAATAGCTATACCTTTATATAATTTTGCATTTCTAGCTGAAATTATTGATCTACTCAAACCTTTCGCCAATAAGATGAACAAAAAAGGAGACAGGGGGTCCCCTTGCCTCAACCCTTGAGAGGGGGAAAAAAAACCTTGAGTTGATCCATTAATGATTATAGAAAATCTCGCCCCCGAGATGCAGGAAAAAATTCATTTACACCATGCTTGCGAGAAACCAAACTTCTTTAAAACGGCCAATAGAAAGTCCCAGTTTACTTTATCATAGGCTTTAAACATATCTAGCTTGAGAACCACTGCAGGAGATTTATCTGACATAACCGAATGAAGGACCTCATGTGCCAAGATAGCACCCTTTGGAGTGTCCTTCCCTAGCATGAAGCCCCCATGCTCTTCAAAAATAATTAGAGGGAGCACCTTGGCAAGTCTAGTAGGAATGGCTTTAGTGAAAATATTGTAGATCGAGTTGCAGAGAGCAATTGGTTTGAAATCGTTGAAGGAGGATGAAACAGATTTTTTAGGGATGAGGGCAAGGAAAGTTGTGTTGAAATCCTTTAGGACATTCCTATACCTTCTCGATTCTTCTAATGCAAGAAGAACATCAAAACCTACAGTGCCCCAAAAATAATGCCCCAGCATTTTTGGAAAAAAAGAATCGTGAATCCATCCGATCCTGGAGCTATTTCAACTTCCATGGGAAAAACCACTTTTTTTATCTCTTTGAGGGAGAATTTGGACATCAGCATTTTATTATGATCCTCATTTAGTAATAAAGGAATATTATTGATTATCTCATTATCTTTAGAAGGATTATAAACATTGTTATACCCAAAATGAAATTTTTGGCATTCTGCTTAAATTGAGCTAAACAACGTAAAAATGCCATCTAAAGTATGTTTTAGGTCAAACCAAATATGAAATCCTTGTGGGTTTCTGTCAAGGAACCTATGGTTAAAATTTTGAAAAAACGAAAATTAGGGTTTTACACCCCTATTTTTATGGAAACCCTAAAAAATAGGACCTTCCCGGAAATGATTGAAAATAATTCTGATAGGCTTAATTGCCTTCACGATCACACTGATCAAGTCAGAATTATCAAAAAATATGTTTTACTCTGGTGGGTCTATTTCTATTTTTCAGGAACAAAGTTAGGAGCTCCGCAGCCATTAATGGCAGATTGGCCAGTACCAGGTGCTGAAAGCTAAACCTCAAAAGCTTCAACGAAGAAACCATGGCGGAAAAAGATAAAAATGATGACGTTCAACGAAGGAGATTCTCAAAACGGAAAAAGGCCAAAATTTGGCTAAGTCTGGAAGGTGCACGTTTTGTCTACCAAGGCAAAACATAGTCTACAGTGGTTAAAAGCGCCCCTCTTGAAGAAAGGCGCCCTTGAACCTCAGAGGGCAAATCAAATCATCTGGCAGTGTCAAAACAGTCATCCTCTTCACTTTCATACTAGCTCGACAACGAAACAATCAGCAAGATTATCTGATTCAACAATCATTGACCAACCGTCAGCGAAGTATGGAGGATCCATTGACGACAGAAGTGCCAAATCTGAAAGCTTCAAGGTAAAAGCGCCCCTGCTGGCCAGGGGCGCCCCTCAGTTGCAGACATTAGATGAATCCAAGAGCTGTAGCTTTATACATGATATCTTTCCAGCTTCCTCCCGGCTACGTGATCAATCTAACAGCAAGTCCACAAGACACACCAGACGATCACGAGACGAGATCAAGCAGAAAAAGCCAAATTTGAAAAACTGGAAAGATAAGCCAGAAAATGGCTAAGGCATGGCTAAAAGCGCCCCTCTCAAGGAAAGGCGCCCTTTCCTAAAGGTGTCCAGATTCAGCCGGAATCTTCACTACCTCCCAAGACGACCTTCTCAGCTATGACCTATCTCGTCAGCGAGACTATCAGCAAGAACTTCCGACAAATCAATCGACTGATGAAGAAGGTCAAAGGCTGGCAGTCCACAACCAAGATAAAACTAGGCAAAAGCTAAAAGCGCCCCTGCTGGCCAGGGGCGCCCTTTAGTTTGGAGGCCCAAAACTTGCCAGCTGCCACTGCAAAGTCAGGCATCGTGAACAAGACTGAACCAGCTACCCGACACATCATCAAGCAGAATCATCTGATTCATCAAACATCGGGAACGTCAGATCAAAGCAAAGAGGGTCTGAAAAGGTCAAAACGAAGAACGAGTCAGTGAAAATTGACTAAGGCATTGTCAAAAGCGCCCCTTTCAAGAAAAGGCGCCCTTCTTTCTGGAGGCCTAAACTCAGTTTTCTGAGCTAACCTCTCCCAGGCATATCTAATCACATTGATCCTGCCTCAACAACAGAACTGTCAGATACTGCTCGAGATCAACTGAGCAACCTGAATCGAAGATCAAACAGGAGCACTTCAGCTTGCAAAATAAGCAAAAAAGATCAAACTCAAGGTTGGACGCCTAAAGGAAAGTCAAACAGAAATGTTGACTTGAGTTAGCAAATTTGGAGCCAAAAAAGAGAAAAACACTCCACAATCAGTGGAAATCATCTTTTGGAACTCCAAATCAGGACTGAATGATGAGTTATCTTCCATACTTTGTGGATCTTAACCCTAATTGCTTATATTCATGCTAGGCGTCCCTTTTCCTCATTATTCTTTTTGCAGGTTGAAGGATAAAACATCAAGTAGCTCCCAAGAACAAGTTTTCAAGATCTGGCAGGGGTTTTGAACGGATCTTCAATATTTTTGAAGATAATTGGCAGTAAAAGCATTCTTCTCCCAAGATTGCTTCCAGAGACAGATTATTACAAGTGGCAGTTTATAACTTCCAATCCATCTTCTGTCTATTTCCTCTACTTCTGTCTATATTTCTTTTGCATGTCACAGGAAACGACAGATTTTCACAGATCTGACCAACTGGGTATGATCAGCACAGCTTTTTCAACAAAACCCACATGGTAGATTTTTTCAGAAAAAGTAGCCCTGCTGCCCCTATTTTTTAGGGTTTCCCGAAAAAGTCATAATATTGAAAAACGGACAAACTGGGTTTGTTTGGCTCTGAAGCACGAACAAAACCCATGTGTTAGATTTTTTCGAGAAAAATCACTTTCTGGTGCCCTTGCTGCCTCTGCCACCGAAGGGCTCTTGCATGTCAAAGAAAAACTCGTTTTTTCGAATTTCTGACGATCTGGGTCTGTTTAGAAAATCATTCTTAACAAAACCCATGTCTCAGAATTTTTTCGTAAAAACTACCCCCGGCGAGGCTATTTTTAGCAGTTCCAGAAAAGTGTCAGAACAGGGTCAAGTGCCCAGTCAATATTCAAGGTTTTCAGAATGCAGTACTCTCAGGTACAATACAAGACCAAAACAGTCTTATACCATGATTACCTGAAAACGACTGATACAGACTTATGGCAGAAAAATCCAGAGGTCAGTTCTGAAGACTTGGAGGGCATGAATCAAATCACATTGCAGAACATCGAAGAATCCGGTTTGTTTCAAGCAGCATCTATTCCAATCACCTTACAAAGCATCGAGCTTGTAATTGCTTGCATTAAGCATTACAACCCGACTACAAGAGAGATCCTGTCAGTTGACGGGAGGGTGATTTGCAGCTTGAAGCCAGTAGACATAGAGACTTGTTTTGCAATCCCACCATGCCCTACCAAGAAGGTCATATCAGTGACAGAATGCGAAAAGGCATTCGAGGCTTCAAAAGACAAGTGTTCGCTTATAATGGCTGAACATTGGCTGAAAACAAAGAGGAACAGTTTGCCCAGAGTAGTTGGTAGAGGAGAATTCAAAGACGAGTACGGAGTGCTAATCACCCTACTCAGCAGAGTCACTGGACAAGAGGAGGGAAAATCCTTCCAGCCGTGGATGTTCTACATTATTGGCAAGATAATCAGCAGAAAAGAACGTTACGACTGGGCCTCCCTGATCAGTGACACACTCCACCAACAATTCACCGGATTTCTAGAAGAGCACCGTTTCCACATGTGTTCATACCTGGTCTACCTGATAGCCTTCCAAGGCGATTTCAGAACATTAAACACTGTGGGAACCCTGGGTGTGCAAAAGGTACAAGAATACTTTCCTCGCTTGGAGTTCACTCTAGCGGAAAGACATTTCAAAAGAATAAATGACCTTTTTACTATGCACACCGTGCACGAGCTAGACCATGAGATGCACGTGCGTATTTCACCAGCAGCTAAGGCAGCAATGGTGGACTGGGCGGATTGGTTCATACAATTCCCCACTTTCACCTACATACGCGTGTATGGCTATAATGGCCACCCCGCCATGATGCCACGTTACCCCTCAGATAGGGTAGTGTTCATGGAATTCCTGAGGCAATTGGCCGATGTTCACTCTTACCTTCGCGTAAAGAAAAAGGCTGCAGTGAACTTTCCTCTTCAGATGGGACTCTACAGATGCAGAACAGCAGCTGATGCAAGGTTGATAAGCCAAGAAATAGTGAGATTTAATCTCAAGTACCTCATCGACAGGAGGCCATCCTATGACCCCAGAGGCATCTTCGCAGCTCACCTTGAGCAAAGATCATCACATGAACCTTTCATGGAAGATTTTTGGGTCAACTGCGAAGATGAGTTCGAAGTGAGAAGAAGGAACCATAGCAGATTCAAGCTCTCACAGATTGCAGAATTCATGTCAGAAGACATCGAGGGCTTATCTGAAGACGAAGGAGAAGTTATTCTTTCTTCCTTCTTCACGGGTCTAGTAGATTCACAACCACTCGGCAAGGTAGACTGGTACGCGAAAGAGAGTACGTCTATTGAGGAAAGAACGGGTAGAGTAGTTCGACACAGTCAACTCTACCTGGACAGTAAAAGGACAAGGAAGGTAGTACTTCCCCGATCAGAGCCGCCAGCGGTTCAGTCTACACTACCTTCCACGTCTAGGAGGAAACCCAGACAGAAGAAGATGAGCTTTCCTCCAGAAGGAATGCGGATGTCAGGAAGCACATGGGGGAGAAAAGGAATTGCCAGCACAAGCCGGCAAGAGGTACAGGTGGAGACAGCCACCAATTTGCCTGAGACAGTTGAGACCGCTGCAACTACACAAGAACCAGTGATTGAAATAATCGCTGTAGAGGCGGAAACCATTGTAGAAGAAGTTGTAGCAGAAGCGGTGCCAGTGATAGAAACAGAGCCACCATCTTCACCACCATCACAGAGGTCACAAAGTCCTATTGATTTGGACTCGCCACCACGAGACATTGCCACGGCACAGTCTCGTTCTTCTAGCATTCAGGGGACCTATGTTCCTCCTCCCAGCGATGCTAGCCGAGATTCTATCTGGCTGGAAAGCTCGCTTGGGAGAAAGAGGGAGAGGCCTTCATATCAGCTTGACTTCTCTGAATTCCATCATGCCCTACAAGACATGCCGGTAAAGAAGTTGAAGAAGCAGACACATGTAGAAAAGAATGCAGAGAACGAGGTCATCATAGAGACTGCTGCCCCACCTGAAGACAAAGATATACATAATGTGAGGGTTGAGGATTTCACGCTTTCAAAGGTGAACCTTGGAAAGACCACTCGACAGGTGGAGGCAGACCTTCTTGGAATTGCCTCGGCGAGTGTCAAAGAAAGGATGACAAAAGATGGACAAGACAAAGCAGCCTTGAAGGCTGAAATCCGTCAGCTAAAGTTGTACATTTCTAGTTTGATACATGACACTCCAAACTCCTCGGCTTTGCCTCAAGGACTGTTGGATCTCCCAGCTGAAAGAAACCATCATCAGTTGATTACATACGGTAAACACTTGAGACGCCAAGTGGATGAGTTTGTTGTCAAAGGGCGGTGTGTGTTGACAGAAGCATATCAGCTGAGAGACAGAGCACATGGACTTCGATCAGAAATCCAGAAGTCAGATATAAAGGCAGCTCAAGAGAGGCCGAGAGAGGAGGCGACAGTTGCTGATTTGCAACAAGCATATGAATCAGTTACGACCACAGAAAATAAACACCATCTCTTTGAGTGGAAAGAACAGGTGGCATACAAGGTGAGAGCCTATGATGCCAACTCTGTGGAGCTGATTGACTATAGACGCTTCGTCGCCAATATTATCAACTTCGCAAGAACGTTGGTAATATCCTTCCCGGAGTTAGAATATCAGCGGGAAGGAGGAGAATATGTGGAACTTGAAACCGTGCAGACACGATTCCAGGATGTCATCCGATCTTCATTCCTTGAAGATCCCAATGGCTGCAAATTAGCCAAAATTGCAGCCATGTCTGTCCAGTTAGATGAAGCAGCTGCCCAATGCATAACCTATCATCAGCAGCTTACGACGGGTGAAGAAATGCTTAGACGCCACATAGTCATCTTGAAGAGCATTAATTGCCCGGAGGCCGAAGAGGTCAATGACTGGATAGAGACTTTGTTGACCAGTGGTGAAGAGGTGTAAAGCACCAAGGGAGGACGTCCTACCCTCCAAATAGCATTAATGATGACTGAAGTCAACTTGATGCCCCTTTCCAAGTTGACTCCAGATCTCCACAGATCATGCATGTCAGATCCCACTAATCTAGGATGTCTATTTGACTCCCACGATTTGTGGATCTCAGATTTCCTCAAAAGGTGGATGTCTATTTGGAGACACATTTGTAACATAAGTTCACTTTTAGTTAGGTGTCAGTCAACTGAGGTAGACTTCCAGTTTGACTTTTGTTTAGTTTCAGTTAACTGAAGTAGATTTCCAGTTAACTGTTTGCTCACCTACATTTAGACATAGAATAATATCTTGCTGATTGGCAAGAACTGTTTGTTAACTCAAGGAGATTTTAGGGTTGCCTACTCCTTTGAGTTCCTATAAATAAGAGCCTTAGGTTCTTTATTTGTTTAACCTTTATTTGCTAGCAAAATTGCTGCGCCACTGTTGCCAGAGTTCGCTTGTTTATATCTGTTCACTCTTGGATGAGAGTTCGTTGGTTGATCGCAATTGTGCATGATTTCGTGCCTTTGCTGTCCCGACCTTTGTAATTCTTTGAAGAATCTTAAAGAATAAATCAGATGGTGCAAGCTTGATTGATCTAATTATTTGAGTTATTCAAAGTCTTGTTTTTAAATAGTGCATTGTTTCAATCTCCTCCTTGGACAGGTGTCGTCGCCTCCTTGGATATTTTGTCATCAATCATTATCGTTTGATGTTGTTTAATGATCTTTCTTGCAGCCTAGACTTTGGACAGGTGTCGTCACCTCCTCGGGAATCCTATTAGAAAGGCCATCGTTCCTTGTTGTTTCCAGTGAGCTTCCAAGCCTATACCAAGGATAGGGGTTCCTCCGGCAAGTCTCTTGATCCAGTCTTTACCGTAACGAGTGTTTGCTTGTATCGAGCCCTATCTTGGTATATATCCAAGGTTCAGAGCCTCGGCCATATTCCATTGAGACGGAGGATTCAAGTGATCCAACCATACCATTTCGCTCCTATGCCCTCATGCTCTGTTTTCTTGAGGAGGTAGGATAGTTTAGAAGCTTAGTTAGTCGTAGTTAAGATCTGCGGAAACCAGAGAAAAAGCTTAGCTACGGCGCATTGGTTTATGCACCCTTGTGTCCTGCCGCTGAGTAAAAAAGATAGGAAATCTTAGTACACCCCTTTTTTACAGTATAAAATCAGCAAAGAGAGATCTTCCTCTCTATAATCCGAAGAGCATGTACTAACACACTTGCAATAGCTGTCCGTTTCCAATAAGCACTCCAGAGGTGCTAATTGAAACGCCAACAAACATCACCTGAGGATAAAAGATTTTTGAAGAAGGAAACCGCATCCAAACCAATGTCCTTTTTCGAAGTGAGTATGGTACCTGAAGAGGATAGAATAGAGAAAATCTTATTCGATTGACAACGTAATTTAGCCGAGGCATGGAAAAACTTTGTGTTCTTGTCCCCCTCAGCTAGCCAAGTCTCTCTAGATTTTTGTCTCCAATAACATTCCTCTCGGGCAACAATTTCTTCTAAGTCAACTTTTAACTTTTTCTCTTGAATATAATGGGTACTATCAATACCCTTCTTAATGACCTTTTCGTATATCTCAAAAAGTTCCAATTCAATCTAAAGCTTTTCGGAAAAGATATTTTTAAAGTGCTTGATATTCCAATCTTTTATTTTGTTCTTCAAGAATTGTAATTTTTTGCTTAATTGGAACATTCTTGTCCCATCAATGAAGGAGCAGTTGTGCCAACAGTCTCTTATATGATTAATAAAATTAGCATCCCTGAACCAGATGGCTTCCAATTTGAAAGGACTTTTGAGATTCCCCCTGACTTCAAAAAATGAAAGAGAAATTGGGAAGTGATCCGAGCCTGGTAAAGTGTGAATGATTGAGACAAAATCCCATGGGGCAGCAAGCCAGTTTTCAAAAAGCGGGAAACGATCGAGCTTTTCAGCTATCTGATAGAAGTCCTTTTGTTTATTAGTACAAGTGTATGAGCCATTTTTAACAGGACAGTCATATAATTTATTGGACGAAATAAAATTATTGAAATCATCCATCATTGCTGCTGAGGGAGTTATTCCACTGATTTTTTTAGAAGCGTTTCTAATTGCATTAAAATCCCCCACAAAAATTTTTAAAGCAAATGAATTGAGCTCATGACTTGAAAAAATTTGTTTCCAGATCTGTCTTTTTCCTACTGGAGTGCATGGGCCATTGACATTATATATCAAAAACTGAGTATTTTTTTTCAAACACCAAGCTGAAACTTTTATCCAATTTGATTTGATTTCAAAATGATCAATACTAACAAAGACTTTATTCCAAAGGGTAACAAGACCCCCTGAGGCCCCAAGAGCAGGTGAGACAACCAAGTCCTAGTCATTCCAAGAACCGAAAATTTCTTTTGTTGATTGACAAGATAGTTTGGTTTCCTAAACCAGAATAATCTCCGAAAATGTTCCAAGCAGATGATGCTTAATCAAGTGTTTTTTGTTAGGGGCATTTAAGCCCCTAACATTCCAAGAGAGGACCCCCATTGCCCTCAAGGAGAGATTCCCTCTCTCCTCTTTCTATCAATTCTTTCTAAGGATCTAGACCTCGTAGTAGAATCACACTACCAACATTGGGGGGAGGTGCTCAACCCAACAATTTTCTTAGAGGTTGAGCAAAGGTTCATTTCCAAAGTAGATTGAAGACCAACAACAATTTCCAAATTTGTCTTCTCCTTGTTAGATTTACGACCACATTTTATTCTTGGAGAAGTTGAAGCCTTGATGTTTGTATCACATTGGGAAATGGGAGGAGAAGAAAAGAAGTTTGGGGCTATTGAAGCAGAACGAGGGGGGGAAGGGACAACATCAATGAAGTTTAACTTTATTTTAAATGCAAATTGGGTGATGGGAAGAGTAGGAGACTTCATTGTTGAGTCATGTTTCCCCAAAACTTCATCAGCATTTTCCTCGATGAGGTCTTCAGCTGCCTTGGTCATTGCCTCATTAACAAATTTCAACAAATCGTCCTCTGAGCCGTTAAGAATGTTCTCGAAGTGTTTGATATCAAGTTTAGAAAGGACAAAATCGCCATTAAGGGTCTAGGAGGAGCAGACCTAAGCAGAAGGAAGGGAGTTTTCATTCTCCAAAGGCAAAGTCAAAGAAGAGGGTTTTGATTCAAAATTTTCAGTAGGATGGGGATGTTCAAGCTGACCGCAATCCAATTCATGATTTAAATCCATTTTATCTTTGGTAGGGTCCAGTTGATTTGCAATGTGGTTTGATGAAGAAGTGGGGTTGGGGAGTGAGAGTTAGAAGAGGGTTGGTTCACGGCCTTGAACCCCTGACAACACAGATAAATCCAATTGTTCGGCTTTGGAAAAGATATCCACATCCACAATTAAGTTAGCCTCTTTCCAAATGGAATTTTCCCATTTAATCTGTTGAATCCACTCCCCTTTATTGGTAGTGAGATGGATCTTAAGAGGGAGGGATGAGGGTTTGCTACCAGGGACCATACCCTAATAGTGGGTTTACCGCTAACAATCAAAAATTCACTCTTAAGAAAGTCTCCAAAGTGGTTAACAATTTGTTTGATGGAAGAAATCTCGAAAAATTCGACTGGGAGAAAGGGTAGAGAAAAGTAGACAAGAAGAGGACACATTTTTAGGGTTTCCAGAGACATGTTCTCTTTCCAGTCAAGAATCCTCAAAAAAGTGTTGCCACACTAGTATGTTCCTTTACGCATTACTTTACCCTTTATCGTGGGATTCTTGAATAATAAGAAAAAGGACGAGGCAGAAACCACAATTAAGTCAAAAAATTCATACCAGTGTTCTCTTATCCAAGCCCGAAGTTCGAAAAGCAGTCGATCCTCGCCCCATATTTGCACAAAGAAGCCATTTTGTGCACAGTCTGCATATTGACTTTCTAAATATAAGGGTATTTTGGAAACAATCTCCATTCCCGCTTGTCGCTCGCCATTTCATCAAAACCGTGATGTCCAGAGGAGTTTCCACGTTGAGAAAAACCTTGATTGCTTGGTTGATTCCATGTGCCTTTAGGATTTTTTTGATCCTCGTAGCTCGAGGTTTATTTTCTTGGGCTTTCTGGAATCTATTCTGGTTCCCGCGCTGATTTGAGTGCCAACCTATGTTTTCTTTATAACCCTTTGATTTCTAATTGAAATTTCCGTTCGAAGGACGACCAAAGTTAGCTCGAGCATTTGGTGTGGGCCGGTGGTGCCTTTGTTGTTCTTGGTTCCATGTTGGATTAGGGCCTCCATAACTACTGCGGAGCGGAGCATTCTTTCGGGGGGGGCCTAGGGAAAAGAGGTTCTTGGTGGGCCATTAGATATCCAATGACTTGTAGGAAGATGCCCATTTTGTGAAAACCCTAGCTTTGGGGTTTCCAAAATACCCTTGTCCCTTGGGTTAATAGGAATGGTATTCTGACGATGATGTCATTTGCTAGAGAAACGATCTTGTTTGTGTGGTGGAGGCTAGGAGGAGTCGAAATCATCCACCTAGCTAACCCTTCTACCCTGTGCCAGTGAGGAGCTCACCATCTTCTTTGACCGTTTCTTCTTCAATGTTTACAATCAGTAATAATTTCAATCTGCACTCATTCCTAATTGCTCGCCCCCTCACCATTTGTTTCTGCAACTTTATACATCTTTACTAGAGTGGTGTGACTCCCTACTCCTCAATAGTTATTCATTGCTGCAATTTCTTTTCTGTCTGAGATCAGGTGTGCTCTCCTTCTTCATTGCATTCACAGCTCCCTTCCTAATTATATCGATGTTACAATAGAGGAAATAAATTAATATGAAAGAAAAAAAATTCAGATTTTCATGTCTTTCATATGTGTGACAATTAATAATTATGAATTGATTTATTCTTTGCATACAAAAGAATCAATTTTTGACTAATTTGCTCTTTAATAAGTATCAAAACATTTTTGATAACAATAAAAAGTATAAACTAGTTTATATATCTTTAAAATAATCTATATCAAATACGTAGAAATATAAATAATTCATTCGTTGAATCACCATTTTAAATTCACTCATCTTTCCTTCACTAGCTGTAGCTGGCTATAATCTCTCATAAAAATTGTCAATTTTCCTTCAAAACAAAGTGTGCAAGACTGATGCAGGAGCATCTTGAGGGGGGCAGGCTTTGAAATAGAAATCAAGTAGCAGGGAGTTGTGACTACTATGGAGCATTAAACGATAAATTATGGTCACTAATTTTGTAACGGTCGAAGGGCGAGAATACCAAAAGCTAAAAATGAAAGGAGGACAGACTTATAATTTATTTGTTGATTTTGAGAGAGTGGTGGTCATGACTTGAGGAGGTTAGGAAATTGGTTAAAATAGTGGATTTTCATGTTCAAAACAGGGGGTCATGGTGGTCTGTTTTGATGTTTTTATATTGGTGACTGATTTTTGCTGCTAAAAGAATATATATAGAGTCGTGTGACATCTGTGGAAGAGGCAGATAGGCAGGGAGACCAGAGACAAATTTTGGGTTTTTGAATCAGAGATAGTGGGGAATGAAAAGAGAACAGGAGTGAAGGGAAAAAGTGCTGGTTGCATATTTTGTTTGTAAAAGTTCATTAAAATCTGAAAGAAGAGAGGAGTCGTAGATTTTTCAAGGTCAGGAATGTTCAGTCTGAGTAGGATGGCTGTTAAGTCTGCAATTAGATTTTATTTGTGTAGTTGTAGTTGAAGTTTAACGACTTTCTCAATGGTAAATGGTGTTGTACTTTAGGTTTCTTTGTTGTAATTCATTATGGAATTTTTTTTTTGTTGAATTCCAAGCTTTATGTATTAATGATCTCATTTGTTCTTGGAAGATGATAAGCTCAATTATGTTAAATTTGGAGTTTTTTATGGTTGATATTAGTTTTTTATTGAAGATGCATGGCATGTTTGTTGGAAGAGCTGTTTGGATTGGCTGCCCTTCAAATGAGTACTTGACCCTTGGCTGCATCAAATGGTATCAGAGTCGGTTATTTGCTGGGAAGAGTGTTGAGGAATTGATGTTGATGTAATTGAAGAAATGGAGATAAAAATAATGAGTAATGCGTTGGCCATCCTCCAACAAGAGAAGAAGTGTTGGTTAGATGTACTAATATCCTCCATTATGTGGAAGCGAGCAAAGGGTGTTTTGAGAGTGCATTTTCCAATGACATTGTTGGGTAGAGGATGGCTGTTGAATGTCAGTGAGTTTGTTGCAGACAGTTGAGAGTGAAGATCTTTCTGAAAAAGAGGATGAAGATAAACTTGAAGAGACCACTTGAGTGGGCAGCTATGGAGCAGTATCAATAAAGAAAATCCTTGAGATGATGGTGGACATTCCTTTGAAATTGGACAGATTAGAGACTATGCAAAATAGAATTGTTACAGATGTGTGTGATTATAATAAAGAATGTCATGTAGATGGCATGCTGAAGAAGAGAAATGTGGTGAAGGAAGATATGGGGATGCATGCTGCTGACCCTAAAGGAGTTGAAGAACTAAAGAATAATGTTGAAGCAAAAGCATTTCTTCTTGAAGACATGAAGATAGTGGAGAATAAGGATGCATGTGAGGATAGAGTTGCAGCAGAAGAGGAGATGAAAGAAAAACAAGATTTTGCAGTGGAAGAAAGAAAAGATGTTGTAGGAGTGGAAATTATAGAAAAAAAAGAGATAACAACAGCTAAGATTTGTTATTTCAAGGATACAAAAGAATTAGTTAAAAGGGAGCAGCAGTGTGAAGAAGAGTACATGAAGGAGTTTGCAAGCAAGAAGATAATGGAAGTGAAGAAAGTTAAGAAAATTTTGAATTTGTATAATCTTGTTTATGCTGATTTGTATACTTGTGTTTTAGGGAGATTCTTTATAGGAGTTATTCAGTTGAATGCAGAAAGAATGAGGTGTGAGAAAAGGTTGGTGGGTATAGAAGAAGGATGGCATGAGGAAATAGATATGGCAAAATTTTATGATGACAGTAGTGCTGATTTGTGGGTAAGAAAAATAGAGAATAAAGAGAGAGGTGTGACTTACATAGTTTCATCATGAAGATTGAGTCAAGTCTTACACTTGAAGAGAAAAAGAAGTTGTGGGGAATATTTACTAAAGATGCAAGGGAGGAGTGTGTAGATGAGGTAGTGAGAGTAGATTGAAGAGAAGTATTTTGGTGGAGGAGAAAAATGAAGAGAAACAGGTTGGTTTATGGTGGACCCAAGTCCAAAAGAGATACGAATAATATTGAATGAAATTGGAAGAAAAAAGTAGGATTTATTCCAACCAATTGCTAAAAAAATTGATGTAATGTCCCTCACCCGAACTTGCCCTAAAATCCGTTTATCTGCCATAGAATTTGCTTGTTGATTACGTTTAGGGTTTCTTCTTTCAAGCTGAATTCCTAAAGTGGTAAGGCTCAAGACATTGATGGGCTGCAAGCTGAATTCCCAAAGTGGGGTTGTGATCTCCTCACACCTCACATCAAATACCTCTTTAATAACATTACTCAAAATGGCTTTCCAGCTGAATGGACTACCAGTGTGGTCATTCCCTTACACAAAAGTGGGGATATCAATAATCCTTCTAACTATCATACTATCATGGTCAATCCTCTTCTTGGCAAACTATCTGGGAGTATGTTAGAGCGCAGAATCAGTAATTGGGCTGAAAAGGAAGGTAAAAGGGCAAAAGGGCAGGCTGGTTTCAGGCCAAAGCATTCCACCATAGATCACTCCATAACACTTAGACACTTCGTTGAGAAAGCTTGGGACACTCAAGGGGGTGAAGCTTTTTGTTGTTTCGTTGATTTCAAAAAAGCCTTTGACACAGTGCCTCGGGACAAACTTTGGAACAGAATGGAGGAACTTGGTATTCCCGATGAGCTTAGAGCGGCAGTTCATAAACTTTATGAGAAAGTTAGAGCTAAAATTAGAACAAAAGATGGTATGTCCAAATGCTTTGGTAGTGACATTGGGGTCAAGCAAGGTTGTCCCTTGTCTCCCACGTTGTTTGGCTTATATATTGATAAGCTTGAAGAATGGTTAAACAAAACGGTTGGAGAGGGTATTCATCTAGCTAGTTATGTGGTGAAGTTACTTTTATACGCGGATGATCTTATCTTAATTGCAAAATCTGCTTCTGGTTTGAGAGAGCACTTAAAGGCTCTCGAACTCTTTTGCCAAGAGGTTGGGATGCAAGTTAACACCAACAAAACCAAAATCATGATCTTTTCTATGAAAAGGAAGAAGCAACAATTTAATTTCATTTTTGAAGGCAGCTCTTTGGAGGTGGTGGAATAATACAAGTACTTGGGTATCGATTTTCATAATAGGCTTAGTTGGGAGACTTGCAAAGCGAAAAGGATTCAAGGTGGTTGGAGGGCGTCATATTTACTGCAGAACAAATGTAGGACAACGGAACTATGGGATTGGAAAACAAAGAAAACCCTTTTTGGTTTGTTGGTGGTGCCGGTTGTCCTCTATGGTTGTGAGGTTTGGGGGGGCAGCATGTCAAACCACAAGTGGAGGCAAGTTGAAAGAATTCAAAAGCATTTGATCACTACTAGCATCAAAGTCAAATCCTCAATCCTGTACGAGATTCTCTTGGCTGAAACTGGTACATTCCTGTTGGAGGCATCCGCAATCATTCGGTTAATAAATTACCTAAAAAAAGTTGAGAACATGGAGACACATCGCTGGCCCAAAATGGTGGTTGGGGAGGAGCTAAACCGTAGAAAGAAAACTTGGATGAAGCAAAATAGCAAATGGTTGAACAAATGGAACATTAAGCTGCATGAGTGCCCCAACACGAATGCTGAGATAAAAAGGTATGTGCTAGAAAAATTTAGGCGTACTATGTGGACTAAGCAAGTTGGCCGTAAAAAGACACATTATATCCGGGAGTTCAACCCTACGTGGGAGCACGATGAGAAAGACTACCTAAAGGTTCAATTAAAGGCAAGGCTAGGATTTTGATCGCCCAATTGAGAACTGGGTCGCACCATCTTCGTTGTGAGACTGGTAGGTGGGTTGTCCCCAAGGAAGCCTGGGAACAAAGAACTTGTATTTTTTGCAGCAAAGGGTTCATGGAGACTGAATGGCACTTCATCATGGAATGTGTTGCTTATGCTGATATCCGTATCCAGTATGAAGACAATTTGAAGATGCACAATCTAAATGAGCTTTTTAAGGAGACTAGGCTCATCAAAACTGTTGGCTTCCTAATCAAGATCTTTAGGAGGAGGGCGGACATGGAAAAGAATTTGAAAATGGTTAAAGTTCCGACACTGGGTCCCATAGACTAATGGTCTCGTGGACGTCATTAAAATCCATTCATTCATTCATTTCCAAAAGAATGTCCTTTTAATATGATAACCCTAGATTGGAAGTTGTATTCATCACATTAACAACATACTTGTTAGCATTAATATATAGATATCCAAAATTAGACATAATCATAAATACAGATTGATAAACATAAGAAGAGTCACTCAGCCCATTAAGAGAGGAGAATCCCTAAGGGCCTATGGTCTACCACCTTCCAATGCCCAACCCGTATCTCAGGCCTGTGGGGCAGAATGCCTAGGTGGAACCCTCACCCCTCCATGACCCAACCCTTGCAATGGGCTTGTGGGGAAGACTTCCCAACCCTTGTTATGGGCCTGTGGGGCAAACTGCCCAACCCATGGGCCTGTGGGGTAAACTACACAACCCTTGCTTTGGGCATGTGGGGCGGAATCTGGGTGAGGTTTTTAGACAAACCACTTAAGTTATGACTCAGCTCTCCTAGAGGGATTACAAACACAATTCAGACAATCGATATGCAGTCATCAGTATTTCATTTGTATTTACACATTTTAATAAGAGTATTTAATATGATCAAACAATTCCTTGAGTCCTAATATGAAGGTATATCATAATACAAAACTAAATTGAGAACTATTCATGTCTACATTGTCATTATGTTCTTTTGCAATTCAATACCTCATGCAAGTCCAATATTTGCAAAAATCAAATATAAATGTAGATTAATCATCATTAAAGCCATATCTATAGAAGATAAACCATTTGGCCTCTGATTAGTCAAAGACTACACAGTCCACCTAAGTTCAATGCCAATTTCCAGTATAATGAGTCTATTTCCAAATTTGATATCAAGAAGGCATGGTTCCGACACATCAGAGGGGACTATGCACATTCCAATGAATAAAGCATATCAATTATTTTTAATAATACATAGAACGGTTGGACGTACAAGGTTCATGCAACATTGTTATGTCAGATTGAGGACAACTAAATATTAAAGCTAAGTGAGTAGTCTCACCTGATTGGCTATGTCTTCCCATCACTCTTTATTCCTTAATCCTCTTCCTTCAACCTTATACTGGATTGATCATAGGATGAGGACAAAATATGCATAATCTACTTATGTTTATATTAAAGAGTCATCATTATTTATAAGGCTTAATAATTGTTGCAAGTATCATTATTGTATATTCACCAATGATTCCCCTATCTACTTACCCATATATATATATAATTATTCTTTTACTTATATCCATTAGAATTCCTATATATATAATTATTCTTTCCTTATTCATATATATTCTTTATTCATTGATAATGATATTATTCATTATAAGATTTATCTATATCTATGCATACATACTTGTATGCCAATTAAATAATATATATATATATATATTAAATAACTATATTGTATATTCCAATGCATAACAATCATTGTTGCTGCTATTTTGTTTCTCCATGTTTTTCCCTCTTCCTTATTTTCCTTCCTTATATTTATACCATTCAAGGTAGGTGACTCATGGGGGGAATGTATTGTTTGGTGAAAGAGGTGACTTTTCATAAAATATATCCCTTTGTTAGATTTAATTGCTGCCCTTAAAGACTTATTATCACAATAATATCTATTTTTGAAAATAATATGTTATTACTACAATTATGACATTTCAGATTATATACTTATTTTATTATTTTATTTTGATGTTTTATTGAACATCTTTTAATATTAAATTATAATAATAAAACCAATTTGCTAATAGCTTATTATTATTTTATTCTAATGCATTACAATCTTTGATGTGTAATGATTGTAATATTTATTTATTATTATTATTTTTGATATTAAGTTATTAAATACTAGAATGTAATAACAATAATTTGCCTATATATTATTATTATATTTGTTATTTATATATATTTATATTGATATGGTACACATTTATTTTATATTTAATCTTAATATTTCTATTTATTTTATTTATTAATTTATTAGTATTTTAACACTTGGTCTTTATGGTATTTGCTATTTTTGGGGACATGACAATTGAAGGATAAAATCCTCTAGAATAGTGGATTTATTAATGGAGCTTGTCACACATTTTGTGATTTCACCATTGGCTCAAATTTGTGAACTATGCTCACAAACTTTTTGCCATGCAAGTATGATGCAGAGCACCTTGAGGGGGACAGGTGTTGAAATAGAAATCAAGTAGCAGTGAGTTGTGACTATTATGGAGCATTAAACAATAAATTGAGGGCACTAATTTTTTTAACGGTTGAAGGGATAACAATAGCAACAGCTAAAAATGAATGGAGGATTTACTTATAATTTATTTGTTGATTGTGAGAGTGGTGCTCTTGCCTTGAGGAGGTTCAGTAATTGGTTAAAATAGCGGATTTCAATGTTCAAAACAGGGGTCATGGTGGTCTGTTTTAATGTTTTTTTTGCTGCTAAAAATATAGAGAGAGAGAGAGTCCTAGGTGATAGCCATGGAAGAGGCAAATAAGCAGGGAGACCAGAGAACAAATTTTGGGTTTTTGGATCAGAGATAGTGGGGAATGAAAAGAGAACAATGTTTACCTCGCGGAGTGTTTATATCAACGTACTACGTACACAGGAAGTAAACGGAACTATATGTAACATACAAAACAGAACAATGCAATATGCTAGAATCATAAGATGTTTGTATTCATATCCAGTAAATATCACCATGTACAATCACAAGTATATCCATGCTATCAATCATGGAATCATAATCCTAATGACAACAGTAGTGTTCTCCCGACTACAAAACTGAGTACATATAACGTTCGGCAGTTGGTTGAGCAACCAACAGTCGTGACATTCCATAACAACCTACTACAACTAATTGGGACTTAATTACCTGAAAGTACATGCCAACAAATATTCCCACTAAGACTATAGTTTTATTGCATTATAATAACTTGGCCGACTACGGCCGACCACAACCGACTACAAACAGTAGTGTAGGGAAAAAGAGCTGGTTGCATGTTTTGTTTGTAAAAGTTCATTAAAATCTGAATGAAGAGAAGAGTTGTCACTGTTCAAGTCTAGGTAGGATGGCTGTTAAGTCTGCAATTAGATTTTATTTGTGTAGTCAAAAACTTTCTCAATACTAAATGGTGTTGTACTTTAGGTTTCTTTGTTTTAAGCCTTCATGGATTTTTTTTTTGAATTCCAAGCTTTATGCATTAATGGTCTCATCTGTTCTTGGAAGATGATAAGCTCGGTTATGATAATTTGGAGTTTTTATGGTTGATATTAGTTTGCTATTGAAGATGAATGGCCTGTATGTTGGAAGAGCTGCTCGGATTGGCTGCCCTTCAATGGGTACTCGATCCTTGACTGCATCAAAGACTCAAGAATGAATGTAGAAATCAGAACCAACCTATGTGATCAACCAGTCCAACAAAGCTCATCTTATCGATCAAAACATAATTGGCATGCTTTATCTCTTCTTGGGATCTAGTTAGGCGACTTCCTAATAAGTCTGGTTTTCTGCCATATCCTTGACTGGGCTATGAAGTGTAGTGTATCATTGATCTAGATATGTTAACCACGGAAGCTCATGGAGATATAGCAGGACTGTTACACCACGAGATGATATCACATTCATTTTCTACAAGAAAATCCTTTGCATTTCCATACATACTGTCTTCTGAAGCCAAAGGATTCTAATCCTTCGGTGGAAGATTCTACTTAACATTCCAAAGCCAATGACTATATCTTAGATTGTCCTAATTTTGAATAATCTTTACAACATCTTAAAAAAGCTTTTAATGAATCAGCTCCAATAATGAAACTCTATGAATTGCTGCCATCCTTGATTCAAAATTAAATGGAAGGAAGGAGTGAGGTTATTTCATCCTTGATCAAGATTATTTAATCAAGGAAATACATTAAAGGAATTATTGGGGAATGACAAGATAGTCCCAACTATGTATCAAGTACATGGTATTCAATACTACAAAGTAAATGGTAGCAGTTACACATGGACACAATCTCACACTGGTGGGGGCGACCTCCTGACCCTGCCACCAAGAGTTGTCTTCCTATTCTCCATTAGAGCACACTTTATTCTTACTACATAAACCTTCTTTTATAATCATAACATACTAAACGCATGCCTTCAAAATAAGACTTCATAACTAGCTACATATAATAATATTTACTCTATTTTCTCTAAAGATACCCATCTTGAAAACTATAAAGCGTCTTTTGATTAATCATCTTTTCAAGATTTAGGAAGAGGGACCTCATCACACCATCTTTTTGCTGGCATAGATCTTTAAAATATATTCAATAATTAGAACAAGAAAGATCCAGTGATCTATTTCGAGCAAATATAAGTCGCTATCCCATAAAAAACTTGGCATATTGGAAAAGAAGTTCTGCAACTGGTACTTGGAAATTTCAAAAGTGATTTTTATGGCTTAGAAGATTGTAAGAAATCATCATCCTTCTCTAGATGCATAAGAATGAGCTCTGATTCAACATAAGTATGTCTTCTCTTATGGCTAGAGATGCCGTTCTTATTATATGAGTTGCTGAAATTAGAATTATAAAAAGCTAGAAAAACATTTGCTCTTAAACTGTAATACCTTTCAAAGTTTGGTTTCTGTAACTATGTAATCTTAGCAGAGTTACTTGCATTTTGCACAAAGGGTAAGATTCGAGACACCAAATGTAACACTCAACAGAATGTTTTTCTTTGTATGCCTCATGTAGGTAACTCCCCCATCAGACACTGACCGCAAAGATTTGGTCTTCTATGCAGGTTCTTTTTATAACTTGTCTGTCTTGTCTCCTCCTCATTCTTGTCTTTTCTTTTTCCCAGGTGACACTAAGACAGCTAGACAGAAAGTATGCACTAGAGAAGCAATAGACCATGATGGGTTTCAGATTATCATTAGGCTTCTTAAATGTGGTGTAAATTCACTTGCCTTATCCTTGGCAGAGCTATTTAATGAGATTGCTGGCTCAGGCTTTCTGCCCTTTTTGTCCTATTATATCATCCATCTCATTCATAAGTTGGGGCATTGTTCAGCTCCCAAAAACTCCACAAGTATTACAATTGTCCACGCTGTTGGACATGATACTTTTAAGTTTTAGGCAACTGGAATAAGGCGATCTCAAAGCATGAGGATTGGAAGCATCAAGAGAGACTTCCAGGGTATTGGTCATATTTTTATTGTTGGGGCTAATAGAGGAGGTTCCTTAAAAAAATTATTTTGCTATTTTATAGATATTATAGAGGTTTTGACTTTTTTTCCAGACATCTATTTTTGAAAGGGAGTTGTGCTGCTTGTGACCCAAAGATCTTCATTACTGCCAACACAGGGTTCTATGATACAATTGATGTTCGATTTTGGGCTGCTAAAAACTTTTGTCCAAAAGTATGACCAAAATTATTAAGGTAAGGATGTTTTTTCTTCATGCAATACTTACGTGATTGAGTTGGTCCAGAACCCACAATTGGGAGTGTTTCGCATTAAAGATTTGATGGCTGTGCGTATGAAGTATGTGATTGATGGTTTTGAGCTATCTTAATTTGCTTAGAAGTTCTATTCTCAATTGGTCTCACTAACTTTTAATTCATAATCAGGTACGGAGTTAACATTTTCATTAAAAATAGTTGTATGATAAACAAATAATGGTTTGTTGGTTTATGTATTCGTCATTGCAATCCATTTTTGTAATATCAAGGTTGTGATTTTGCCAATCTTTGAAGCTATAGCATCATTGCTATAATGGACATGGGGCAATAAAGAGTTCATAGAGAAGTGATTTGAGATGAATGGCACAAACCATGCAACAATTACTACTGAACATGAACAATAGGCTTTCTTCTTCCTGTCACTCTTCACATAGTTCTGAATTGATACATAGTCATTGGAGTTGACCCAAAAGAGAGGCTTCCCCTGAGCTACAAGTCTCCTCATAAGAAATAGAGGAATACAAGAACAGAGGATAGAAATTTTAAGGAAGATCCAATAAAAAAGTTATAAAAATCTTTAATCGACAACTGATGTTAACATCAAATTGAATTATGCTTCCAAAGCATGCTGTGACATAAGAAGAGATGGTGGACATGTGCTGCAACGAATAAATAACTGCTCCACCACTTTAAACTGACCTTAGATGCCAAAAAAATGGCATTCCTAGATTTAATGGATTAGAGAAATTGAACCACATGCATTGATTCAAAAACTTGATGCCTATTTTATTATGAATCCACTGACCGATTTCGAAAAAATTCAGTTTGCATCACTATTCTAGGAGGGATCTTCTAGAACTTTGCTAGGAGACCATCAGAACCTGTAGACTTGTCATTCTTCATATCTTTAGTAGCTGTCTCCAACTCTAATTCTAGTCTAGATAGGAAAAGCCTCTTGTAGCATTCCCTTTTCCAAAGGATAGTTCATCTTGCTTGGAACTTTCAAGTGGTCATAAAGTTGGAAAATGAAAAACTTTGCCATTGGTGCCAACGTATGGCTGGAAAACAATTAAACATTAGATTCCAAACCTGATGGCGCTGTGTGTGGTTTCATCATCATGTTATGAGATCCCACTAGATAAGACAAGACTTACAGCAAATAGCGGGTCCTGTTTTGGCTCCATGGGCATTCGTATAGAATTCGCGGAAACCCACAAAAAACAGGATTCCAGTCTTATTCTGAAAGCTCGGAATTTGATTTTAGATTTTCTCTTTAGAGCTTTTGTTTCAATTATATATCTCTCTACAGTGGATGCAAAAGACACTCCCACTGCTATGCAATTTTATAACTGCTTATTTTTTTCATTCCTATTGTTTATTCTCGGACACTGGTGGACATCAACACCTAATTCAGATTTACAGTACTAAAGAATTTGTATATCTTTTGCCTAACAGATTTTTTGTAAGCATTCTAACTTGTTGAACCACAGTACCAAGCTTACGACAAAGATTCCCACATTGTACTTATTGTGTTTCTCCTACAGTAGTTTTTAATCTAATTGCACCAGTTAAGAGTTGAATATTGTTCAATAGTAATGTTTACAATTAATCTGATAGTTGTAGATAACCGTGGACTTCCAACCGTAGCCAAACGGCACAAAAGTAATTGAAACTTAGACTGCGCAGACATAGAGGCATTAAAAGAGTAACCGTGAACTTCCAACCGTAGCCAAACGGCACAAAAGTAATTGAAACTTAGACGGCACAGACATAGAGGCATTAAAAGAGTAACTTACAGCAAACAGAATTTAAATGGTAACTTACAGCGCAGAGAATTTGCTTTAGGAATCCAGCACACCCTGTATCGGACACATTCATAGATTCAAACTTGTTCAACAAATTGGTATCCTCTTGTTTGCTGCAGCATCCTTTTTGTTTATAACCATTGCCGGAGCAGAAACTAAGAGAAACTGAAAGCTGAGGAGCTCCTGGCACCCATAAATCAAATTAGGCATGCCTATTCCAACATCAAATATTGATAATGTGTAAACATAACATACAATGGTTCAAAACAAAAATCGACGCACTTGAATCAATACACATGGGAAGAGCTGCACAAGCATTGATAAATACAAGGATTATAAATCCTGCATTCACCACATTCTTTTTACAGGTTATGGCTCTGCCCATCATGAATCGTGATTGATCCTTAGACAGGTCTCAACATGTAGATCCTCAGTCTAGTCAAAACCAAGTTGCATATAAGCATTGGTTTGTGTCCTGCTTCAATAAATATCGCTATCCACATCAAAGAGAAGTTAGTAAGCGTTAATAGGTGTCCCCATAGATTACTAGCAAGTAGAATGAGGAAAGAGGTACACCAAATCAAGAGAAAGCTGCATTGTGTCCCCCCAGAATTAAAATATACAGTTGACTGAATTGATTGGCTGCATTGTGTGTCCCCAAAATTCAAATAGACAGTTGACTAAATTGGTTAACAGATATTTAAAGCATGCTGGAATGCAAGTTGGCCGCCGCACTAACTTCTCCCCCATTTCTCACTGAATTATTCAGACAATGGTTTTCTTTTAAGTGTGACTATTCATAAAAAAAAAAAAAGGTGTGACCCACCAGTTTGACTCTGAGGGATGAAGCAGTTTATATTTCATTAATGTATAGGTCTATAAGGCTTAGGAGATAAATTTGATTGCCGTATGGCTGTAGTTTGCATTTTTTCAGTAAAATACAATCAAATTTTTTAGAAGACTAAATTATATGGGAGATTGTGGGTAGATAATAAACTAGAAATCGTACCTTAGTGTGCAACGGGTACGTCGAAGTAGTGTGGAAGGTCAATTTAGATAAATTTTGGTATATATTTTTTTTTCATAGAGTTATGCAATATATTAGGTCAATTGGTAGGTCATTTAGCAAATGATGTTGTTTGCGCAATAAAGGTCTCAATGGAGAAGTGATAGCGTCAAATAAACTATACATCCACTTAGAGGGATCCAAACATGATTGAAATAAAGCCTCTACATCAGGAAGATAATCAGGGTCCATTGTTATGTTTGCAATAAGGAGAGAGGGAGAGAGAGAGAGGGAGAGGTAGGGATGGAAAGAGGGAGAGATAGAGGGGGGAAGAGCGAGAGAGCAGGGTAAGGAGATAAAGATAGAGAGGAAGATAGAGATAGAGATGGAGAAGGAGAAGGAGAGGGAGAGATAAAGAGAGAGGAGAGGGATAGATAGAGAAGGAAGATATAAATATATGGGAAGAGAAAGAGAGAGATAGAGATATATGGGAAGAGAATGGGAGAGAGGTAGAGATCGAGAGATAGATAGGGGGATAGGGAGGGACCATTGTTATGTTTGCAATAAGGAGAGAGGGAGAGAGAGAGGGAGAGGTAGGGATGGAAAGAGGGAGAGATAGAGGGGGGAAGAGCGAGAGAGCGGGGTAAGGAGATAAAGATAGAGAGGAAGATAGAGATAGAGATGGAGATGGAGAAGGAGAGGGAGAGATAAAGAGAGAGGAGAGGGATAGATAGAGAAGGAAGATATAAATATATGGGAAGAGAAAGAGAGAGATAGAGATATATGGGAAGAGAATGGGAGAGAGGTAGAGATCGAGAGATAGACAGGGGGATAGGGAGGGAGTGTGGAAGGGAGAGATAGAGAGAGAGGGAGGGAGATAAAGGGAGAAGGATTGGAAGAGGAGACATAGAGAAGAGGGGGAGAGAGGGAGAGAGATAAGCAGAAGACGGAGAGAAAGAACAGGGGGGAGAGGGAGAGCGATATGTAGAGGGAGAGAGAAGAAAAATGGGGAGAGAGGAGAGAGCTCAATATATATATAAGGAGAGGGATAGACATAGAAAGAGGGTGATATAGAGAGATAGAGGGAGATAGTGAAAGAGAGAGATAGTGGTAGAGGTTTCCATTATTTAGCACTTATTATTAATTGTTTAATCTAACCTTTGTATTATATAAAGTATATATAATAATTTTTATTATAATAATTTTATATATGTATCTGATATTTTTGTTAAAGAATAAGATATATAATAAGTAATATAATTATAAATTATTTTTTATTATATGAAATATAAATTATATATTAATTATGCTAATTTATACTTAACTACATAGGGTAAAGGATGTCATAATTTTAAAGCCTAATATATATGTATTTGATAGTTTTGTTAAAGAATAAGATATATAATAAGTAATCTAATTATATCATTTATAATTTATTTTTTATTATATAATATATTATATATTAATTATGCCAATTTATACTTAACTATGTAGGGTAAAGGATGTCGTAATTTTAAAACCTAAATGTGCTCATTATTAGGATCTTGGTTATAATTTTCATTTTATTTTAAAACCTAAATGTGCTCATTATTAGGATCTTGGCCGTAATTTTCATTTTAATAAACATACTCTAAAACCCTCATCAAAACTTTATTTTCAGGCTACAACTCGCCACATTGGAGAAGTGAAAGGTCGATTGATACTAGGGAGGAAGGAAATTGATAGCGATAGGGAAAGCAACACAAAATCAACAGAAAACAACCGAAAAATGGCAAAAAATGATGGACGGTTGAGATTCGTTTAACTATCATCGAGGGTCTCTCGTTGCTTTTCAACCATCCACGAGAAAAATGAGCTCCTAAAGCTCAAATAAAGAAACACCTTCGACATAAATATTATAAAGGATTATAGTTAGTAAATATATCTACTCTATAAAATTGTATTCTATCTTTGCATCTAAATATAACTTCAAAAATAATTGTTTGACATGTATTAAGATGGGATGAGATAGAAATCAAATCTAACATGGGCTTTATGAATAAGTGTCTCATGAATTTTAAAAATGTGGGTGGAATGAAATCACATTCTAAAAAGTATAAGGTGAAGTCTCAATAAAAAAAAATTAAAAAAAACACAATGGAAGTCAAATTTCTATATATTAAGAGTTATTGAATTGATGGAAGGAGGTGACAACTCACAATCAGTGAGCTTCCCCCAACCTTTTGGGAGATTCTAGCTATGAAGAATTGTCTCCCACCTCATAATGGCTCCTTCATTTTGTTCATCATGAGATTATGTTTCATTCCTTGTAGGAGAGATAGTTAGACTCCATTAGGGGACCTTGCCACTATTTTCCCAACAAGAGGCACCCTTGTCATGTGATCAAGAAGTAACAAAAGGCACACATGTTTTCTAGGACAATCCACATCCTTTGGGCTAAGGAAAACTATGTGATCCATGAGAATTACCCTTGGTACAATCATTATAATTGAGGCCACATCTATACCCTCAAGGAGGAGACAAGGCCTTGTGAGAAGGGGAAGATGACACACATGCAACAATAGGAAGAGTATTAGTCCAATGGTCAATAAGAGTCTGCATATAGGCATCTTCTAGGGCAACCTTGTTAGTTTGCACTTGAATTTGTAGACACCTAAAATGTGACCTTACCCATCCACACCTCATTTTAGCCTATCCTAACCCATTAATCAATTGAATAATATTTATTTATTTAATTGATTTCCCCTATCCACCACCTTTAATTAAATAAATCTCCATTTATTTATTAATCTAACCTTTATCCTCATTCCTCTAAAATACCCTAACCTTTCTTAAAGGTTAATTAATCCTCAATTAATTAACCTTATCCCCATCCTAATCATTATTATCCCATTCTCCAACTTTTAACTCCACCTAAGTTAATAAACCCTCATAATGGTTTATTAACTCAACTCATCTTCATTAATCAATTAATCATTGGTTAATTGATCTAATCCTCATCCCTAATCATCATTATGATTATTTCCTAATTTTAAATTCCTACATCTCACCTACCCCCACTATCTCTTACACAAGTCACCCTATCTCTTACACAAATTTAATACCTCTCTTCCCAATGTGTGCTCACACATGTGTGAGCACACCTCCCCATTTTACCCCTTTCCAACAAGGCTAATCCATCCTCATCCTTGATCCAAACCTCACCTTCTCAATCAATATCAACCCTCCATTAGCCATTCAATCTTATCCATTGATTCCTCTCACCAAAATTCTATATAATGAGGCCTTGGATCTCGTTTCTCATAACACACATTCATTCCATCCTTATGCTACTCAAATCTCCATCATCTTCATCTTCATCCTACCATTATCATGCTAAAATTGTGAGCAACCACATCCATCTCAATCATTGGAGCAAATTTGCAAGAAATGGGTGATTCTTGTGAACTCAATTCATGAAGAGGAAGGAGCAGTGAAGGTATAACATATTTTTGTTTTCATTTATATATTTCTATCATTTACCTTCTTACTCATATTTCCCATCTTCAGAATCTATCAAAGAATATTAGAACAAATCATAAACATAATATACAACGAAAAATGAAAGTTGGCATAAGATTTTCCAATACTAAACAAAATCTCCACTTCAATATCATGCCAAATTTGAGTGAAATTAGTCAACATCTATGTTCAATCAAGTCTAAAAGAGTCATCTACCAAGAAAATAGCCTAGGTCTAAAAGGTATGAAGAAATCATGCATCCAAATCCAAGTAGCTTAAGCTCACAAACATAATCAAAAAAGGTGCTTGAGTGTTTCCAAGCGAAAACAAAAAGGATAACAAGGATGAGCAACACCCAAATAGATCAAACAAGAACCAATTGGGAGACCCTAGAAAAGAATACACTAAGCAAATGAGAAATCTTAGGTTCCAAAATGGTTGAACTTATATCATGAAATCTTTGTTGCCAAACATTGGTCATGATTGTCAACCCTATCTATCATTTAGTTTTTGAACAATAGGCAAATGTGGAGAAGTTTATGAGTAGCCTTTACAAGGCTGTAATTGCAAAAGGAGGTATTAAGATACTATTTCTAATCTGTTGACCATTATTTGGTACATCTAATCCCAATCTTGTGAATTATTTCTCGAGGAACCTACTCAAAAATGGTTTGAAAAGACTCAAAATCCTAACTAGAAAGTATGTAATTCACCTTAGCTTCAAGCCAAACTATTCAATTTTTAATTGATCTAAAAAGGAGGTCTAAAATACACTTAATCCCTCTATGAAAAAAATTGAGGGCATTAATCCATAGAAATTTGGCTAAAGGTTGTGTTGATGTGGTTTGTACTCACACAATAGAAACAAAATTTCTACAAATAAAATTGAATATCTCTCTTGAAAGACTTAAAACTCTAGTAGAATTTATTATTCCAAGACTTTGATTGTCAAATTTTGATTTACCAGGATTACTTAGGGTTCATTGTAGATTGCTTAACAAAGGGATTTACACCTAGATAATCTTTACTTTTTGGAGCTCAAATTGGCAAGACTCCATGGAATATTTGACTAGATTCATAGGATTTAACATACATTTAACAAGATCAACAATTATTTAAGAAAATTCATGAGAATAATGGATAACCTTAATTAGTTATTTTGAAACTACTATGGGATGAGATAGAAATCAAATCTATCATAGGTTTTATGAATAAGTGTCTCATATAATATTTTAGAAAATATATATTATATGAATTTAAAAAATGTGGGTAGAATGATATCATATTCTAAAAAGTATAGGGTGAAGTCTAAATAGAAAAAAAATAAAAAATACAATTGAAGTTAAATTTCTATATATTAAGAGCTATTGAATTGATGGAAGGAGGTGACAACTCACAATCAATGAGCTTCCCCCAACCTTTTGGGAGATTCTAGCTATGAAGAATTGTCTCCCACCTTGTAATGGTTCCTTCATTTTGTTCATCATGAGATTATGTTCCATTCCTCATAGGAGAGATAGTTAGACTCAATTAGGGGACCTTGCCACTATCTAGCCAACAAGAGGCACCCTTGTCATGCGATCAAGAAGTAATAAAAATCACACATGTTTTCTAGGACCATCCACATCTTTTGGGCTAAGGAAAATTGTGTGACCCGTGAGAATTACCCTTGGTACAATCACTATAATTGGGGCCACATCTATACCCTCGGGGAGGAGACAAGGCCTTGTGAGAAGGGGAAGATGGCATGCATGAAATAATACAAAGAGTACTAGTCCAATGGTCAATAAGAGTCTACATATAGGAAACTTCTAGGGAAACCTTGTTAGCTTTCACTTGACTCTATAGAAGAATATTAGAACAAATCATAGACATAATATACAATGAAAAATAAAATTTGACATAAGATTTTCCAATACTAAACAAAATCTCCACTTCAATATCATGCCAAATTTTATTGAAATTAGTCAACATAAATTTATGTTTAATCACCCAAAGGAGTCGTCTACCAAGAACAGGGCCTAGGCTTAAAACGTATGAAGAAATTGTGCATCCAAATCCAAGTAGCTTAAGCTCACAAGAATAATCAAAAGAGGTGCTTGAGTGTTTCCAAGTGACAAGAAAAAGGACAATGAGGATGGGCAACACCCAAATAGATCAAACAAGAACCAATTTGGAGACCTTAGAGAAGAATATACTAAGAAATTTGAGAAAGCTTAGGTTCCAAAATAGTTGACCTTATAGCATGAAATATTTTTTGCCAAACACTGGTCATGATTGCCAACCCTATCAATTATTTATTTTTTGAATGATAGGAAAATGTGGATAAGTTTATGAGTAGCCTTTACAAGGCTATAATTGCAAAAGGGGGTATCAAGATACCATTTCCAATCTTTTGACTATGATCTGGTACATATAATCCCAATCTTGTGAATTATTTCTCAAGGAATCTACGCAAAAATGGTTTGAAAATACTCAAAATCCTAACTAGAAAGTATGTAATTCACCATAGCTTCAAGCCGAGATATTCAATTTATAATTGATCTAAAAAAGAGGTCTGAAATAAGCTTAATCCCTTTATGAATAAATTTGAGGGCATAAATCCATGGAACTTTGGCTAAAGGTTATGTTGATGTGGTTTGTAGTCACACACAACACAAAAAAATAAATCTAAAAATAAAATCCTCTCTCTTGAAAGACTTTAAATTCTAGTAGAATGTATTATTCCAAGACTTCAATTGTCAAGTATTGACTTACCAAGGTTACTTAGGGTTCGTTGCATATTCTTTAACAAAGGGACTTACACTTGGATAGTCTTTACGTTTTGGAGCTCAGATCGACAAGACTCTATGGAATATCTGACTAGATTCACGGGATTTAACATTCCTTTAACAAGATCAACAATTATTTAAGAAAAATCATGAGAATAATGGATAAATTTAATCAATTATTCTGAAACTATTTAAGGATCTTCATAAATTTTACCAAACTTTACTATGGGTGAAATCACAGAACTGTGTATCACTTTTGGCAAGAGGAATTTTTTTGAGTGGTTGGGTTGGATTTACTTGAACACCTTCAAGCGAAGTAAAACCTTCGCTTGAAGGAACTTTGAGTGAAGGTATGCAACTAAACACCTTTCTCGAAGGTGTTTGTCATAGAATGGATTTTTTGCATGGTGACCTTCACTAGAAGGTACCTTCGAGTGAAGGTAATACCTTTGAATGAAGGGATTAAGTATGACAAGTTTGGATTTTGTATCAAAATTTTCTTAGAAAATCCAGTTTCAAACCTTGGGTTGGATCTTCAAATAAACTTAACTTGACAAGAGATTTTGCAAGATCGTAGCCCTCAAAATGAGCTTTCCAACAAGTATTTGATATGTTTTCATTTAAATATCACATATTTAATTTTTAATTTTTACTGAACATAGGTTTTTCTCTGAACATCAAGCTCTTAATTCTATAGAGCTGGAAAAAAGTAAACCATTGTAAAAAAAAATCAAAAAATACCCTTGCCCTAGGTATTGATGTCCTTTTCTAACAAACAAAAAGTGGATTTCAATATATACACAATAAGATATGTTGGACAACACACACGTATGTCCAAATTATAGTTACAATTTTTTGTATATGTCTTTTAAGTGTTGTCATTAATGGCAACCTAAGTCATGCATTCGACCTACAGTATAGTTCTGGTTTACACTGGTAGAACAGAGTGGAGAACAAGACATTTGGTTAAAAGCACAAATGTTGATCTGAATACCTCACCAGACTATTATTTTGAGTTGTGGATCTTTGAGGAATGTTTGTTGATGTTTTTATTACCTTATTCGAGAAGTATACTGATGCACATTCACTGGTATGCAATCTAGGAGATCCGGTGCACTAATCTGTTGGTTATCTATGCTCGAAGGCCGACCTAGCGAATATAGTAATCACGGATGTATAAGGAGTAATTAATTAAAAAAAAGTGTGCTCAATTATGTTTATTGGGGTCCTTTCTATGTCTTAAATGACTTTGGAGGATGCACATAAAGATTTAATTAAGGATCTAGCCGATAGTTGTAAAGAACTTAATGTTTTATCAAACCGACATAAGAATGTTCAAATAATTGCTAGCAGATATATTTATGAGATCGGTTTATCATTTTGAAATGTGGAAAATGTGAGAAGATAGCGAATGTGTGGAATACGAATATGATACAAAATTCAACAGATTAATAGTGTGAATTTGTCTATGTGTGATGCGAAGAGTAGATAAGTGCAGAGCAAAAAAGAGCAAAGTATAGAATCAAAAAGAAGATCCAAAATCTAATAAATGAGCTTCATCGGAACTATAACCTGGCATGAATAGATGCTACTATCTCAGTTCATTCTTTAGATGGTTTTAATCTGAACTTTTGCAAGGCAGTGAGCCTTCTGTTTTGAGCAGTGAGCTCTAGGCAGCGTGTTTGAATGCAAGTGCATTCTCTTTTGTAAAACTTTTATTTGAGTACTCAAATTGTGGATTAACCTCCATCGTGGTTTTTCCCCTAATAGGGTTTCCACACAAAAATCCCTGTGTTATGGTGTTATGAATGTTTCCTTTGAATGCTTGCATCTTTCTTTTAATGTAATGATAAAATGGTTTAAGTTTCAAAGAAATAAAGTTAAGATTTGATGAACACTGATTCACCCCCCTTATCAGTGTTCCCTTGAGTCCAATAATTGGTATCAGAGCTTTTGGTTCCTTGGAAGAAGTTTAGCAGCTTGAGGTGGATCTTGGAATTTGATGGACTCTAGTAGTCTTCAACAACAACTTTTGATGGCACTTGATGACCTTGATCAGTCTAAAGAAGAAGTCCAAGAATTAAAATCAAATCTTAGGGATGCTAAGAAATTCATTCAGTCATTGAAGGATTAGATTGTTAAATCTAGGGAAAGGAGAAAGGATATTTGTCACCAGATACAACAACAAGAGAGCGAAAACATGGATGATGCTCACCTAAATCAGACCTTGAAGGAAATAATTGAAGAATGTGAAAAGCTTGCCAGAGACAATGCTACCCTAAAACATGAAATGGAATCTATGGTGATGAAGCTGACTAAAGAGATTGAAGAAAGGAAGAAGAATGAGGAGAATCTTGCTCGGTCCCTAAAGGAGAAATTTGATGAATGTAGAAGAGTAAATGGAGAATTCACTCAGCTAGAAAGGGAACTGCAAAAATCCAGAAACAATGAAGAAGAACTTGGTAAATAGATTTTTATTCTCAGGAATGAACTTACCACTGCAAATGAATACAAAGAAAAGTTTAGCTGAATCGAGGATAGAAGAGTGGAAATGATAAGAGAGGTCTTGGATATGAAAAAGGATAAAGTTCCAGATTCAGACAAAAGAATTTCAAACATGGAAACTAGATGAACAAAGGTGAAAGGTATCCAATAAGACAACCTAATGCTCAAAAATTTAATGGACACTTTTTTGCTTGCAATAAATTTGGCCATATGGTTACTCAGTGTAGAAGTAATATGAAATCAAGAGATTCATCATTTTCTGGTCAGTGTTTCAAATGCAAAAAGTTTGACCTCATAAATCAAATGAATGCAGAAATGTGTCAAAATACTCTATCAATAGAAAGAATGTTGAATGTTACACATGTGGAAGATTTGGACATATTGCTAATAAATGCATATCAAGAAGAAATCAATGGAATGATTAGTCTCGACAAGGAAATATTGTGCTACAATTGCAATAAATATGGTCACATTGCAAGATTTTGTAGAAACAAAAATGTGGATAAGAGAGGTCCAGTATATAGAGACATAAATATACAGAAAGATGACAAAGGAAAAGGAAAAGTGATTACAAATGAGATAAGAGATGAAATGAAGAAGACATGGGTAAGGAAGAATGAGTCTGATGTTGGAAATGGTTCTGCATTGGAACCTGATTTCGATAATTCTTTCAAAAATTGATTTTAGGCCACTGGCCTAGGGGGAGTTTTTCAAGAAAATGTTTCCTCCCCTATCCGTAGATGGTATTGAAATGCAAAGAATGGTCAAAAAGGTGTATTCATGATATGCAGAGGTTTTGGAGAACTCTCACAAGTAAATTCAGAGAACTCATAGGTCCGTAGAAGAATTTTTTTGTCACTGTCTGAGAAAATAGAGCACCCAAAAAACTTAGGGAAAATGCTTTCATTACAAGTGTGCAAGCTATAAAAGTTAATTTGGAACCGTCACTTGTCACTTTTCATTGAAGAAGAAAAGAAGGAGAGCACTCGGTAGCAGAATTTCAAAGCAAAGAAATCGATTCACTGATGAAACTCGAAATCTATCAAGTATTTCAATTATTTTTTAGAATCTTCATATAATTTGGTGTGCGGTTGTTAAATCTAAAGTGCGGAAAGAAAATTGAACAAATCAAAGGGTCAATCATTTTGGATGAATACAACAGTGGAAAGATTAGGTCCATGAGGAATATGTTATTACCCAATGAGTTGAAGCAATTGAATGAAGCGAAGCACATGAATTTGGATATTCGGAATGAGTTTTCATACTTTGAGAACACATAATTTGTTAAATTCATCTTGAGAAGATTGCATGATGATACTTTAACTTTGGAAAAACCCTACATTATCTCAAAGGAAATTATTGAGAATTTGACTGGATTATACAAAGTCAAAGATATACCTAGGAAGAAATCCATCCAGAACAAAGAAGTTAAAACCCTAACCAGAATAATTGGAGATCAGAGGGCGTTGATAATTGCGACAATCAAGAATCTTGTTACAAAGTACATTGCGCACAAAATTTCTTATAAAGTCTTTTTTCAGAAACCAAGAAGGAGTGACCTTGGCTGGTGCTGTCTATATTTCTCACAAGATGATAATTGAAGTTCAGGACTTTGACCTGCGTGGGTTGATAAAGGATCAACTAATGGAGAATGTGCAACTAACAAAAGAGACAGGCTACCCTTTCAGGTTCGGTTCTCTAATTATACATTTAGTAATGTATTTCTTGAATTGTTTGCCAAAGATCGACAATGTGGTGTGGAAAACAAATGAACCGGTATGCAAACAAATATACTCATATTCTAAGAATTTGGCTGATTGGGATCAAGAATTTGAAAATTTCTTTAAGAATGTGCTTGAAAAGTGTGGCTTAATCAATATTTCCCTTTCGGTAAGAACAACTGAAGCTGGTTCCTCTTTCGGTGGCATGGAGAAAAAGTAGAAATGAGAAAAAGAAATTGTTGAATACAGCCCTCTGGAATGAAAAGTTCCTAGAATTGAGGGAAAAGGAAAAGAAAAGAAAATTGTGGATATTCTAGACGAAGAATCTGATGAAGAAATTGAGGATCCACGGAGAACTGAATCAGAACTAGAAAAAGCTAGTGAGGAAGAAGATGATCTGACAAAAGGAAAAGCTACAACAACTTATTTAGGAAGAAGGTGGAATGCAAAAGATCGCTAAGTTATGGTCTGTTAGACCATCACATGATCAAGATATGATTCTGAGTGTACTAAATGCTCATGTTGAGCACTACAAGATCAAATTGGAAAGGTTGTAGAATATTCTACCTGAGGAAATGATTGAATGCAGTAAAGAAACAATGAACTTCGAGGATAAAGACAAAGAAGGTCAAGTTATCTCTCACTTGAAGGAGTAGTTTAGACTATCACTTACCAAACTAAAGAAGAAAATGAGTGAGTTGAGGCAATGCATAAATTCAACTAATAACATCTACATCTATTGAATCCATTGGCCTCATGATGTTGGTAATTACAAAGAGAAATTGGAGTAGATTGAAACAAATTTAATGGAATTGGAAAAAGATTTGATATGTTTAAAGATCAGGATGGCATCATCAGGAAAATAATTTGGGAGCTATAGTCTGAAAACACCAAAGTGCAATCCTCCAAGAATATACTTGTGGACACTTTCTAGAAGGTGAAAGATCTAACCGAATGTAGATTGGAGAAGATGGTGGAGATACTAAGGAAAGGTGGGAAACAAGAGGAAGCAATTACAATTTTTGAATCCTTAACTGAAACTGTCAACAAGACATCCAAGAACAACAAATCGATCATTATCATTGGGATCTCAATAGATGCTTGGAAGAAGTTCCTTCCGAAAATGAAGAAAAATCATAAGATAATTTTCTAAAGTAGTAGTTGCTTGTTTTCAAAACTGATTCAAATTTTTGAAGTTTTGGTCTAAGATGGAGAATTGTCGACATATGCATTTTGAATTTTTGGAGATTTTGAACACATTTTTTGTCTTTTTGGCATATGGTTTCTATGCGTTGTCATTGGTTTCAAAGGGGGAGAGAGTGCAGTGAAAAATGTTTCATCAATCTTAGGGGGAGCTATGTATTTGAAGCGCAAGGGAGAAATAGCAACAAGGTTTGGTAGCATACTTATAATGGTTCTAACACTTAGTCAATTTTCACTAAGTGTTGCCATCAATGCCAAAGGGGGAGATTTTTGGCATATGGCTTGTAATTTTTGTCATTGATGGCAACCTAAGTCATGCATCTAACCTATAGTATAGTTTTGGTTTACGCTGGCAAAACAAAGTGGAGAACAAGACATCCGATTAAAGGCAGAAATGTTGATTTGAATACCTCACCAGACTATTATTTTGAGTTGTGGATCTCTGAGGAAAGTTTTTTGATGTTTTTATTACCTTATTCGAGAATTATACTGATGTGCATTCAATGGTATGTGATCTAGGAGATACGATGCACTAATTTGTTGGTTATTTATGCTTGAAGGCCGACCCGATGAATATAGTAATCGCGGATGTATAAGGAGTAATTAATTAAATGTTTTTGTGCTCGATTATGTTTGTTTGGGTCCTCTCTATTTCTTAACCAACTTTGGAGGATGCACATAAAGATTTAATTAAGGATCTAGCCGACAGTTGTAAAGAACTTAATGTTTTATCAAGCTGACATAAGAATGTTCAAATCCTTGATAGTGGATATATATATGAGATTGGATTTATCATTTTGAAATGTGGAAAGTGTGAGAAGATAGTGAATGTGTGGAATATGAATATGATGCAAAATTCAGCAAAGTAATAGTGTGAATTTGTCTATATGTGATGCAAGAGCAAATAAGTGCAGAGCAAAAAAGAGCGAAGTATAGAATCATAAAGAAGATCTAAAATCTAATATATGAGCTTCACTGGAACTATAACCTGGCATGAATAGATGCTACTATCTCAGTTCATTCTTCAAATGGTTTTAATTTGAACTTTTGTAAGGCAATGAGCCTTCCCTTTGAGCAGTGAGCTCTAGGCAGTGTGCCTGAATGCAAGTGCATTATCTTTTGTAAAACTTTTATTTGAGTACTCAAATTGTGGATTAACCTCCACCATGGTTTTTCCCCTCACAGGGTTTCCATGCAAAAATCCTTGTGTTATGGTGTTATGAATGTTTCCTTTGAATGCTCACATCTTTATTTTAATGTAATAACATAATGGTTTAAGTTTTAGAGAAATAAAGTTAAGATTTGTTGAACACTGATTCACCCCCCCTCTCATTGCTCCCTTGAGTCCAACAAAAATGACCTCAAAAATAAATTGAAAAAAATGTAACAAAAAATTATGAAAAAATATCCTTGCCTTAAATATTGATGTTGAAAATCTATGTTTCAAAAATTAGAATTTTATCCTTAATAGAAAAAATTTATGTTGGATGACATAAATGTCACTTTCTGAAAATGTTGTTTTCTATTTAAAACTAGTTATCAATGGAGATGTTGAAATATTCATGATTTATTTTAGAAAAAATTAAACAATATATATTTAGAATCAAAACAAAAATTGCCACAAATCACTAGTTTGTATCATCTTCAAATTCTTAATGTTTTATCTGCTATAGGTCTCAAAAGATGAAGATTTTGTTAAAATTCTGATATAAATGTCCATCTTGGCTAAAAAGTGAGACACAGTATTGTGATTTCACCCCTATTTCATCAAGTTCAAAAGCAATTAGAATGGATTTTACTTGACCTTTTTAAAGGATTTTCAATATTGCTCATGAATCTTTACTTTCTAAAAGATTTTAAAAGAAAATGAAAAATATAAGTGTAAGGAGGAAAAGGTTAGTGAAAACTACGTTTTCAATGAGCCTACATGGATATCTTTCAAGAACAGAAAATTGAGACATAAAGTAGACTTTGTTTCACTAGAATTACTCACAACTACACATAGCTAATGCAAATCTTCAAAGTAGACTTATCACATAGAGAAATAATTTAAAATTCAGCAAAATATTGGTGTACCAATTTGATATTTCAAAATTTATGACAAGTTTTACAATCACATATGATATACAATCTAGAAATGACCTACAATTGGCCTCCAATTCACTATTATGTACAAAAATATACAAGTTATCTCATTGAGTATGAGAAGAAAGCATGAAGTAGATATAATATTGACAATTCTTCAATATTTGTCTAATAGATATCAAAAAATTCTAATCTTCCAAAAATGAACAATTATAGCCCTTTTATAAAAACAAGGTGTCAATAGCCAATTATAATGATCAAGAGTTCAAATATCATCTAAAAGAACAGACGATTAGAATTTAGAAATAATAATAGAATATCCTAGTGGCACATGGGAATGTTCCCTAATGACTTGGAATCTTCAAATTGAAAATTGGCATATTCCCTTAGCAAATTCATACCTTTTATACCTTGATAGATGGCATATACTATATTTTTTTGAAGATTCACAACTTAAAAAATCTTGACAACTAGCATCACACGTGGTTGTCGACATCAAAACATCTAGAATTTTCCCAAAAAATTGTAACGTAGTAAAATGGAAAAGATACAAAATTTCACCAAAAATTATAATCACTCTCATATGGGTAAAATATAATGGCAATCCTCCAATTAGACTTCACTACCAGATTCAATCCCATATTCACTCATCACCACTAGCTTCATCAATCATAACCTTCTCTCCTAAATAATTTTGCATTTGTCTAAAATCACTAAAAGCTATCAATACTTATTAATGCCTTCTTTATCAAGTTCTTGGGACAAATTCCACCTATACTTATGTGTGTCATAAATGTCTCTTATCTTAACTACCTTTGCATTCCTATCCCTAGTCTTCCTTTTGTACTCTTTGATCAAATTCTTCTTTTTCACCACATCATCTAGCACGTTCTCATTCAAGCCTATGATGAGGTCTTTTAGGGCTTCAACAAAAACCTCTTTGAACTTTCCTATAATGGATCTACCATCCTCAAAATTGTTTTATTCATTGGCTTGGATAGTTATTCCATCTATAATAACAACATCTTGATCAATAAGGTCTTCTTCCACTTGATGTAGGGCTTTCATTTGCGCTCTACATTCTTCAATCATCTATTTTCAAACTTCAGCTGTTGTGTCCATGTCCTTAGCTTTGGGATAGTTTCATTAGTTTCAATATTCTCTTTTAATAATAAACTAACATCTAAATTCTCAATTTCCTTTAATCTGATAGATTCTATGTCATTCTACATCCATCTACCCTCACAATTATTCTTAATCTTCTTGGCTTTCTTGTCCCATTCAAACATTTACTTAATCTTCCAATAACAATTTTAATTATTTCTTCTCCTTACAACATCAACATTGATCCAATTCTCAATTATCTTATATGTGTGCTTCTTTTTATCTAAGGATGCCACTTCATCTTGTGATAGAAACATAAGATTTGAAGGTAATTGTTCTATATTTTTCCTTGGCCACACCAATTGTTTGATGTATCCTTGTAATTCTAGAACTTGAGCCTTCAATTCTTTCTTCTATTTATATTTTTGCATCCTTTTTTCTAGTGCATCTACATAATCCTTCACCTCACTAATTTCCTATTCTCTAGTTAAAAACCCAGATTCATGGTTGTTAACTGATAGTCCATCAAATTCATTTCTTCCCTATCTTTTTGTACCAAGGGAGTAGCAACCTGCAGATTCCTTGAACCACAAATAGTGTTCTCACTCTTTTCCTAGGTTTAGGAGCCTCTATCTTCTACATAATACTTTTCAAGTCGATAGAAACTACCTCCATTTGAGGCCTAGATTGGCATTTTTTCATCGACCAAGATGGTGTATTTTTATCCATTGTCATCTCTTGTTGTCACTCTCTCACAATTGAGCTATGTTCAACTTCCATTTCATATTGTTTTTGAGGAGTGTCTTTCACATTATCATCTAATCTTGAGACATTATCCTTTCATTGAACATTGAGACTTATTAGATGCTATCCTACTAGGTTGTCACTTGAAATTTCCATATTTTCTCCTAGCAACTCTTCATTACTTTTCAACCCAAAATCAGTATCCATATTTTCTCCATGAGTTATTTGTTGGATGGTTTCACTTTGTTTTTCTACCTCAGATGTTGACCTTTCTACTATATGTTCATTCACTTTCTCTTCTCAAGGAGTTTCTACATTAACTTCCTCTCACATATTATCACTTGTATTTATATTTTCTTCATTTAAATCCTCCACTTCTTGTAATGGAAACTCATAATTGATTTCCTAGACAACTATAACAATGTTATAAAAAACTAGATCATTACCTTGCAGTGGCTATAGTTAATCCAATTCTTATTGATTTTGCAACACATCATGTGTATCTTTTGGTTGTTCAACAACTAGTGGTACTTGAGTCTAACTAACTAACACTTCTTGATGTGAGCTAAGTGTTGAAGCTTCTAGTGTTACCATCACATTCTCCACTACTTCGCTCTTAGTAGGAGAAGCAACATATGTCTTCACTTCCACTTGATTACTTTTACCCTTTCCTTTGTCCTTGTCTGGTCTTTGGAGAGTGTAAGTAACCACATTTTTTTGTTGTTGTTTGGATGACAAAGTGGTGGAGGATGTACCTAGTGATTGACCAACTTTAGGTATAAGACCTATTTATTGACTTGACACTATTGGTGCACTAGATCTTGTTGCATTGATCATATCTATACTTCTAGACACTATTGGAGTCTCCATTTCTTCTTTGTGGTGTTCCTTTTGAGAAACCCTAGTTTTCCTCTTCTTGATGAGGAAGTCATCATAATCATCATCTTCTTTGTTTTTTTATCTTTTTCGATTGGTCTTGAGGACACATAAGGTTGGATCATTGTATTTCCAAAGCCTTCTTATGTGTCTAACCATGTAGTAGTTCCCTCCATCACTCTCTACATTTTTTATTCTAAGGTTTGGATCGTGTATGGACTCATTATATATTTTGTTTGCATTATAAATGGTGTCCAAAGATTCCATATTTTTTATTCTCCAAAGGAATCTCATGTGGATTGAGAGTTTTCAATTATGACACTATCAATATTTGATACCCTCTCATCCTTACTTCATGGTCATCAACACAATCCACTAAAAAAATTTCTTGAGGTGAGGCTCATGTCTTAGGCTACCAGACACCTTCATTCCATCTTCCCATATGGATCATAGTTTTTATTAGCCACCCTAAATAATTCTAAACTTTGTTGTAGCTCATAATTAGAAACTTTGGTGCAATTTATATTGTTGCATGTAAACCATCCTATATTGATTGGAAACTATGCTTGAGTTTTGTGCTTGGACTTTATTAAGTAATGTGACTTAATGATATATCTAGTGAACTCTAGTAAGAACATTTATCTGTGGTGTGCTTGGACTCTAGTAAGTAATATGACTAAATGATATGTCTAGTGAACTATAGTAAGACCTGTAGAGGAGGAGATTCACTACTCTCAAGTCTCTAGGACATGGAAGAGTCTACAAGGAGCGAATTATCCTCAACTACCTCAAGGAAATAAAATCAAGTGACCAAGATGGGTAAAAGGGAGTTTTCTACAATGTTTTATAACTGTTTTAGGGAAAAGAACTTTAGAAGCCGAAAGAGTAGGCCTCAAACTTCTTGGGGGATAATTGCCTAGATCTCGACCAGAGGTAGATAGTGTGATGCATAAATGTCCCCATAGTGAATTAGGTCTCATACAAACCAAAAAAAGAGAAAGTCTCCAAAAAATCATAGAGCCTATTGACTACTTGAAAACTGAAGTTTGATAGTTTGACTAAACTAAAAAAATGTTGGAAATAAAGAAAACAACAACAAAAAGAATACTGCATGTGTAAACAATAAAACCAATGAAATGAAGTGATGTAATACAAAGGAGAGAAAGATGAAATCATGATTGGTCTAGTGCTATGAAGCCTCCTACAAAACTACACATGAATAAATCACACATAAACAATGAAAAGTGTTGGGGTTGTTTCAGCGCTTGTATTGGTCAAACCCTTGTTTTGGTGTTTCCACGTCCATAGATAGCCAAAGAGATAACAAGATAAAGAAATAGACAATGAGCAATTTAAAATGACATGATAAGGATAGAGAACATGCAAGATATCAATATACTACTTAAATAAGTATGATAATGAAAAAAAATAAAAGTGTTTACCCTCCCTTCAATGATCTTTATAAGTCAAAGAGAGTGCAACACTTGACAGAGATTGAGACAAAGATGTAGAGCCATGAATGTGAAATAAGCTTGAGCCAAAGTAATGTAGAAGAGAAAGAAAGCAAGAAGAGAATGAGAGATTAAGAGAATGACTTGCAAGAATGAGAGATAGATTGAATGGAATGAGAGAATGGATGAATGAGAGGGAAGAATGTGAGTTTCAATTTGTAAATGCATGTAAGAGGGTCATTTTCGAGAACACCTGCAATTGCAAAGATGTTACACTTCATAGATAGGTGAAAGTGTAATGTCCCAACAACCACAAGATTGGGAATCTTGTCAGGAAATTTGCATGACATGCAAATGTCTACTCGTTGTGAAAGAATTCCCAAAAAAATCCTTTCAATGACTGCAAGCAATGGGGTCAAGGATGAAAATGATAGCAAGGAAAAGGGTCCGATTAACATTATCATTTTTATTAAGATAAGGTGAGGGTTATGTAATGTGAAATTGCACCGGGGATGCACTTTTACAACATTACAAGACCATTTTATCTATTGGGTACCTTGGAAATTTGTACGGCTAGCATGTGAAACCTTTCATTCTTATATATGAATATTTAAGGAATTATATGAACCAACTTCCCTTTCTTTAATTATTACTATTGCTTCAATTGATAATATTTTTGCCTTATCTCCTTCCATAGTCCTAACCAACCACATGGATAATGTGTCATTGAATCTCCTATAATGAGCCAAGGATTGTTTGGCTTGGGTATAATGGTCATATACAAGTTCTCATATAGGATTTCTTCCAATAACTCTTACCCTTTCTAGTCCATTGAATTTGCCTCTTGCAGCTAATGCATATACAAGGTAGGAAGTCATATAAAAGGTATGTTGTTCTTGAAAATTTATAATTGCTAATTTTTTTTTGTTTCATCTTATCCTTTTTCATTATGGAGGTTATAGAGTTTTTGTCAAGATTAAGCTTTTTAATTTGCCTTTAAAATATTTGATCGATGTAGTTACATGAAAAAAACAATTCAAGAGTCTTAGGTGCCAAGTAAAAGAAAAGGTTTCAGTTTTGTCTTCACTCCACCCATGTATCACGAGAAATATTAGGATTTCTATTTTTATGGCATTAAAATAGTTTTCCATGATTGGCATAGAAACAAATCCTTTGTTACTTTGAGCTACATACATGTTACAAAAGAAGTAAAAAGATGCATGACATATGTCATGGAGAGGTAGAAAGCTTATGAACTTCGTATCGAATTATAGAGTAGGGGGATTCGTCACCCCCAAGGCTCCAAATCATGGGAGAGCCCCAAGGAATGAACTTCCCAAAACTACCTCAAGTTGATCAAGAGACAAAGAAAGGTGAGACAAGTGATTTCATAGATTAGGTGAGAAAACTATAAGGATATCAGACCACGACCTAGATAGCTCTCTATATGAGAACGACATCACATAAATTGAACTTCAACATACTACATTATAGTCTTAGGGATGAACTATCATCTTGTACTAATAACAAGTCAAGTGATAGTCAAAGACACTCAAGGTCCACTTACAACCTGAATACTAGAGTTTTATAGTTTGACAGTTTAATAAAAAAATGTGGAAATAAATAGTACAACAAGAAGAATACTAAAAAGGATTATTCTAGTGATGAAAATGACAAAGAAAGAGTAGGAAACGATACCTTTCACACAAAATCCAATTCAACTATAACTTCAAGTGGATGAACTAGCACCTACACACATTGAAATAGGAAAAATGTTGGGTTGTGTTTTGAGGTCTACCTTAGTCAAACCCTCATTTTGGTGTTCCCACCTCCATGGATAACTAGATATGCAATGATATAGAGAAAAGGAGATAAAGGAAAGAATGGAAACTATATAATAATGTAGAGAGAAATGACAACTTGAATGCTACTCTACAAGACAATAGATGTAAAATGAAAAATAATGTTACCTTCCTTGTTATAAGCACTCAAGGCTGATAGAGGAAAGAAGAGAAAAGCACCACCTTGTTGAGGAGATAGAACTTTGTAAGCATGTAATGATGATGGTATTGAAGTGAAGAGACCCAAGTACAAAGTTGGTAGCACCAAGATAAAGCAATAAAAATGATCAAGAAGTGTGAGAGAATGAGCTTGAGAATGAGAGAAGCAACATGAGAGTGAGTTAGAGAATGTAGAAGTATGAAAGAACGAGTTTGAAGTAGAAAAAAGGAGGCAAGGAGTCATTTTTTGTCAGTCAAGACTTGATAGAGGATGTTACCTTTGCGACCAACTAGGAAACATAACACTTCTACAAATTTTAGAGGCATGAATCTGTTAGGATGATAGCATGACATGTGGATGTCCACATAGCGTGCACACATCTCTGAAAAATATTCCTCCACCGACGCAAAAATATAAGGCCACATGGAAGGAATAGAAAGAAAATGGGTTTATGCATCTTTGTACTTGTAATTCTAAAGTAAGGGTAAATAAAATGGGAAATTTCCCTAGGGTGCAAATTTGCGCCATTACATTTTTCTCCCACTTTAGCGAACATACGTGCCAGTTCGTATGTGATCTAAAGTAGAAAGAGGTTGAAGATAATATATCAATAACGTTGAGGAAGTAGATCTTTGATATAGTGTACCTAGATGTGAAAGAGGGAGCTCCACAGGTTCTTGGTCTTGCAAAGCTAGTTGTGATCTCACCACAAACATGTTAGGCTACAAACAAAACATGTTAGGAAAAAAAGCTAATCATAAGATGCACATTCATAAGGCACATAAGTGGACATGATAAGATACAGTTTGATCATATAGTTAAGCATGCGGATGTTGCAAACTACATTGCAAGATAGTCACAAAAAAGGCGAGTCTAGTCAGGTTGCCCCCAAGATAGATGGTAGGATATAAGATGTCTAACACCAAGACACACAACATCAAATATTTGATAAAAAAACACATTACAAAACACAAAAAATATCTTTTGAGAAGAAAGCTTTCAAAGGGGGTTCCCTTGGTGGGAAACCCTTCAAGAAACCAAGGAGCCCATTCAAAGGAACACACCAATTGAAATAAACCAAATTTTTTGCAAGTTATTCTATCATCAAGGGATCCTTTTGAAAGATCTTTCGTCAAGGAATCCTTTGGAAATAATTCTCCTTTTCAAAGGAAAGATTTTAGACTTTTATTTTAGAAAAAAGTGCTCCTTTTTCAAAGGAAAGTTTTAAGACTCTTTCAGATACGGTATCCTTCTCGAAAGAAAATTTCATCTAGGAGTCCTGAGAGAATACAATATTTTGAAAAATGAGAGATATTTCAATAAGGGATTATTTTGTCAAGGAATCCTTTTTGAAAGAATTCACCTTATTGAAAATTAGAAAATAGTAGCCCCTCCTTAGGATGGTGTGTGCATCACAAAGGAGCACATGACACCCTAAGGAGGGATAGGAGAGGAAAAGATGTGGCACACAACACATGACAAGATGTATTCATGGTATGTTGTCACACACATGAGGGAAAACACATAAGGACCACCATTTATCAAAAAATAGACAAAGATGAAGAAATCAAGAGATAGGGGGATTTGAGAATTCAAGTTCAGATATGTTCATAGATATAAATACATATAATATGGTGTATGAAAAAATGGTCATCAATCCCCAAAGTTCTTAGAACATGAAGACAAAAATGAAAATAAAAATTGGGTTAACATGGAAGAAGGCCTAAATGCCCCCAACACTTTGCATCATCCCCAATCTCAAAAAACAATTTCATAACACATAGAAGAATGATGATACAAATAGAAGAAGTGTATAAAAAAGTTTGTACTTGTATTCGAGCACCTAAAAGGGTAGAAAGGGTCTTCCAAGTAGGATCAAAAACATAAAAAGACAAGCATATGGGAACATAAACAAATTTAATCTACAGATAAAGAAGAGGTACCAACCTAGTCCTCATCGACTAGTAGGTCATCCTGCTCCCAATCTAGATCATTGTAATAGGATGGCAGATGGGTCTACAAGGGCGAGATAGTGAGGGTGGTACCCTTTGACTTGCCTGCAACAAGGGATAAGGAAGAATGTCTATCAAGGTCTTCTTCATCGAGCTCTTATGATGTAAAAGTAATCAAACTTGCAAAGATCAAAGACAGAGTTGAGATATCATCCACCGAATTGAACATGCACTTTACTAGAGTGTCATGTGTTAACCGAGTGGGAGAAGAACAAGACACTCGAGAGTCATTTCCAACCTCATCAAGAGGGGAAATGACAAACTTAGGGAAATCAGGGGCCTCCTCCATCATGAGGACAATGCAAGCCAAGACAAAACCAAATTCCAAAGAAGGTGAATCCTTTTTCTGACCTCCACTTGTAGCGAGGTCATCCTCTAGCTTGCACTTTAGTAGAGGATGCATAATCCCCATAGAAGATTTGAAAGCCGAGGAGGAAGAAGATAAAACCAAAACAAATACCACCATTGTGTTTGACATGTCTATGGGCTGAGAGAATGAAGGGATGTTCAAGAGGGACATCAAGAGAGGGGGATCCATGGAGGGAGTGATGAATACTTGCGCCCTTTTGGGGTGAGAATCATCAAGACCCGTTGAAGGAGCTAGGAGCAGAATAAAGGTGATGGGAACTGAGGCAAAAATAATAGGACAAATTGGAATAGTGGTAAAATATGCAAAGATAGATGCTACTGGCTCCTCCTCCATAATTTGCAAGCCAACATGTTATGTGGCTAGAGCCTTTCAATTGCACTTGCACTCATGTGCAAGATGGTTATTTCAACTGCAAGCATTGGAAGATGTAACTTGAGAAGAGATCAGAGGTTGTTGCTCAGTCGTAGGAGTATCCTTCACAACCATTTCTTGTGGAAGGATAGTCTTCTAGGTAGGAGCGGGAGGAGGAAGCATAGGAGCAAAAAAAATCATAGGAGGAGAAGCAGAAACAAGTGCCTCAACGATGGGACTCTTTCTATTCTCTACCTTAGGGGTGTGGAAGAACAATAGGAGGCTGTGTGGAGGCTAATAAGATAGAAAAACACCATGGGAATATTTACCCCTACCATAGATAGTGGGTCATGGTATTGTGGGTAGAATAAGAAGCTCAAAAACTTGATGCTTCACTTTTCGCCATGTGGGCACCATCACACTTCCCATGTGAGGCACAAGAGTGGGTGTTAAAGATGCCACAACAAGATGAGAAGTAGAAGCAGATGGAACTATAAACATAAAATGAAAAGGCTCTAGAGTGTGAGCAAGCTTCCCCTTGCCCTTGGATGGGGTAGAAGAGGTAGTTTGTTAGTGTGCTATCATAAAGTCTTTTATTGAGATAGCATAAGGAGACACCAGATAACTAGCCTTCAATGATAAGCCCCCAGTCTTATATTTAATATAAGCCTTATATAATAGATCTCTCCTAAGAGGGAGATGTCTGACTGGAGCAAGCCATAAGTGATCCAGTGAGAATCCCCCACACAACACTAGCAGTTTATAGCTAGTGTCATGCACCATGTGCACAATGCCTTCATGAGGGAGCTTTAAACATTTATGAGCTATAGAGGCGACTCGGTTCATAGAGGCTAGCCAAGGGATGCCCAATCTAGCTCAAAACTGATCAAACAATTGAATGATAACAAATAAGACGTCAATAGTCTTGGGTCCTACCAAGAATGATAAAGAAATAGAGCCCATAGGGGCAACGAAGAGTTCATCATGAGTATGGAGGGTGGTCTAGGAATCTTTATACCTCTCCTTATGTAAGTTGTTTATAAACAAAGTCTCCTTCATTATCACATTAACCCAACTCATTGGATTAAATAAGACGCCAGTTATGATGTTTTCATAACTGGAATGTATAGTGGGGAGGGATCCTTATTAAGAGGCTCACCATGCAAGGTGAATGTTATGTCAGGTGTTGCACTCACATTTTCAGAAGGAATGTATAGTGGGGAGGGATCCTTATTAAGAGGCTCACCATGCAAGGTGAATGTTATGTCAGGTGTTGCACTCACATTTTTAGAAGGAGGGATACAAGTGAGTGAAACCATGTTCATGTAATCAAATGGACCTAAATCAGAAGATGCAGAAGCTTGTGTTTGTAGACACATAAAAATGACCCAGGCCTCCGAGCTACATTTTTCTATGTCAAACCATACTTCTTTCTCACATAATTAAATTATTTAATTATGTTCTAATGTCATACTTCACACTATTAATTAAACAATTTCTAATTATTTAATTAATTCATATCTTATATTCCTCTAGGATTATTTAAATAAATAAATAATATCTATTTATTTAAATACGTCACTAACTAATCTTTACTCTTCCTATAAGTAAATAAATTTCTAATTTATTGAATTACTCATTTTTGTCTACAAATTAAATAGTTACTAATTTGTTCATTATCCTTTTCTCCTTCAATCAAATAAAATTATTAATTTAACCCACTTTTCATCCCACAAGTAAATAATTAAAATAATTATTTATTGTCTTTTGTCTTATTCCCATTTATGAATTAAACCATTATTTAATTCCAAAAGTCAACTTTCCTCCATAAATCAAATAATTTCTATTATTATTTGATTTTCCAACTACCTTCTTTTCTATCTCATTTATTATCCACCATTGATTTATTTGTCTCCAATTAAATCTCGGTCCTTCATTTCAAATATTGCCCTAATTTTGACCCAATGTTGCCCTAACCCTAATGCTACTCATCACATTGAATTCTAGGCTTTGATCTTAGGGTTTTGTCAACTTCTAATCTTGGCCATCCATTTTTAGTTTGACATTCTTTAAAAGGTCTCTCTCAAGCCATTTTCATTCATTCAAACACTTAGTCACACAGTCAACAAATTAGACATTCTTCATGCTTGAGAATTTCTGAGTACTTGAGCACAATTCTTCAATATTTTTCTAGTCTTAGGCATCGGTTATTGTTGAACTTCAAATATGAGGGAAATTATAGTGTTTATAGAAAAATGGAGAAGAGCAATAGAGGTTAATCAATGGAGGCTTGAAGACGAGCTGATATTGTTTCATGTTTTTATGCTTCTTGCTTTTTCTGTTCTCTATTGTTGATTAGGGTTTAGTTTATTATGCTATTTGCAGGTTAGCTTACCTTGATACATTTGGTGAGCCCGCATGTTCTAATATCTTTGGGGATTGCAGATTATAAGAATCAATTAAGTTTGTGGTAATGATCAAATTTTGCAAGCGGTAAAGCTTCTTGGATTCAGCTAACAAGGGCGACTGTTGGTGAAACATTTTCTTATCATTTCTCTTTTTAAGCTTGCAATTTCTATCCTGGCGTTTATCTTTGTTTCGGGGTTACTTTTCTGATGTTGGTAGTGACAATGGAAAATATTCTTTGTGATGAAGCTTTGAAGTTTTCATCTTCACTGTGCACTGTTTATTAGATGTATTTGATGCGTATTGAATGTATATTGAAAGTGTGTTGATGCATATTGATTGTAGACATTTTTTTATGTGTATTGAATATGCTTGAGATGTTGGAAATTCACCCAACTCACGAGTCAACAGACCAATCAACATCGGTAGTCGTAGTCAACTCTTACCACCATACTGTGCCGACTCAGTCAACAACTCGTGGTAATGCGGTGACCACCACAGTACCGCGGTCTCTTAACTCACTCACTACGGTAACGCGGTTAACCGCTAGCAAGTTTCTCTCACCATCTGTCTGTACCATTACCACTCTACCGCGGTCAGTTCTCTTGCCTCCTACGGTAGTGCGGTGTTCTTCTCTAGCAGTTAGTAGTCCATTGGTGGATGGTTACTGCGGCCACCGCGGTCTATTTTTTAACCATGGTGGTAGCATGGTAAACCGCTTCCCTCTCAGCGCTCACGATTACCGCAGCCATCGCGGTCTATTATTTAACTGCGGTGGTTGCGCGGTAAGATCGTTCCTAGCAGCTCTCGCAGTTACCATGGCCACCACGGTCTCCTCGTAAACTGCGGCGGTAGTCAACGATGTTTGAATTTTTGTCTTTTTCGGTGCATTTGTTAGTGGTCTCCACGGTGGCATAAAAGGATGATTTTGATTGGATTTTCTTTAATATGACTAGGACAATATTAAATCGATATGACCTTGTTTAGGACTGTTATCTGCTGGCATGTTTATGAAATTAAAGTCTGTATTAATTTTTGACTGGATCGAAAATCTTTATATACTGGGTTATCTTTGTAAAAAAGAACGAAGAGAATAATATAATTAAAATTTTTGCTCTCAAGAAGCAAAGGTGGTAAAAGTCTGTTCTGTGTGAAATAATTTGCAGTGTATGTATTTTTATTTTATCTCTGCTATTTCCTTCACGTGGTATCAGAGCTATAAGGTTAGTTATAGAGAGTCTGTTAATCATGGCAGCAAGCACAAGCTTGAGTAATCCTCAAATTCCACAGTTGAATGGAAAAAATTATGACTAGTGGTCTATAACAATGAGAGCATTGTTCTGTTCACAAGATTTATGGGAGTATGTAAAGAATGGGTTTCCAGAATTAGTAGATGCAGCAACATACAATGCCCTGACACAAGCAGAAAAAGATTTGTTGAAGGATAACAAGAAGAAGGACTCAAAGGCTCATTTTTTTATTCTACAAGGTGTACATGAGAGTATTTTTCCCAGAATATCAGCCACTACCAAGTCTAAGCAAGCATGGGACATATTACAAATAACATATCAAGGAATGGACAAAGTCAAAACTGCAAAGTTGCAAATACTGAGAAGAGAGTTTGAGACTCTGTTTATGAAAGAAAATGAGTCAGCTGGTACATACTTTACACAAATAATGGGACTAGTGAACCAGATGAGAACACATGGTCAGACACTAGAAGATGTTAAAGTTATAGAAAATATTTTGAGAAGTTTACCCACAACATTTGAGACAATTGCAGTCACAATAGAAGAGACCAAGGATCTCACACAGTATTCAGTTGATGAGCTATATGCTTCACTAATTTCTCATGAGCATAGACTTAGCAAAACAACAACTATGTCATTGGAGCATGCATTCAAGTCACAAGCTTCAATTAACCAAGGAAGAAGTAGAGGTAGATCAAATTTCAGAGCAAGAGGAAGAGGTTTCAACAGAGGTGGAAGAAATAGCCAGTCAAGTTCAAGTGGAAAAGGCAGTAGCCAAAACCCATCTCAAAACTTTCCTCAAGGACAAAGGTATGATAAATCTTAGGTTCAATGCCATTACTGTAAAAAGTTTGGTCATTACATGAATGAGTGTAGAAAAAAATAGTATGAAATGAGTAGACAAAATGCAAACTTTTCTAGAGAGAGTCAAGACAATAGAGCTGATAAAAGCACAATGTTTTTAGCCTGTAATGTAGCTCAAGCTAGTGAGAAAGAAGTTTGGTTTTTAGATTCAGGTTGTAGTAATCATATGACAGGGAATTTAGAGTTGTTCACAAGTTTAGATGAGAATATTAAGTTAGATGTTACCCTGGGTAATGACAACAAAGTGTCAGTTAAAGGAAAAGGGAATGTCAATATTCTAACCAAGCAGGGGGAGCAAAAATATATTTCTGATGTTTATTTTGTGCCTGGTCTTAAACACAATTTGATGAGTGTAGGACAGTTAATTCAAAAGGGTTATAGAGTGTATTTCAAGAATGGGTTACGCACTATTTTAGACAAATACCCAAGTGGCCAGATGATTGCAAAAATTCACATGACAAACAATAGAATGTTTCCTTTGAAAATACAGCCAGCCTTATGTATAAATTTTGCACAAGCACAAGAGGTATCAACTGTTATTCAAACTGTCTTTTAGGCAGAGGTAAAGGATGAGAACTGGCTATGGCATTTAAGATTTGGTCATTTAAACTTTGGTGGTTTCAATTTGCTTCATAGGAAGAACATGGTAAAGGGAATCCCATTAATTCAAAAACCAAAGAGTGTTTGTGAAGGTTGCATATTTGGAAAGCAACATAGAGAATCTTTCCCAATAGGGAAATCTACTAGAGCAAAAGCCCCATTGGAAATAGTTCATTCAGATTTATGTTGTCCAATGCAGACACCTTCAATAGGTGGTAGTTTCTATTTTCTAACTTTTATAGATGATTATTCAAGGAAAACATGGGTGTATTTTCTGAAACAGAAAAGTGAAGTGTTTAATTAATTTTGTCAATTTAAATCTTTAGTTGAAAAACAGAGTGGTTGTTTCATCAAAGTGCTGAGAACTGATAGAGGAGGTGAATACATTTCAAGAGAGTTCTTAAATTTCTGCAAAGAACATGGAATACACAAACAGTTCACAACAAGATACACACCTCAACAGAACGGTGTAGCTGAAAGAAAAAATAGAACCATAATGGAGATGGCAAGAAGTATGTCAAAAGCCAAACACTTAACAAATGAATTTTGGGTAGAAGTTGTATCTTGTGCAGTATACATCATGAACAGATGCCCAACAAAAAGTGTGATGAATATAATCCCTGAAAAAGCATGGATAGGTAAAAAGCACAGTGTGTCTCACATGAGAGTTTTTGGTTGTGTTTCATATGCACATGTACTTGATCAGTTGAGAAGAAAGCTTCATAACAAAGGAGAAAAATGCATTTTTGTTGGATATAGTGAAGAATCCAAAGCATACAAACTATTTAATCCCTCAACCAAGAAAGTTATAATCAGCAGGGATGTCCAATTTATTGAAGATGAAGCATGGGATGGAAGCAAAGAAAATACAGTCAATGTCACTATTAATATCCCTCAAGATGAGAATGAGAATACTATTTCAACTAATGTACCTGTAGTTCCTAATCAACCTCAAGCAAGTGGTCAACAATTGACACCAGCTAGTAATACAAGAGCAGCAACAAGAGGTCTGCAGACACCAACCACAACAAGAATTTCTGGTGCAGGACCTTCAAGTCCACATTCTGCAGATTCAAGTGACTTATCAAATCCAACTTTGGCTAGCATCAGGAGGCAGAAAATCAGAAGCATGACTGATATCTATAATCAAAATGAAGGTGAGAAAAATCCTTAGTAATTTACACTATTTGCCTTTTATTCACAAGTTGAAGATCCAATTCATTATGAAGATGCAATCAAGAAAGAAAAGTGGTTAACAACAATGGATGATGAGATAGATTTAATAGAAAACAATCAGACATGGGAGTTGCAAAGTCTTCCAAAAGACAAAGAAGTAATAGGTGTAAAATGGATTTATAAGACTAAGTTGAATGCAAAGGGAGAAGTGCAGAAGCACAAAGCAACATTGGTGGTAAAAGGTTATGCACAACAACCTGGAATAGATTACAATGAAACTTTTGCACCAGTTGCACAACTTGACACACTCAGAATGCTATTGGCATTAGCAGCACATAATAGATAGCTAGTTCACCAGATGGATGTAAAGTTAGCATTTCTCAATGGTTATCTGGAAGAAGAAGTCTACATTGATCAACCACCAGGATATGAAATATCAGGACAAGAGGGCAAAGTCTTCAAACTGAAGAAGGCATTGTATGGTTTGAAACAAGCCCCAAGAGCTTGGTATAGTAGAATTGACAATTGTTTCATAAATAATGGATTTACCAGATGTGACAGTGAACCAACATTGTATACTAAAGTGAATGATGAAGGTAAAATTCTGTTAATATGCTTGTATGTTGATGATTTGATCTTAACTGGAAATTTATCAATTGAACTGTTCAAAACAGAAATGATGAAAGAGTTTGAGATGACAGACATGGGCATGATGAAGTATTTCTTAGGCATTGAGGTAACATAGAATAGAGATGGTATTTTTATTTCACAATCTAAATATTCTAAGGATGTTTTAAAGAGATTCAATATGTCAAACTGTAATTCAGCACCTACTCTAATGGTGACTGGACTAAAATTAAGCAGAGAAGATAAAGACTCAGATGTTAATCCAACTTTGTACAAACAATTAGTAGGGAGCTTAATGTATTTGACAACCACAAGGCCAGACATCATGTATGCAATCAGTTTGATTTCCACATTCATGGAAGCACCAAAGGAGAATCATTAGATAGCTGGAAAGAGAATCTTAAGGTATATCAGTGGAACCAGCACTTTTGGAATCCAATATTCCAGAACAGATGATTTCAGATTAATAGGTTATACAGACAGAGACTGTGCTGGAAGTGTTGATGACAAAAAAAGAACGTCTAGTTATGTCTTTCATTTTGGAAGTGGTGTAGTTGCATGGGCTTCAAAGAAATAACCTATTGTCACCTTATCATCAGTTGAAGCTGAATACGTTGCAGCTACCAGTGCATCATGCCAGGCAGTGTGGATGAGACGAGTTCTGAAAGAGATTCAAAATGAATAGGTTGATGCTACAAAAAAATTTTGTGACAACAATTCGGCCATAGCTCTGTCGAAGAACCCTATATTTCACAAATGAAGCAAACACATTGATACACAGTTTCATTTTATTAGGGAACTAATTTCTAGCAGGGAAATTTCATTAATTTTTTGTAGGTCAAATGAACAACAGGCGGATATATTTACCAAGGCACTGAGCACAAAGAGCTTTAACTTTCAAAGAGACCGGCTAGGAATCAAAAATGGCACGAGTTGTGCTCAAGGGGGAGTGTTGGAAATTCACCCAACTCGCGAGTCAACAAACCAGTCAACACCGACAATCGCAGTCAACTCTTACCGCCATACTACGCCGACTCAGTCAACAGCTCGCAGTAACGCGGTGACCACCGCACTACCGCGACCTCTTAACTCACTCACTGCAGTAGCGCGGTTAACTGCCAGCAAGTGTCTCTCGCCATCTGTCCATATCGTTACCGCTCTACTGCGGTCAGTTCTCTTGCCTCTTGTGGTAGTGCGGTGTTCTTCTCTAGCAGTTAGTAGTTCGTCGGTGGATGGTTATAGCAGCCATCGCGGTCTATTTTTTAACCACAACGGTAGCGCGGTAAACCCTTTCCCTCTCAGCGCTCACGGTTACCGCGGCCAACGTGGTCTATTATTTAACTGCGGTGGTAGCGCAGTAAGATCATTCCTGGCAGCTCTCGCAGTTACCACGACCACCGCGGTCTCCTCATAAACCGTGGTGGTAGCGTGGTAGTCAACAATGTTTGACTTTTTGTATTTTTTGGTGCGTTTGTTAGTGGTCTCCACGGTGGCATAAAAAGACAATTTTGATTGGATTTTCTTTAATATGACTAGGACAATATTAAATCGATATGACCTTGTTTAAGACTGTTATCTACTGGCATGTTTATGACATTAAAGTTTGTATTAATTTTTGACTGGATCGAAAATCTTTATATACTGGGTTATCTTTGTAAAAAAGAATGAAGAGAATAATATAATTAAAATTTTTGCTCTCAAGAAGCAAAGGTGGTAAAAGTCTTTCTGTGTCAAATAATTTGCAGTGTATGTATTTTTATTTTATCTCTACTATTTCCTTCATGAGATACTATGAAAATTACAATCCTCTTTTTTCATATGAATAATTTGTCACTTGATGTGTATCTTCTTCTAGTTTTTTGTATTTGTTTTGTAAGATAAACGAGTCTTTAAAAGTTAAAGAATTTGGTGTTATCAACAACTCACTCACTCCAGTCGAGCAACATCCAATCGGTAAAGTTTACTGTGCTAAACCATGGCGGGATTATATTTTTGTAGTTTTCTTTGACTTGACTAATGATAATCCCTTTTCATAGTCGTGCCTTCTCTCCTTGGGTTCATTTGTGCATTTGGTGTTGGCACCCAAATATTCTTCTATAAATTTTCATCTTCTTTCCACTCTTCATTTGCCAAAATATACTACTTCTTCAAGCTTGCAGATTTCTCAATATCCTTCTCCAACTACCTGGACTTCTTTGCATTGCATGCCTTGGCATCCAAAACAACTTGAGGAATACAAGGGAGCCTCTCTTTCCCATCTCGTGGCCTGGGCATTGCAATATGAATCCTATTGAGACAACTACTCATATTCTTTAACTTCATCTTAATTTCCACCCTCTGCTCCAACAACCTCTCGCATGTTGCATTCGTCACTGTAATCACCCCTTCTTCCTTCAAAAAGCACTCCTTTACTCGTATTTGTTAATTTAATATTGTAGCTCAGACAATTGTTTCTCCAATTCCAAGAATTAGCATTTAATTTTTGAGACTTCTAGATAGAAGTTAGTAAGGTCCAGATATTTAATTATTTAATTAAATAATTGATTCCTCTAGAGACTTCTAGAAACTAGTTAGTTAGAGTTTGTTAGAGTCTAATTAATCTTAGCCATTGATTGAGATTAGATCTTGGCCATTGGTTTTCTAATGAGAATAGTTTAAAAGGGGGTCACTGGGCATTTGGAGAACACATACTGATAGACACAAGTTGGAGAAATATTTGTAGTGATAGAAAATAGTCTTGCAGTGATAGCAAGGGCGCAGTGATAGTGTTGGAGGCAACAACAGTGGAATTTCAGCAAGAGAAATTAAGAGAAGAATATCCGGTGAAGAATATTGTCGGAGCTTTGTCAGTAAGAGGCAACCAGTTCTTTTGTATCTCTTGATTTGCTGAAGATTAATATAATTCCTCATCTGCAGTACTGGTTTTCCCTCCGGGGTTTTTCCAGGGACAATTTGTCCAAAAATATTGTGTTTATTAGTTTGCATGTTTTCTTCTCTATTCTTGTGAGTTTTATTTGTGAAGTTGCAGTTGTATTATTTTTCAATATTTGCTATGAATTAATTTTCGGCATTTAAATAATCTTTATAGATAGAAGATTAATAATTAGTAACTGCAATAGATTTTTCACATGGTATCAGAGTAGATCTAAGGGCAGAAAGAGCTCAGCACAAGCACAGGAAGAAAAGGAAAATAGAGGGTTTATAAAACCCAGTTCTACCTCTTCAGTATTATTATTTTTGTTATTACTATTTTTGTTTGAGATGGCCTCGACAGGTTTAAGAGATCAGAATAGATTGGATGGAGCCTCAAATTTTGGTGTCTGGAAAGCCAAACTTTCTTTATTGCTGGAAGAGAATGGTATCAAGGAATATGTTACCAGTGTTGTAGCTGTACCTATAGATCCAGCACATATCTTAGCATATAAGAAGGAAGATGCCAAGGCAAGGAGGTTGATTCTTGATGGTGTTAAGGATCATATTGTTCCACATATCGCAAAGTTGGATATAGCGAAGAATATGTGGGACACCATTTTGAATTTGTACCAGAATGCTACCACTAATAGGAAGCTAATTCTCAGAGAAAAGTTGAGGAACACCAGGATGAACAAGGGAGAAGACGTTACAAATTACCTCACCAGACTTAGACTTGTCAAAGATGAGTTGGCAGTTGTTGGAGATAAACCAGATGATGACGAGCTAGTACGGATAGCCCTAAATGGGTTTACTAAGCAGTGGGATGTCTTTGTTCAAGTTATTAATGGATGAGACACCTTACCGAGTTGGGATCGACTATGGAGTGACTTCACTCAGGAGGAGCTTAGACTAAGCCTTGTCAATGGTGCCAGCAGTAAGAGTCAGAAAAGTGAGGCAGAACAGGAAAACGTTGCCCTAGCAGGAAAAGGTAAAGCAAAGAAGGGGTCTAGCAAAGGATCAAATCCTAAAGGCGAGAAGAAGAAGGACTTGTCTAAAGTCAAGTGCTATGGCTGTCACGAGTTTGGCCACTATGTCAACAATTGCCCACAAAAGAAGAAAGGCAAGAAGCAGATGGCAGCTTCAGCAACTGCAGATGAGCTCTCTAGCAGAATGGAAGATGAGTTTGCACTCATAGCTTGTATGGTTAGCTCAACCTCACAGGGTGTTTGGTATATAGACAATGGGGTGTCATTTTATATGATAGGAGTTAGAGAATACTTCTCTAGTTATAAAGAGGAGGACATCAGAATCCAAATTTCTATGGGGAACATGTCCAAACTAAATCCAGTTGGAAAAGGGACTGTTCTATTTTAGAGGGAGAATGGCAAGCCGATTCCCATTCATGATGTGTTGCATGTGCCAGGCTTGGGTATGAATCTTATTTCCATGTATCTGTCCTTCAGGATAAAGGCTACAATGTACTCTTTAGAGGGGCAAATGTGTTAATCAAGCACAAGGATTGGAAATCACCCATAGCTATTGGAGTTAGGAGCGGCCGACTTTACAGGTTGCAATTTGATACTCATAAGGCACTGATGAGCAGCAGAAATTCTAGAGATCAAGGAGAGCTATGGCATAGGAGGATGGGCCATATACATCATGGAGCACTTAAATTGCTTCGTGAGACAGTGACAGGTGTTCCAGAGGTGAGCACAGAGCATGATGATGTATGTAAGGGATGTGTGTTGGGGAAGTTTGTGAAAGTAGCTTTTCCAAGGAGTGACACCAGATCCAAGGGTGTTCTTGATCTAGTACATTCGGATATATGTGGACCAATGTCGACGAAATCTTTCAGAGGATACGAGTACTTTGTTACTTTTATTGATGATTTCTCCAGGAAGACCTGGATATACTTTTTGAAGACCAAGGATGAGGTTTTCAGTCGTTTCCAAGAGTTCAAAGCTCTTGTGGAGAATTCGACAGGCAGGAAGATGAAGGTTCTTCAGTTAGACAATGGAGGCGAGTACAAAGGGAAAGAGTTTCAGGAGTTCTATAATGGGGAAGGAATCAAAAGAGAGTGGACTGTTCCTTACAACCCACAATAGAATGGGGTTGCTGAAAGGAAGAATCGGTCTATATCAGAGGCGGAAAGGGCTATGTTGTATGACCAGAATATGCCACGTTACTTATGGGCAGAGGCATGCAGTACATTAGTACACATATAGAACAGGGTTCCACATAAGGTATTGGGCAAGATGACACCAGAGGAGGCGTTCTCAGGGAAGAAGCCAGATGTCAGCCACTTTAAGATATTTAGGAGTTTGGCATATTGTCACATTCCAGGTGCTACACGTTCCAAGTTAGATCACACTGTAGAAAGAGGGTACTTTGTGGGGTACATCGAGGCTTCAAAGGCATATCGGATATTTATTCTAGGGGCGAGGAGGATTATAGTCAGGCGTGATGTCAAGTTCATGGAGGACAAGGCATTTAGAAGGTCTAGAGATTTGCCAGCAGATGATCAGAGTGAGCAACCAATAGAAGCTTCAAGGATTAAGCAATCAGATCAGGGGCAGCGAAGCTTGAGTATAGTGACTAGTACAAGCACAGGCTCAGGTGCTGAGAGTTTATAGAGTATGGAGCAATAGATGCAGCAGATCCAAGAGATGAATTAGGAACACATGAGGGTTGATATTTCATCCTCTACAGTTGGTAGCAGTAACCAACAGGATACTCAGGAGTTTGTGGGAGCTCCTAGGATGAGTAGTAGGCAGCGAAGACAACCAGCCAGGTATAATGACTATATGGCTTTAGTTAGTCAGTTGGTAGATAGTGAGCCTTCTAGTTATCAGGAGGCCGCACAACAATAGGTGTGGCGAGATGCAATGGTTGAGGAATATACCTCAATAGTGCAAAACGATGTGTGGGAGGTTGTGCCTAGACCGACAGATAGGGCAGTGGTTGGATATCGCTAGATCTATAAGATCAAGCATGGTGCAGATGGTAGCATTGAGAAATACAAGGCAAGGTTTGTGGCCAAGGGTTTCTCTCAGAAGGAGGGAATAGACTATGAGGAGACATTCGCTCCAGTGGCCAGGTATACTTCTATACGAGTTGTGATCTCTCTTGCAACACAGATGGGATGGCAGATCCATCAAATGGATGTCAAGACAACATTTCTTAATGGTGAATTGAAAGAGGAAGTATACATAGAACAACCAGAGGGCTTTGTAGCACACAGCAGTGAAACCCACGTGTGCAGATTGAAGAGAGCTTTGTACGAACTCAAGCAGGCTCCTAGGGCGTGGTATGAACGCATTGATGAATACTTGCAGGGATTGGGCTTTGTGAAGAGTGAGGCGGATGCTAATCTCTACTACTTGGTAGTTGGGGGTGAGATTCTCATTCTTGTTCTATATGTGGATGACTTGTTTTTAATAGGTTCACTGGGGCTCATAAAGGAGTGCAAAAGGGACCTTGCAGCAGAGTTCGAGATGAAGGATTTGGGGCTTATGCACTACTTTCTAGGCATAGAGGTATGGCAGACAGATGGTGAGATTTTCCTTGGTCAAGGGAAATACTGCATTGAAATATTGAGGAGGTTTGAGATGGAGGATTGCAGAGCCATGTCTACTCCTATGATCACGAATTGGAAGAAGGTAGACTCATCCAGGGAAAAGGATGTAGACCCCACTTTATACAGACAGTTGATTGGGTCTCTCATGTATTTGGTCAACACCAGACGAGATATATCCTTTGTAGTAAATTCTCTTAGTCAGTTCATGGTTGGGCTGAAGAGAATGCATTGGATAGCGACAAAGCATGTGTTGTGGTATTTGCGTGGTATAATCGAGTATGGGATCAAATATACTCGAGGTGATGGTATCAAGTTGATAGGCTATACTGACGTAGATTGGGTAGGCAGTACAATGGACAGGAAAAACACTTCAGGGTGTTGCTTTAGCTTGGGATCAGGAGTTGTCTCTTGGTACAGTAGGAAGCAGAAGTCCGTGGCCCTGAGTTCTGCAGAGGCAAAATACATAGCAGCTAGCATGGTGACATGTGAGGTGATATGGCTTCAAAAGTTGTTGGTAGCCTTGTTAGGTCAGAGGGTTGAGACTACAGTGATACACTGTGACAATCAGAGTTGCATCAAGTTGTTTGAGAATCCGGTGTTTCATGATAGGTCTAAGCATATAGACATCAGGTATCATTTCATCAGGGATTGTATACAATGGGGGATTATTCAGCTACAGTATATACCTACAGATCAATAGGTAGCATACATTATGACAAAAGTTTTGGGGACGGTGAAATTCATCTTCTTCAGAGATATGTTGGGTGTTATGCAGAACACCTTCCTCGCTAAGAGGGAGTGTTAATTTAATATTGTAGCTCGGATAGTTGTTTCTCCAATTCCAAGAATTAGCATTTAATTCTTGGGACTTCTACATAGAAGTTAGTTAGGTCCAGATATTTAATTATTTCATTAAATAATTGATTCCTCTAGAGACTTCTAGAAACCAGTTAGTTAGGGTTTGTTAGAGTCTAATTAATCTTAGCCATTGATTGAGATTAAATCTTGGCCATTGATTTTCCAATGAGAATAGTTTAAAAGGGGGTCATTGGGAATTTGGAGAACACATACTGATAGACACAAGTTGAAGAAATATTTGTAGTGATAGCAAATAGTCTTGCAGTGATAGCAAGGGCACAGTGATAGCGTTGGAGGTAGCAGCAGTGGAATTTCAGCAGGAGAAATTAAGAGAAGAATATCCGGTGAAGAATATTGTCGGAGCTTTGTCAGTAAGAGGCAAGCAGTTCTTTTGTATCTCTTGATTTACTGAAGATTAATATAATTCCTCATCTGCAGTACTGGTTTTCCCTCCAGGGTTTTTCCAGGGACAATTTGTCCAGAAATATTGTGTTTATTAGTTTGCATGTTTTCTTCTCTATTCTTGTGAGTTTTATTTGTGAAGTTGCAGTTGTATTATTTTTCAGTATTTGCTGTGAATTAATTTTCGGCAGTCAAATAATCTTTATAGATAGAAGATTAATAATCAGTAACTGCAATAGATTTTTCAGAGTATTGATATTTCACTTCTCCAACTTGGCGCACCTGCAAACTTCTTTATTGCTCTCCCCACCACTATTGGTTTCCACTCTATTAAAATAAATTAATTATTTAGTCGACAGACTAGTAGGACCCCTTAGCACCAAATCCAACCATCCATGCAATTCACATTGAGACTATTTCACTTGCTCATCATAAATGTATAATCTAACAGTAGGCTACAGTGTCTAGCAAATTTAATGTGCATTTACCTATCAATCTAATCAACGAGCCATTGGTTTTCACCCCTGCAAACTCTTCGTCACTGGCCTTGACCTTTGCTGCTCACCCCAATTCTATTGGTTTCATGCTCCTCCAAACTCCTCTGCGCTAGTATATATTGACCTTTCACTTCTCCAATTTGGCGAGCTCCAGCCTGAAAATTAAAATGTTGTTGTTTGCTGCCTTTCCCAACGCTATTGGTTTTCGCTACTTCAAACTATTCTTTGTTGCCAAACTTTTCTTCATTGGTATGGACATTTGACTTCTCCAATTTGGTGCGCTACAGCCTGAAGATGGGAACACAGAGCTACAACTTGAAACTCTATACTGGTATTGACATTTCACTTCTCCAATTTAGCAAGCTACAGTCTGAAATCTAAAACTATTCATTGCTAGTATTGACCTTTCACTTCTCCAATTTGGCAAGCTCTAGCCTGAAAACTAAAACGTCATTGTTGGTTCCACTCCTCCAAACACTTCTTCGTTGCCTAAAGACTTCTCCACTTTGGAGCGTTGCCTGAAGACTTCTCCAATTTGGTGTGCTGGTATTGACCTTTCACTTCTCCAATTTGGTGAGCTACTAGTTTCTGAAAAGCAGAACACCATTGGCGTTTGCCGTTGGTTTCTTTGTCGCTTATTGGTTTCCGCTCTTCCAAACTCTCTTTCACTGGTATTGGTATTTCACTTCTCTAACTTGGCACGCTACAACTTGAAAATTGAAACCAATCCTTCGCTGGTATTGACCAATTGCAGTCCCGAAGCGTTCAAAAGAGTTTAATTGGGTTTCCATTCTTATTTGGATTTTAATTAGGTTTTTTTTTATAGAATTTAGATGTTAATTTCGTTAAATGTTTTGTTAGCTTAAGTTAGTTTTAATTTTCATAGTTAGATTTGAATTCAAATTTTGTTCGATAACTTTTTCATTAGTTAGATTTTGTTAATTTAGACTAAATTTTAGTTTTTATTAATTTAGATTAAATTTTACTTTTTGTCAATTAATTTTAGATTTTTAGATTAATTAATTTTAGATTACTTTTAAATAAAATTAAATAGATTTTTTTAGTTTAAATTAATGATATTTTAGATGAACTATTAGATTAATTTTAATAATTATCTTTAATCTAGATTAATTTTGTTAGCTTAATATTTAGATCAATTTTAGTTTAGATAGTCTTAATCTAGATTAGATTAACTTAGTTAGGTTTAGACTAAATTTTAATTTTGTTAATTAGATTAATGTCATTTTCTTTTAATTTTTAGTTTAATTTTGGTTTTATGGCTAATCTTTGACTACTATTTTGCAGGTTCGAATGTCTAAGATTTGAAAATTAAAACCTGAGATTTTATTTGTCAAAGATTGGAGGTTAAAACTACTAATTGTGCCTTGCAAGGATCTTCCTTTAGTTTGTTTTATCTTAAGTGCCTTTTTCGCATAGAATGACCCGTGGGTCTAAAAAGAGCTTGAGTGTTTGATTTGACATTACAAGCGGGGTTAAAATTAACAAGTGTCTTTTGTGTTTTATGTTTTTCAACTTGTCATTGAATGCGTATGTTCTCCTCTCATGCCATTTTTCAATCTTGAGGATCAAAATCATTTATTTGGCACTTGTATAACCACCCCCACATTTGGATTTTGGAATGAAAATGAACCCCATGTGAGTGTGAGGTAAAGGTGTTGTGTATGCTCTCTCCTTGTGGTTTGTGTGATCTAGGAGATAAAAAACAACGTACTTCCTTTCTTTTGTATAACTTTTTTAGAGGTCTTGTCACCCTGCTTCGAAAGGTGGGAATGACCCAAATAGTAACAAGCTAAAGCCAAGTTCTTCTGAACCGTTATATAAGAAAAGTGATTTTTGATGAAATCCATTAAGCAATAGGTACGGATGTGTCATACTAAAAAGTGCCACCCTTAGTAGCCTCGTGAGCTATGTTAAAATCCTTTCCTAGGAAGGGACTAGGAGGCCTCTTGATTGACCATAATATTGAGCTAATTTTTCCGTGTATGCCCACCTTGAACAGATTCCCTTACTAAGAACCAATTGTTTTAGTAGCCAAAAACCTTTTTATATGCTCGTTGATCGTAGGAGGTCAGATCTTTGAAGCCACCCCACGTCTTCACTAAGCATGTGTAGAGACAAAAATCCTCTTTGGGGAATGAGACTTGGTGAGCCTAAGAAGTGTGTGTCATGGAGGGGAGCTAGTGCCACTAATTCTCTAACTGTCCACCTTGTTTAAGTGGCTAGAGAAATCTAAGTGGGGATATGAACTAGTGGTTTCCTTGCCAACCCTAGGATTGTGCATGTTACTACTATGAGTGTTTTCATCTTGAAATCAAACCTTTTCACACTAAGATCAAACTCAAGACATTGTGTTTTATGTGTGTTTCTTTCAAACAAGCAAGCAAACAAACCTTACACCTAAAAAATTGCAACACTTCACAGCTTCAGACCAAGCAACATTTTCAAACAAAACAACCAAAATCAGGTCAAACTCTTTCCAAAATCAAATTCAAACCTTTGAGATCCATTTTCAGACCAACTTCTTGTTGTGATTCTTGTTTAAAACTAGAAAATTGCTCAATTCACCTTGCATATCATCATTTCATTATTAGGTCGCCATTTTGGGTATCTTAGCATCCTCATTACTTGCATATCCCAACATCACATTAGACTACCTTTTTCAAAATTTTAGGCTTGACACCTTATGGATTTTAGGATAGAAGAACTCTTTATACCTTGGTATAAATCATTGCTTCAATAAAAGATTGTCACTTGACCAAGTCACTTTTTAATTTAGTCCTTTGTCATTTTGGTGATAATTTCCTACTCACAAGTCTAGTTGGGAAACTCACCTTGTCATTCTTTTCAATTTTCCTAGAAAAAGACCATTTGACAATCCTAGTTGAAACATTGGTTTACCCTTGGATAGTTAGTGATCCTATTCTTACATCTTTCAAAAGTTTTTAAGCCCTCAAGTTCTTATAGGTATCCATCACCTCTTTGTCATTTTCATCCTTCATACCACAACATTTTAGACCTAAAATAGCATTTTGATATATTTTATACTTCATAACATCCAACATTATCCTTAAATATTTTAGTCTTGCTGCATACATTAGACATCTTCCATCCTTAAGGTACCAAAAATACCAAAAATAAGAGTTACATTACATTTAGGCATACCTTATTTCAAAAATACCAAAAACATAGTCTTAGTCTCATACCTTCCACCTTCATTTTGAGCAAGTCTTATATGGTTGAAACTAGATTACAAAAGAAACATCAAGCAATGGATCTCTTTCATGACGATGATGACCTTTATAATTACACTAGCACCCTCAACTTGGAAAATACCACTAATGATCCTCACAATAATACCAACCTTGAAAGTCATGACCATGTCAACTTGGGGTCTACATATTATAAGCAACCAAAGATAAAAAATTATTTTTGAACAATTCCTGGTTAGAGATAAAGACGAAAATGTGTTTAGAGAAGAAGTAGAGGTTGTCACACAAAATCCAAATGTTGCCTCTCTTGTGGATGGAATTTTCATGTTGGACCCTCAAAAATATTTAGCCAAACTTTTACATGAAGAAGTTACACTACCTCAAGGATTTGATGTCAATACCTTATGAGCAACAATGTCACCCAAGAACAAGACACTAACAAGCCAAGGACAATCCACACCACAACCTTACACTTCCATATCCATTGGAACAACAACCCAAAGTACCACAACTACCAACACTTCATCCATATTTGTGACATAATTTATGTCACAACCCATGACACAAACCACATCACAACCATTATTCACAATACAACCCTTTGGCTCAACATTTACTCCCTTTGGGTCATCATCTAAGGTTATCGGGGCATCCACATTTAACATCCTTGGTAAACCTAAGGCAAGAAGGGTTCTCATCCAAGGACCTAAATCAAACACAAACATCATGCCACAAGGACCTCAATCAAACACAAACACCATGACACAAGATCCTCATGTCAATACAAACACCTTGCAAGGAAAAAACGCAAATGCCCCCACATAGTCAAAACACAAACACTTCACATGGTTCTAATCCTTTTCAACAAGGACAAGGATCACAAATACACAACCTCTTTACATGTCATATGTATACACACATGGATCCTTTTTTGGTAACCAAAATATACACGAACAACACACCCAACAAATGCAACATAGCTCAACCACTTCTCACATCCCAACTTACACATCACACTTTCATACTCATGGACACAATCAGAATCCACCACATACACACAAAGTTCCAAACCAAAAATTTTCATCTCAACAAAACATGGGACCGCACAACAAAAATATGGGACCTCATAACAATGTTGCAAACAATCCCATAATAGACGCATTGACTGCCTAGTTGGCTACCCTACAAAACAAGTGGAAGGGATGCAAGTTTCAAACAAGAAGACATACTCATCACATGATTTACATCCTTACCCATATGACACTAGAATATACATGCCTCCTTACCCTCTTGGATATATTATCCCTACCCTCACTAAGTATAAGGGAAAGAGAAATCCTCTCAAACACATACAAGAATTCACCACTGCTTGTGTGGATATCACATATGATCACTCATACCTTTAGAGACTCTTCCCTAGAAGTCTTATGGGGTTGACACTTGAATGGTTTGCACTAATACCTAAAGGGTCTATCAAGTCATGGGACGACCTCACCAATAAATTCACGAAGAGTTATACATATAACATTAAAAATGATGTCACAACTTCTACCTTATGCCACTTGACACGAGATGAGGTAGAACCCTTCATTAGTTTCTTCCAAAGATGGCAGAGTATGGCGAGTCGATGTCCTATTGAGATTCCTAAAAAACAAAAAGTGGACATGTTCATAGAAAACCTCAAGTCAAAGTTGAAACACCCTTTACAAGTACATTGTTGTGCCACATTTGTAGACTTAGTTGAGAAAGGAATGACACTTGAGAAGGTTCTAATTGCCCAAGGTGAACTTACATATGGCAACAAAAACACACACAACCAACAAACATCTAATGACAAAAGAAAGTTTTGGTCCCACAATAATAATGTAACAAATGATGGAGTTGTAGATGCAAAAGTTGTGAACAAAAAAAGACACATTGACTCTTAAAGCACCCTAGAATGACCACACGGCTAACACGGTGCAAAATAATCAAGAACGAGGACTTCCAAGACAACCAAAGCAATACGGGCTACAAAGACAATACACCCCTTTACCAGAACCATTCAAATCTATCTTGAAGAAGCTAGTACAATCAAATATCATACACCTCCAAGAGCCCAAACTATACAACCCAAGATAGTTCAAACCATCTTGGTGGATGACAATTTCCTTTTGTGAATACCATTGCATCAAAGGGAACAAGACCTTGCCATGTCAACTATCGGAGAACATAATACAAGACCTAATTGAAAATGGTAACATAGAGGTAGGACAAAAACAAACTTTCAATCAAGACCATACAATCTTCAAGGATCCACTACAAGGCCATGGTTCGAGAAAGCCCTTCACCTCAAGTTGAAAGACAGACAATTAGGCCAATTATACCAAGAATGCCTTTGATTACTCAAAGATAATTGATCACCTTTGTGTCGTTGATGACTATGTGAACTCAATCACCATTAAAAAGGTTCTTGAATGCACTATCACTTGTAATACCCCTCTATTTTTCTCTTTGGACTGGACAGTGTGTCCTTGCTTTGTTTTGTTTTGTTTTCTGGATACTCAGATACTTTGAGATACTTTATCATGTGTGTGTTATTTGATCGCTATTTATAGAGTGACATAGACTATTTGTGGTTGTGTGATGTATCTCTTTGATGCTTTATTTTCATGCTTTAATTAGTGTAATAATGTTAGTTTGTTATAACATGGTTATTGCACTTGAGTTATTTGATCATTATGGAACTATCAGTTCGTGAAAAGTGTATTGGTGAAGGGGACGGGATCACATCACTTGCTTGCGAGCTCCTTGCAATTCCACGATTTCCTCTTCACTGTGTGTACTCTATGCTTTTTATATACATGTACTTTGATATCTTATTTACAGGTTTGCAGGTACATGACATTGACTCCACCTGGCTTCATAGGTTTGAGCGTGTCGACCCAATAGTTTGTTGATTGAGAGATAGTAACTAGGTAACTTGTGTCAGGTCTACACCCTAGCCACACTGTGTCGTCAGTCCATGTTTGGTATGTTTGATTGTCTTGTTTATAGTTGCCTTGTCTTTCATTAATTAATTATGCAAGGTTTATTTTATGGAATTAAATGTTAAATTAATACTTTAAATAATTTTAGTATTTATTTAATTAATTTTAGATAATATTGATGAAAGCTTTTTATTTAATTTAATTAATTAAAATTAATTAATTAATTAAATCAATTTAATCCTTGAGGTTAAATTTATTTATTAAGTAATTAAATTAATTGATTAAATTATTTATTAAGAAAATAGATTAATAGAATTAAATTTATTTTGAAATTAAATTGGGATTTGAAATTATTAAAATTACTTTGACAAATATTTGTGGGTTTTTAAAAGATATTTTTAATTAGCTAGCATTTTTTAGTTAATTAATTCTCGGAGAGAATCTTGGCTTTGGGTGAGGAAGCAGAAAGCTTCTTCATGGAAAAGGAGAAGATATTTTTGGAGGTTGAAAATTTGGGAAGAGAATTTTCTTGCTGTGGAAATTTTGAAAAAACTTTGGTTTGTAGGAAATTGTTGGAAATTTTGCATTCTTAGATTTGTTTGGTATAGATTATTGTGGTGTTGGAGTCAATCTTGTGCTGGGGAATTTGAATTACTTGGAAGAAGCCATGAAAGTTTTTCTGAAAGCTTTGGAGGAGGCTTGGCATCAAAAACTCCATTTACTCCAGAAGCTTCGTTGGAAACAGGATCCCTTCTTATGTTATTGTCTTGGTTTAAATTCTTAAATGGGAATATATTACTGTAGAAAAATATTGTTGTGCTAGATCTGAAGTAAAAGCTTTAATTTATTAGAGAAAAGAAAAATTGAAGGCTTCTGTGTTTTTCGTAAAAAAAATATAGAGCCTATGTAAGAATTCTTTTACAGTGAAAGTGAAATCAGAGAGTAAAATTTGAGAATCCTCTTTGGAATTAATAGATAAACATTGAAAGAGACCTAGAGTAAAACAATATGAAATTTAGGGAAATTGTTTTGAATAATAGAAAATTTAGAGGAATCGAGATTTTAGAAATCTTCTATGAAATTGGAGGTTTTTCAAGAAATTTGTACAATTTTTCCCCTAGATGGTGTTTTTGGAAAAATTCTCCAATTTAAATTTTATGTTGAAATTATTATTATATATATATATATATTTTATGATATGTGAATTATTTAAAATATTGAATTTGGCTGAGCAGTTAATGGTCATTGTACGTCATACGATGATTTTATTGCTGGGAGTTCTGAATTGTGTTAGCTGTGGGTCGAAGGTTTTTATATTGTAGGATTGTTGGGGTTTGAATTCCCCCACCACACCCACAAAGGGGAGGGTGCAACTGCCTCATGGGTAGCACCCTCCACATAGTGGAGGGAGCGCTGCTTCATGAGTAGCGCAACCCCTCCCATGTGTTGTTGGTCACGCTTAAGGAGATGGGGGGAGGTTTGGCTACAACCGACCTCCCCACATAAATTAAATTTTATTTTTTTAATTAAACATTAAAACTATGAATTGTTTCGTTCGCCCTTGGATATATGTGGATTTTGATTTTGATTTAGGAATATAATATTGAAAAAAAAAAAAATGTGTATGTGTATATATTTGTTTATTGGTAATTAAAAATTATTTAAGTTAATATATATATATATATATATATATATATATATATATATATATATATATAATGTATATATATTATATATATATTGTATATATATGTAATATGTATATATGAATATATATAAGGAAATATTTATATATATATATATGTTTTAGATTTGATGTGTAAATAATTAAGTTGGAATTATTTTAAAAGAGTTAATTAGAATATTTAGATAAATATATTTATTGAATATATATTTATTTTAAAATGGTTGTATGTGTTAGTTGGGAAATTGAAGGAATTTACTAGCAATGAAGTTATGTTGCTTTTATAAGTAATCAAGGAATTTGATTTATTTGTTAAAGTTAGTTTTTCTCTTTCTCTGTAATTGAAAAGGCAATTAATTATTTTAATCAATTATTTTGTTAGGACAATTGATATCTTTGTTGTAAAATCATTATGAAAGGGAAACGGATTTAGAGTATCCAAAAGTAGTTTATTTCCTTGCAATTGTCTTCCGTGATTATTTCCTCTGTGTTCTTGTTTGCGGAAATGGGATAAGTGATTCAATTGATTCGTAAGACTTCCAGAGGTTCTTTATTTGATGGGAGTTGTCGTATTGTGATATCAACCGTTTGTATTTCTGTTGGGTAGTGCATTGAGTTATGTTAGTGATTTACTCGGTTTCCATGAATGGGGGATTTGTGCCTCCTTGGATTAGGAGTGGATTATGTGATTTTTGCCTCCTTGTAAGGAGTGGCTTTGTTATGTTTGTTTCCTCTAGTGTTTGGAGAGGGTTTTGACATATGTTGCCTCCTAGAGTTGGAGTGGTTGTTTTATTTCATTTGTATGCACTTTGGTACCCTTGGTGATTGATTTGTATGTGTGTTGTCAAATAGAAGAGTGGCTTATGTTAGGGGCCATAGCTTGTAAGAGGTAAGACTGGGTAACCTTTAGAGGTAGTTTAATCAAGTGATAACTTAAACAACGTACTTAGAAGATTAGGTAGTATTTCACACTGATCAAGATAAGTTCTAGCTCACTCATAGTCGCAAGTTATTTTTTAGGCTTGGGGTGAGTGGGAAGGCCTGGAATGGCAAGGTCATCTATCTCGTCTTTACGAGAGGTATTTGATTCAACATGAGTAAGTATGAGGGTCAGGGGTCAGTTGAGGTCTCCAGGATATTTGGGGCCTATGAAGATCCACAATGGGTAACTCATGACGAGTTGTGCGATGACACTCTATCTAGGACAACTGTTGGTATGTGGTTATATGTGTATGGTTCTCTTAACATACTTGATTTGTTTTATAATTTGGAAGCAATGTGACCCATGCTAGAGTTGTATTTAAGTTGTAGTTGTGGTTGTATGGTTCATGTGATTGGTTGTGTCAGTATGAGTCAACCTATGATTAGAGGTTGTAGTTTTGGCTTTGTTATCTTTTTACTATATCCTAGCATGGGAAGTGGGCCTTCGGGTACCACTTGGTTGGGTGGAACATGCACCATACACCGTTGGGTCCCCCTTCAATCTTCAGTTCGTGATGACAAGGTATCCAGTTGGAGAGCTCATAGTTCCTAGTATTCATTTCATGCTATGTTGTTATTTCAATTGGAACATGTTATTTTACCCCTCATTTGTATTCGAGGTGGATATTTTGTATATGTATCACATTTGTATAATTTACCTCATTCGGGGAATGAGAGATGTAACCTTATGATTAAGTTAATGAATATGGAGTTTTGTTATATCTATTTATGTTATGATGTAACTTTATTATGTATGGAATGTATGAGTACTCAATTCTTTATGTAAGTAAATGCTATGGATGTTTTAAGTTTTATGTCTGGGTTTTAAGTATTGTCAATCTCGTAGCCTTAGGGGATGTTGGCAATAGGATGTGAACATGTAGGGTAAGTGCACCAATCTATGACATAATTTAGGTGCCAAATTGAAAAAATGATCAAAAAAACCTCAAAATAAGGCCTTTGGTGCATGCCAAATGACTAAAAATCCATTTGGTGCACGCCAAATGACTAAAAAGCCATTTGATGCACGCCAAATGACTAAAAATCCATTTGGTGCACGCCAAATGTCTTTCTAGACATAAAATGCAAAAGTTGGGTTTGGAACCTTCATTTTGTCTTCAACCCACAACTTGAGAAGGAAGATTTCAAGTCTGCAACTCACGCTCGCCAAACCTCCTCCATTATTTGCATCCTTAGCTTGCCATTTTCCATGAGGATGCTGCCAACACGTCAAAGAGGTCGAAGATTGCAAAGAGGTGTGTATTTTTATTCTATTTATTTCAAATTTGATTTAGAATGCAAATTTAACTAGATTTTTATAATAAAACTTTGTTCTAATTCTTAGGGAATGAATCTCCACCTCAAAACATTGAGAATTCAAATCACCCCCTCATCAAGAGCCTCCTATATAAGAACAACCCGAAACCCCTCCATCAATTCATAGGCATCCTCAAGGAACAAATGAAAATATTCAAAATCAAATTGAAAACAAGAAAATAGACATTCAAAAATTAATTGCAAGATTAACCGAGCATGCTGAAACCCACCCTTATTGGAGAGGGATTTTTGAATCATTGAAGTCAATTTTAACTCATGTAGGTGAAATGAGTGAGCAAATAAATTTTTGGTCAACTAAGAGAGATGAGATGAGACAATTTTATGCTAATGTTTTATCATAAGCAGATGTCAAAAAACTAAAAATTAGCAAAGCTGAGTTGTGTGCCCTATTTAAAGACCCAAAAACCAATGAAACTTTGTCCCATGCATGTAGGAGGTTCCCCATCCATTGGTGCCACCATGATTTAATTAGAAACAAATTTTGGGAGTGGTGGTGGATGGTATTTGACCAACCTCCATGCAATAACCATTAGGTGTTGCAATACTTTTTGAGGAAACTCTATTGCAAGTTTTTCCTCAATAAAATGCCAAACTATTTTGACATCTTCTACTTTTAGGGTAGAGGTGGAGGCTCCACACATGATAGACATGTTGCATGATGTAATCCGTAGTTGGCACCGAGGGCCTTGGGCAGACCCATGGTGGAGCATGTTGTTGTTCCTTCCATTGTTAAGGATAGTGTAGAGGTGGACATGATAAAGTTGATTGGGTCACTCACCCATACCATTTTACAGTGTGCGAGTCCTCTAGTAGGTCCTAGTTTGGAGGAGACATGTAGGCCCCGAGCTCCACCCCACCATTGTGCCACTTGTGGTGTTGTTTGCACGTACAATTATCAGGGTGCTCGTGATGTAGCTACACAACCTACATCAATTGCAGAGGCGATGGATTTCACATATGATATTTTGAATGATACATTCGACATTGACACTCAGGGAAAATTTAGCAAGTTATTTTAATGTTGTTTATGAAAATATATTTTGAAATTTAAGAATAACTAAATTAGTAGAATTTTGATATGATGAAATTTCAAGGTCGCACTGTTCATGAGGGATGCTCTATTCCTACAGACCCTTATACATTGTCGACGATGAGTCCACATGCATGCAACTAGTATTAAAGATATTATTATTGCATTTGAATAGTTGAATGTTATATTTGAATGTTTTTCTCATAACATCCTTCGGATTTCAAAACAGTTTCCTGGTGCACATTCTTCCTCCACACCTCGTGATTCATATCCTCCAACAACGTACACTCAGGTAGCCTTTATTCATTAATAGGGTTGCAAATCTATGTTAGCTAGTTTTCATAATTTTGCGTATATACAAATCTAAAATATTGATGAGAAACACAAACATTGCATTCAAGTATTCCTTGATCGTGTCACATTATGTTCTCCTATATCAACATGATATCTGAGATATTGTTTCATTTGCAGTTGTTGACAAGAGATAGCCCTGGTGATTTTGGTGGCACGATGGACCATGGAGTTGTTGCAACAATAGCCAATTATGATCCATTGAGAGAGGTATGGAATAGATTAGTCGATTTGACAGTATATTTTCTCTTTTATGGTCTATTATAGAAAATTTTCACGATAATTTTATGCAGTTTAATTTCTATCTTAATGGTTGCTACAGGTGATTGTCACTCCAGATCGTGGACCTGGTGATGCTTTAAATGTGCATGATGACTATATGTATGTGGTAAGTGATTATATTTTGTTATATGCCATTCCATAATTCAATTTCTATGTTTTAACATATTTACTTTTAATTGTATCAGTTGAAGGTCTAGAGTGAAGAGAGGAGGAGTAGCGGGGTGATCCCACAAAGCTGGTTTACAATTTCTGAGAGGAACTGATTTTTTCTAAAATCACATATTTTTAGAAAATATAATGATTTAAGCCTTTAAAAGTTCCATTTTAAGGATTCCAATTAAAGAGGGTTTGATCAAACCACCTTAGATCAAACCCCTTGGATAGAACCACACTAGTTTTAAACCATACCTATAAATGAGTCTCCTTTACACCTATCAAAATGCTGATAAAAAATCACTTTTGATTTACCTTTTGGAGGATCAAATGAATTCATTTAAAATTTGTTTCAAATGATTATGGTATTCCTCGAAATGAGCTATCTCATGAATATAATTTTAATATGCTTTGGCTTTATTATGTATGTGTTTTTTTAGTTTTATTAAACATAGGTTTTTCATTGAAAATCAAGCTCTCTGTTTTGCACATGTGGAAAAATAGAAAATTATCAAAATATTTTTAAAAAAAATATGTTTGTGCTGGGCATTGATGTCCTTGATCCATTAATTTTTTTTTTTTAAATTTTGATACATATAGAAAAAGTTATGTTGTATACAGTTCGCCTATGTATGAATCGCAATTGGTTTGACTTCAAAACTCTATTAAGGAAAAAATATTCAATAAAAAAATATGAGACCAAATGAAAGTGCTAGATTTCATAGTTAATAATCTAAATTCGAAAAAATTATAATTTTATCCTTCATAAAAAAAAACTTATGTTGTATATGGTGAGCGTCACTTTTTAAAAATGTTGTTTTCTGAAACAAACCATTTTTCGTGGGAGATGGAAAAAGAAGTGCAATCTTATTCCAAAAAAAAATAATTTTTCTTTTTAGAATCTATAGACAAAATGTAATGAGACTCTAGTTTTCATCATCTTCAAATTCCTCATGGTTTAGTTGGTATAGGTGCCCGAATGTGAAGATTTAGTTAAAAATAATGATTTCAGTGTCCAGTTTGGCCAAAAATTGTAAACCACTATTGTGGGATCACCCAGCGGGTGTGTTCGAAAGACAAGACAAGCAACAGTCACTCCATCCAGCCGAATTTTGAAGGTAACACAGGATCTATTTCCTTCCTCTAGAGGGAAATGACTATGTATTAGTGTTGTTTGTTGTATGCCTATCTGGCATTTTGGAACATGTGTTTTGTACTATTGATATATATACGTGATATTTTATGTCCAAATGACTCCTTTGTACTAAGCCTATATGGTTTTTTTGGATATATTTATATACTTTTATCAATATATATCATCATATAGCCTTTCAGATTTTTGACTAAAGAAAATCTTATTTTTCTACTGCCATTCTTGAATGATGTTATCATGTGTATCATGTAAGTTGTATGCTTGAATGTTGTAGGCATGGATTTTGTTTACATCTAATGCTTAATTAATTACTGTCAAATTCTCAATAAGCCCCATCTAAAGCGTATTGTATAAATAAGCTCCATTCGTGGTGGTTTGTATCCTTTAGAATTCTTCAATTACTTGTGCCTCACCGATGTAGAGGCAAGGAGGCTCAAACCCAATCAGTCTGACAACTTGCCTTCAAGGGGCTCCTAACAAGATTAATACAACCTATTTTGAGAAATCTACACAACCTCAAAGCCCCATCAAATCAAACTCTTCATTCAAAACCTTACCCAACAATCCACCCTTGTAGCACTCTAATGTAGAGCCAAGGTGGAGAAGACTCACAATAATGGAAATGCCAATTCTCAATCAAGAACTCTTCTTCATAATGATTCAGCCTAATAGGCATCAACCCACCCTCAAGGGTCTCAACTCCTCAACCTTGCAAATGAACAACAAGACTCCACCAAGGCCCTACAAAGACAATCAACATTCATACAATGACAATTGAATCAATTGAGAACAATCCCTAAGTTAGATTCATCAAGGTTTCCAAAACTCACATTTGTGACTGGTTATTCTTGTAGTACTCAAAACTCAGTTTTAGCCAAATTTCTCCCAACCTTTCCAAAACACTAGACAATTACAAGATGGATTGAGATACCCTTTTTAGGGCTACACAACATACCAAAGAATCAATGATCTCTCTTTTGGACCGACATAGACTTTCAACACACCTACTTCAATTTTGGCTTCACAATTAGCCCTTTTTTCCCAAAGGGACCACCCTTTCAACTTTAGGTATCTATCCAAACACCTTGGAAAGTCTTAGGTCATGGTTCGAAACCTCAATTTTTTTCATTAGTTTGTGTCTACAGAGCCTCTAACTCACAAAACCCAAGAAACCCTCCTAAACCTTCACAAAATCAAGGGTTTTAAAGAAACATACAACTCCAGACCTCTCTCAACACTTCCAAAGCCCCAAACACCTCAAAATACTTTTGTACAGACTCATCAGACCCTCACATAACCCTTACAGGCATTAATTCTTAAAAACCTCTCTTTGGTTCCTCACTTCCATGTTGGAAAACCCTTGTTCAGTCTTAGAACAGTCACAAAAACACCACATAATTATGAATCCATATTCCAAAATGAGTTGACACACTTATTATAACATTTTTTCAATCAATCCACTGAGATACAGTAGCAAACAATAGGTGGATTGATTGTTACATCACAAATTTCTCCTCAAACCCTTGATTCAACAACATTGGGACAATCATTGTTTATGTTGGTTCTCTTTACAAACAAAGAGTTAAGACACCAAATAAAAAATAAATGAATTATAAAACATATAGACACATCCTCTTAAATTATTAGACCATGAAGAACCTATATGTGCCCGTACAATACTCAAAAAGATCAACAAAACAATATTTTTCTAGAAAATTGCTCAAAACTATGGTGTTTATTGTGTAAAATTATTACAAAACTTCTTCCACTCTCTCATTCAAGCCTTGGTAAGGATTTTTAAAGAATTTTACAACAACCATCTTCTCCCCAATACCCATAACCAACCTTGGGATTAGTTGGTCCCTTAATTACATTTGTTTGTGTTAAAGTTGATTTGTCAGCATTTTACAACTTATATGATTTCTAATTGACTTCTAAGACACAAAACACCCTTTATTTGCATTATTCTTGATCTATCAAAGCTTATTACACAAAATAAACCTAAAGACACTAACATTTCCCTATTGATGTATTCAAATAAAAAAATTGATGATGTGGTGTAGGTGCTCCTGCACCAAAATCAAAATCCGGTCCAAGCCTAATTTCTCCCAACCTTTCCAAAACACCTGACCATTTAAAGGTGGATTAAGATACCCTTTTCAAGGTTACACAACATATGCTAAAACCAATAGTAACTCTTTTGTACCAACATGAACTTTCAATACACCTCCCTCGCTCTAGGCTTCACAATTAGGCCTAATTTCCAAAGGAACCCCCTCACAAACTCACCTCCAAACCAAGGAAACTTGAAACAATCTTAGGGATGCTCACCAAAATCAGGATTTTCCCATTTTTAGAGCCCCAATAACTTGTTATATTCCTCTACTCACAAACTATCCTAAACCTTCACAAAAACAAGGGTTTTAAAGAAACTAATAACTCCAGACCTCCCCTAATCCTTCCAAAGGTCCAAACACCCCACAATACCTCTACCCTAACTTTAAAGACACTCACAATCCCATTCCTTTCAATATTTCTCAGATTCAATAATTGAGTTCCTTACTTTCATGGTGGAAACACCCCTGAACAACATTAGAACTTCACACCCCACTGAGTTTATTCATTCTTTTGGCCTCCAAAGTATTCATACACCAAACTAATCATGGTGGAGGCCAATCCACTGAGCAACAGGGTTAGAACAGTAGGTGGATTGGCTAATGTGTCATGGTGTTGCACTCAAAACCCCTAACACAGAAAATAGAACAGTAACCAATTTTGTTGATCCCACACACACTAATGATGGATTTAAACCTTCAGAACAAATGCAAAGAGAGTAAACACATATGCAATCAAGTATCCAAAGCCTCAAGTCATGATAGACTTGTATGGGCCTTTGCAAGACAAAGAAAATTCAGGAAAAAAAAAGAAAACTAGTGATCAACGTTTTCAAGTATATTTTCTTATTAAAAACTAAAAAAAATCAATCCTCAACTCGGGGAATTACAAAAATATATCTTGATACCACCTTCCAACTACCCCTTGAGCTAATCAACCACCATAACCACCCTTTGTTAGACTTCTAAGATGGCAATTTGCCAATTTTGCTCTTAATTACCATTCATTCACAACTTGATTTTGCAAATACCACCTAACTGACCTATTAAGCCTTTTAAATACAATTGCAAGGTATTTACATAGCATATAGAAATATAGAGAGCAAATACAATAAATATTTTAACTAATGAATTTTAAAAAAGGGATTTTTGTAGTTTATATTCATGTCATTGATTACATTGCATTGCACATATTTCAAATTCAAAGCATTACTTCACTTTGCATAACTAATAAGTAGATGCTGATAGATGACAAAAATTTAATTACAATATAGTTTGAAAAAAGTCAACCTAAGTAGTTATGCAGTTTCTTCACATTGCATAGCTAATAACTAGGAGTAGCTACCAATTGCATTTTCTTATCATGGCATTCTATGAGACCAAATTTCTTTGAGATATTTTGTCAAATAGTTCCTTGCCTTGTCTATGTTACCACATTTTTCATACATGTCTACCAAAGCATCTTCTCAATAGTTCACTGCCTTGTTGCTATGGCTAAAAGTCTAAAACAAGTAATTTTGAACAAGCTATGGATGCTTCGAAAAATATATCAAAAGAATAATAGTAAGCAATAACATAGACAAGGCAGTGAACTATTTGAAAAAATGCATCAAAAAAATTTATTTGAAATGATAAATTTAGTTGTGCTTTCACTCTTCTTTAACATTGTATATCTGCTCCTTTTTATAACAAGAGATAAAAAATGTAAAAAATTGTATAACAAGAGATAAAAAACTATCTTTTTTAAAATCGAAAGGAATTTCCATAGCATAGAGATATAGAGAGCAAATAAAATAAAGAGTTTACCTAATGAAATGTAGAAAATAGATTTTTGTAATTTATATTCCTACATTGAACATCTTTCAAACTCAAAGAATCACTTCACATTGCATAACGAATAACTAGATGCTGATAGATGAAAAAATTTCAATTACAATATAGCTTTTTACAAAGTCAACCTAAGCAGTTATGCAATTACTTCACATTACATAACTAATAACTAGGATCATCTGCCAATTGCTTTAGATTGTCATGGCATTCCATGAGACCACATTTCTTTGAGGCATTTTTTCAAATAGTTCATTCCCTTTTCTATGCTACAAATTTTTTCATATATGTCTACCAAAGCATTTTATCAAATAGTTCATTGCCTTCTTGCTATGGCTAAAAGCCTAAAACAGATGCTTTCGAACAAGCTATGGATGCTTGGAAAAAATCTATTAAAGCATAATAGTAAGAAATAGCATAGACAAGCCATTGAACTTTTTTAAAAAATGCCTCAAAGAAAAGTGGTCTCATGGTGATGGAATGCCATGACAAGCCATAGACAAGGCAATGAATTGTTTGAAAATATGCCTCAACTACTTGCATTTGACAACTTTTTCCTCAAGTGAAAATTTGCCACCATAGGAAAAATCCTCCAAGATAGTGAAAACCAAGCAAGGTTATTGTAGAGGGGCCCAACGTGACCCCATAGGATTAGGCGAGAAGTTTCTAAGCATCATGATGTCCGAGTAATAGCATGTTGAAGTTAGCAGCCATTTTGAACTTTGGACCCTTAAGGGATTGATTCAGTTGAACATAGCTCGGAGCGATTCCGCGTGTTTAGGTGCAAAGGAGGACCATGCCTAGTGTAAACATACCTATTTAGATGCATTGGAATAGTTCGTTTGGTCACACGAGCTGTAGAACAAAAGTTGCACGACTTTGCAACTTTCAACTACTTGCATTTGATAACTTTTTCCCCGAGTGAAAATTTGCTAGCACAAGAAAATGCCTTTGAGATAGAAAAAAATGAGAGAGGTTATTGTAGATGGGCCCAATATGATCTTATAGGATCAGATGATAAGTTTCTAAGCATCATGATGTCCGAGTAATAGCATGCTGAATTTCACAGCCATTTTGCACTTTGGACCCTTAAGGGATCGATCCGGTTGAACATAGCTCAAAACGATTTTGCGTGTTTGGGTGCAAAAGAGGACTGTTCCTAGTGTAAACTTACCCACCCAGATGCATTGGAATAGTTCATTTGGTCACATGAGCTGCAGAACGAAACTTGCACCACTTTGCAATTTTCAACTACTTGTATTTGACAAAATTTTTCCCCAAGTGAAAATTCGCCAGCACAAGAAAATTCCTTCGAGATAGCAAAAACCGAGAGAGGTTATTGTATATGGGCCCAACATGATCTTGTAGGATTAAATGAGAAGTTTTTAAGCATCATGGTGTCAGAGTAATATCATGTTGAATTTCACAGCCATTTTGCACTTTGGACCCTTAAGGGATTGATCCAGTTGAACGCAGCTCAGAGCGATTCCGTGTGTTTAGGTGCAAAAGAGGACCATGCCTAGTGTAAAAGTACCCACAAAAACATGTTGAAACAATTTTTTTAGTCACATGAGTTGCAGAACGAAAGTTGCAGCACTTTGGAACTTTCAACTACTTGCATTTGACAACTCTTTCCTCGAGTGAAAAATCGCCACCACAAGAAAATGCCTCTGAGATAGCAATAACCAAGAGAGGTTATTGTAGAGGGGTCTAGCATGATCTCATAGGTTCATATAGAGATTTTGTAATCACCATGGTTTATGAGTAATACCCTATCAAATATTGTTGCCCTTTTGCACTTTGCACCCTTAAGGGATCGAGTCGGTTGAACCATAGTAGTTGTTTTGTTGAATGTCATACCCTAAGGTATGTTAGAGATGACCTAGGTTGCATCAATTTCTCTGAGGCATATCCTACCCCTACCTTTTCAACCCTAAGCAATATGATTTTAGGGGTACTCTCGATGTTAGGAGTAACGTATAATGAACTATACCCAAGCCCTTGATATTTTTGTCATTTCTCTAGAAAAAATGGGTTATCTTATTCCTTGTTGATGTAGACCAAGGCTACCATGTCATGTGAATCCCCCATGTTCTTAATGACTTGGAAACCCTTACCAAATTGATCTATTGGTAGGGTTTATTTCTCTTTCTCATATTGGTACAACAGTTTGGAGATGTCTTCCTCTATAACCTCTTTGAGGTTGGTCACTTCCTTATTATGAGAGTATTGAAAAAATCCAATTTAGGAGAGCTGGAATTGGATAGGAAACAAAAAAAATTACAATCAATTAACAGTGTCAAGGGAAGTGAGGTATTAAGACAATCATCATTTCATCAAAGGACAATAGATTTAAAGGAAGGTTATTCATTAAGACAAACATCATGAATGTATGAACACAAGGGAATTGTGAAGGGTCACTGTACATGGCAATGTGCAAATGAAAAGGAAAAAATAGAAATGAGTAGTGATCAGTTGTTAAGTACAGTGAGTGTATGATTATAAAGTGCTTGACAATCAATTTCACTCACCATAGTCAATGTCCTATGACTGTTAAGTCTATGTCAGTCAATGTCTCAAGACTCCAAGAGCTATGGTTGTGTATGCAACAATAGGTCCTTATGAATGTGGAGTCTTCAAAAAATACAGTTTATGTCAATGACAAATATTACAATAGTGATGGAAGAACATCTTGAAAATCTTCCCATTTGTCAATACTTGTAGCAATACATGCAGGGAAATAATCCTCCCATTTCCAACACAAATCATGAAATATATTGTAGTTGAGAAAAAGACAAAAGGAGTTGTTGCCCAGTTTTGTTTTTCCATTCCACCTCAGCTGGCCCAACTATTTGCATTCCAAAATGGTTCAAAACATGTACATCCCCTGCTCCCTACGAAACACATGGGTAGTAGCCTCTCTGTGGTTGTGTAGTATCATAGGAATTTGGTTCACAAAAAACCTGCAAAAGCCTCTCAATCTTAGACATAGACTCACATAAAAATCATTAAAAGAGCAATAAATAAATAATGTCAATCATACAACTGACGAGACCTACTATCACCTTCATGAATGCTAGATAAGGAGGTCGATTGAAGGTCCTAAAATGGTGATGTACCCCTTTGCTACTTTATCATCTCTCGATGACCCTACATATAAATTTCAAATATATCACTGAGAGGCTTAGCATAAAACGTGTAGCATATAAGAATCTGATAAATCTAGGAGATGGAAAAGAAAGAGAAGATTGACAACCAGAAAATGCACCAGCAACCGATGTTATTTTCTTATATACTTTGACAAACTTCATTATTACCTATAGTCACAATCAGAAAAGGATCAATGACAGTTGTAAATGCATATGACATCAAATAGTAATCGTGAAAAAGCCTTATTGCAAGGTGTTGGTCCAAAAGAGTGATCAATAACATGGCTTTACAAATTCAATGTGCATACTTACAAATCAATCCAAGGAACCATCTAGATCTACTCTAGTCTTTATTGTGTTGATTATTGCCTCATGGTCAGACTCATGCACTTTCCACAAGTTCTTGTTCACAAGTCTACCCTTATATTTGATCAAATGAACGTTGGTGGTGATGACAAGGTTCGAATAGTGAAGAATTTTTTGATGCCTGTCGAGGTCCTCAAACAACCAAACTACAACATTCTTAACTGGATACCTTCGAAGCCATGTTCCAGTAACAACCACTGGACCTGTAGGATATTCTATGTTTTCTCCATCTATAATTGGGGACTCCAATTTATTTTTGGCCTCGATACAACAACGCAGGTAATAATCTGTACCCTCTTTATTGTCTTCATCTGCAATCAACATATAAAATTTCCCTACATTGATATGTTCATCTTGTTAGATTTATTTACTGATCAACATAATAAAACTTGTAAGTAAGATATATTACCTAGTTCTAGTAGGTTCGATACATGATCAAAGTCAATGGATGATTGCATCTTCATGATTTGTAGAGCCGTTGGGAGTTGATAAGTGTCAAGTGGGGTTAGACTTCTTACAGACCATTCGTCAACCCACTCTATTGAATCACAATCATTCCATGATTGAAGTGTACATGCATAACAAAATCATGCCATCTTCCTTGTATGGATAGTCCATGTACCTACATTGGAGCTTCTAAAAGAGTGTAGCTCACTTGATCCTATTAGTGTACAACAATCCTCATATTTTGCAATGTTAGTATCATCTACTAAATGAAAAAATCTATGAACTAAAGAATTACCTTCACTACCTGGACCCATTGAACCATTGCACCACTCGACAATTGATCTTGCATATGTCAACTTTACACTATTTGTGTACTTTAACTCTTCTTGCGCTAGGGCTCTTTTGATACATGCACCTGCTCCATCATGCTCCCCCTTTCCATGCCCGACCTCTAAGAAGTTCCACATATGTTGAACACCACTAATCCTATGCATCCTTCTCAACCAGTAAAACATTCTGGCGTTCTTGAATTGTGATGTACAATTATCTGACCATATGATATGCTGGCTAAATGATATGCCCCTGCTAGCCAGATCAACATAGAACATATGAAAGCAACCTTGAACAAACTTTATAGAATGTGTGTGATCATCACTGATGTAAAAGTGATACTCCTTCAATACTTTCCTATTTTCCTCTATAAGTTATCATTTGCATGAATGAATGCTATATGTACAAATATAGAAACCTGCACGGAGTTGTAGTACTATGATTGCACCTCGTTCTGTGGTTGTAGTGTGTAGTTCTCAGCGAAGTCGACAACTAAAATGATATGAAGAAGTGGAAATGTGTCCTTGCATAACTTGAACTATAATTCCAACCATTGTGCTCTGTGTGTATGCATTGCATAATCATAAACCACCTGATCATGAAAAATGCCCATAAACTGATACACTGGAATCTTATCACTTACCAATTCACACTTCTTTGCTTCTTTCCCATATTTTAGACTATATGCCACTGTCTTATATTTGCCAAATTCCACAATTTTGTCTCCAATTGTGTGTGTACTAGCCATGTGTTGGAAAATTGGCAAATGTTGCATGCCACCACAATGATCACATGTGCCATCCAAACATGATTTTTTGTAAAAAATTTGACCATCCTCTCTTTCACATAAAATGGAAGACAAAAAATTTCTTGACGATTTAGGTGGAGGCATTATGTTACATTCCTGCAAATCATTGTCAGTATGCATATCTACACATATACGTCGATAAACATCATAATGGTTAGAAAACTCAATATGAACCCTACAACAACAAGTAGTGCGTGTGTGATTTATTTTGACATAAAAAGGCTTTAGCATTTCAAAATACCTTGACATATTTTAACTTCAGGAAACTTTTGTACAAAATCAGCAAAAAATTGGGTTTGAGTTGTATCCAAATAATGCATTGGATGTGGCTCTCATTTTTTACTACCAATTCTCCTTCTTAAAACATCTCTTTGATTAGGAGAGGTCCTTGTTTTATCCTTCCAATAATTCACAATTAAAGATCTCAAGCCTTGAGCAATTCTTGTGTCTTTCCGTGGTACTCTACCCGAAAATTCCCATAACTCATTGCTATTTGGATCCTCCACTCTTTCATGCCTTCCTTTGGCTCTCATTAGAGATGATATACTTATTTTCAAAGACTTAATTTTTGTAAGGTTCACCTTGTTCCTTGTTTGACTGCTTAACAATGTTGTTGTCATCACACGTCATGTGGCACAATTATCCTTCGTGCGTGAGGTGGAACCCACGCTCTTGTATGCACTCATCAAGTTCTTTACATTATAATTTTCACTTGATTCATTCAAAAATCTTATCCCAAGAGCCTTCATGGTGGGCCTAAATTTGAGTTGCCTCATCATTTCAAAAAATAGTTGGCATCTTCCACCCTCACTTAGCTTCGCAAAAAACAAAATCCATATCCTTTCTGCATATCTTTGACATGTACGTTTTGGAATCTTATTAGGCATCCATTTCAAAACATTGGAATCAATATCAATAAAAAATGTAGGTTTTCTATGCAAAACTCTAGGAGTTCTCAAATGTAAATTTGTGTCAATATTGGGAAGGTCAACAACATCGGGGATAGATTGTGTACCTTTAATTGGAGGTAAAATTGATGACATACCTTGAGATTGACATGTAAACGATGTTGTCCCTCCAACTTGAGATGTTGTTTGTGGAGTTCCATTAAATAGAGATGTGTGTGCTGATGTACTTTCAAAATGCAATATTTTTGATGGTGTGTCTTCAATTGGAGATGTGATTTTCGATGTACCTAGAAAACCACATGTTGTTGTCAATGTGTCTTCAACTGGAGATGTGTATTGAGCTTCACCTATGGTTGATGATGTGCCCCCAACTTTTATATCCATTCCTATCCTTCCATGAACTTTCCTCATTCATTCCCTTTGTTTTTCCAATTTGACATCTCTCTTAGATTGCACGGGAATTTGTGGTTGTATGGGCTGTAATTCCTTTGCTTCACAAGCTACATTTTTTGATTCTCTTCTCCTTGCATTTTTAACTACACGTTCTTCTGGTGTTAGAGGCTTTGGTCATTTCCTCGGCATGACCTTGAATGGTACATGTCCATAAACACACATAGAACAAAATTAAGTAATGCATTTTACAAAAAATTTGATGCAGTGAGGTGTGGAAACCATTCAATACAACAAATCAATGAGAATCACAAACCTAGGGTATGAATTGTTGCCACCTAAATGAAAACTAGAGACTCTTGTGTTTATTTTTCTCAAATTTTTTTTTTTGATTGTCAACAAAGTCATGAAGAATATGGATTCAAATAAGGGTTTGTGATGCTATATCTTATCATTATTCACTATTTCTTTGGCAATGAGGTTTTCCAAATTAGATGAAAATAATTTTTTTCCAAATTAGTTGAAAAATGAATGCAATACAGTGAATTCCACTAGCCATGCTGGAAATGGACTACTATAAGTAATGAAAATAGAATTCATAAGTAAATTTATGTTAAGTAAATGTCATGTTTTTATTTTGCTTGTTCTTCAAACTCATAAAAATTGAACTTTTTTATGCAAATCTAAAAACTAATTTTTTTAATGCAAATCCCATCTAATTCAATGTTGAATTCTAAGTCCAATTGTTATGATTAATAAAATCATTAAGGAAATTTAGTTTATACAAAAACAAACAAATATACTAAATACAAACATTTCAATTTACCAAAATGAATATATTACCTCAGATAATGTAAAATGATGTAGAAACTTCAAAATATCTTCTTCTATGTTGTCTACCATGCAGATTGGTGGTAAAAAGGTGATGGATCAAGAATAGATTGGTACAATATGAAGTCAAATGTAGAAAAAAAGGCTTTTATGACTCGGATAAAGCACTGAACGAGATAAACACAAGAGAATGTGGGATTGAATCACGGGGTCAACCCTTATTTTTACCGTTTCAAGGTAAAACCCATTTGGCGCTCGCCAAATATGTTCCTCTGAAAAAGAGAGACTTTAGAGAGAGGGAAATACACAAAGTGGGAGAGAGATAGAGGGAGTGAGAGAGAGAGAGAGGGAGTGGGAGAGAGAGAGAGAGAGGGGGAGGGAGAGGGAATGGGAGGGAGAAACCTAAGAGAGTGAGGTTGGAACGGAGACACCTGAGAGGAGAGGGAGTTAAAGTGGGAGAGAGGGGGTGGGAAGGAGAGACCTAAGAAAGTAGGGTGGGAGGTAAGTGAGGCCTGGTAGAGAGGGATTGTGAGAGAAGTGAGGCCTAATCCCTCAACCCCTATACCTTGTCAACCCTCAACCCTTAACCCTCAACCTTTAAACCCTAATCCCTCAACCCCTATACCCTCTTAATCCCTCAACCCTCAACATTGAACCCTCAACCCTTAATCCTTAAACCCTAATCCCTCAACCCCCATACCCTCTTAATCCCTCAACCCCTCAACCCTCAACCCCCATACCCTCTTAATCCCTCAACCTTCAACCATCAACCCTTAAACCCTAATCCCTCAACCCCCATATCCTCTTAATCCCTTGACCCTCAACCCTTAACCCCTAATCCCTCAACCCCTATACCCTCTTAATCCCTCAACCCTCAACCCTTAAACCCTAATCCATCAACCCCCATACCCTCTTAATCCCTCAACCCCCATACCATCCTAATACCTCAACCCTTAAACCCTAATCCCTCAACCCCCATAGCCTCTTAATCCTCAACCCCTCAACCTTGAACCCTCAACCATTAAACCCTAATCCCTCAACC